>NW_018921815.1:127213-346569 GCF_002207925.1 Prunus avium
TTTTTTTTTTTTTTTTTTTTCATTTTTAAAGGTTCAATTGAAGTAACAGAAAAATTGACAAATGGGAAAATGGGCGCGCTTTTTAAGGGCAAATGTGACGAAGAAGGCGCAAACAGTGTTTCAGATTCTCGAATAATAGTATAGCCGCGCGGCTATACTCCTTAAGTATTTCTCTTCCAGCTTTCCATGACCTCATGGCTTGTAGTTTGCCGACGTACGGTACGGACAACAAAATCCTGACCGTTAATATCATCGGTTGGACGATTTCAAATCTTACCAGCTTGATAACTTACGTAAAAATAATAATTAATGGTCTACTGAACCAATAATATATTACAACAAACGCAAAATAAGATAAAGTTTTTGTCAGCTTAACATTAATTTAACATGCCAATGTATCATTTCAAACAAAGTTTCAGAGCTTCAAATTTGGCTGAGATATCATATAAGGATAAATTTACTTCTCAATCTGGGGCCAAAAAGACTTTGAATATGTCAAACCAAATGGAAAAAGAAAAAAGAAAACACGAAGAAGATGAGATTGAGAAAGCTTGGGTCTTGATTTTCAATGATTTTGTTGCTTAGTTTGGAGCAACTAAGCACATCACATGGCCATGTAACCCGGTCATATCTTTATCTTGTCTCCCTGAATTCAACTATATCCTTATGGGAAAGGGGGAAAAATAAAAGAAAGAAAAACAAGTTATGGGAAAAAAGAAGTATTATGGGTACAACAATAGGACTAGGAAGCCATGATGCAATTTAACGAGATTTAAAAGAAAAATGGTCCAACCAAAAATGTGCAATTTAGGCACGTGTTGTGTTGATCCAATATTAGAAGCTTTGGTTGTGAGGATAATGAACACAAGTAGAATTTAACAAAGGCAAGTAATTTACAGCTATACAAACTATACCAAATACAGGTAAAAACCTTGATTTCTTCATATTGGGGTAGGTTTCCTCCATTAAAAGATAATAAAGTAACACCAGCATGAACCTAGCTCGCATAAATTCACATTATTGAGTTAAATTGGTGTAATTAACAATTGAAAAAGTTAGGCTGGTTGGTCAAAACCCTTGCATTTGAGTTTGATTATGTTCTTCATATATTAAACTACTTTAAATGATCGTTTGTATATATATAAAAAAAAAAACAATAGATAGAGTAATGAAACAAAAGACTATATTTTTATTGACCCTTGTGGTATTGTATTTTTTTTCTTTTTTGTTGAGAACCTTTCTTATTGTGAGGTTTTTATTTTTATTTTTTAAGAACCCTTTTTTATTAAGAAGTGTGATAATATACTAAATTCACACAAATTATACGAACTCACACACACTACACGAATATTATAACTCAAGCCCAGAATCTTTTCTTGAAGAATAATTACTCTAAATCACTACATCAGTGAGTTGTTTGCACATTGTTAAATAAATGAAAAACTATTAATCCTACACGGAAGAAAACGGCGTTGTAAGACTGGTGATGCGCGGTAAAATCAAAAGGTAGTTGTGAAAAAATATTACTTTATCACGGATCTGTATCACATAGAAATCTCAGCCGTAAAAGATAAGAAAGGGGATGATCATCTTTGTCGGTCTGAGTCTGAGCCTCTGCCCCACACTCACGAACTCATATGCACACTGATAATTGAGAAAAAACTAGGATGAGTGATGAAGTCTCCTCTTCATTTCTGACTTTTGAGAGTGAGAGTGACAGCTAAATTGACTGAAACTAGGGTTTAATGGCGGCGATAGGCAAAACGACGCTGGACTCGGGGTGGCTCGCCGCGAGGTCCACGGAGGTCCATCTCAGTGGGACCCAGCTCACCACCACTCAACCTCCCTCCGTTGGCTCCACCTCCCCTTGGATGGAGGCCGTTGTTCCCGGAACGTAATCTCTCTCTCTCTCTCTCTCTCTCTCTCTCTCTCTCTCTCTCACACACACACACATTAATTTCAATGTGATTAAGTAAATGTGGTTTAATTTGATTCAAGTTCTGGGCTCAAGTTCATTTCAGTGTTTGCATGACATCAAAATGTGCTAAGAAATATGAAACTCATTGGTAGAATTATGTTCAACTTGTTCCACTAACAATTTGGAATTGATTCAAACGCCTCCAACTTGAATCATAATTTTACTAAAAACTATCAGGGCTCAGGGCTAATCATGATTTAGTTCACAGTGTTTTGGCAACCTTGGTGAAGAACAAAGTTGTACCCGATCCGTTCTATGGGTTGGAAAACGAGTCAATCATAGATATTGCTGATTCCGGGAGGGAGTACTATACATTCTGGTTCTTTACAACCTTTCAGTGTAAGCTGGTAAGTGATTCATTTTAATGATAACATGTTCTTTCTTTATGGCAAGATTTGTAAGATTATCCTCGATTTTAATTTTTGTTTTCCTTGATATTTTAGCTTGGATACTTTCCTCTAAATACATGACCCTTTTCCAGTCAGGTACTCAGCACCTGGATCTGAATTTTCGTGCAATCAATTATTCTGCAGAGGTATATTTAAATGGGCACAAAAAAGTCCTGCCAAAAGGGATGTTTCGAAGGCATTCTCTTGATGTCACTGATATAGTGCATCCTGATGGTCAAAACTTGCTTGCTGTTCTTGTTTACCCTCCAGATCATCCAGGGAGTATTCCTCCTGAGGGTGGGCAAGGCGGTGATCATGAGGTACATATCTATATCCATGAGTCTTTTATCATTCTACATTAAGATGCTGGATTTTATGCAAGACCAATGATGGCTTCCAAAGAGTTAATTATCAAGTGTATGCAATGAGCAAACTGAGATTAATATAACTATTAATTTTCAAATTTTATTTCAGATCGGGAAAGATGTAGCTACTCAGTATGTGGAGGGTTGGGATTGGATGTGTCCTATAAGGTGATTATGTTTTACTATTGAGATTGCAGAGTGTTTTCTTTAGCATGTTGTGATCACAAACCAATGATATGCTTTTCATCTTCTTTCTAAAATGGGATGCCAGAGGATGTGTCATCTTTTATTATCAGTGTAAAAAGGATTTCCAATGTAATTAACTTGTATATTGATACAGGGATAGAAACACTGGCATATGGGATGAGGTGTCAATTTCTGTAACAGGGGTGAGTTTAGTCTTAATGCTTCACTTCCTGTCATAGAATTTTCCTTGTGATACTGTCTCTATAGTGATATGCTGATTTTCATCTTGTTGGGAAAGGAAATAGATTTACCTTTATATGGGCTGATCATTTGATTTGTGTTGAGGCTCAATGAAAAGTTGTTGACTTCTTGCACTGTGTAAGTATGGCCTTTGTGGTCTATAATAAGTTCTTTTGTTTTTTCACTCTTTCCCATTTGGTGCAGCCAGTAAAAGTAATTGATCCCCACTTGGTTTCATCATTTTATGACAATTACAAGAGGGCATATTTGCATGCTACAACTGAGTTGGAAAATAAGAGCACCTGGGTTGCTGAGTGTTCATTGAATATTCAAGTAACAACAGATCTTGAAAGAAATTTTTGTTTAGTAGAGCATCTTCAGACTCAACATTTGTCAATCCCTGCTGGATCACGGGTGCAATATACGTTTCCTGAGGTTCGTGACAGAACATAGTATGCATTTTAATTATTTTAGCAGAAAACAATACTTTTCTAGAAGCCCTTTGGAGAATCTTTTTATCTTGATATTCAATTCTTTACATTTATTAGGTTTAGCTTTCAATACTTGTGTTCAGTACTAAATCAAATTTATTTGGCAGCTCTTTTTCTACAAGCCCAATTTATGGTGGCCAAATGGTATGGGAAAGCAATCCTTGTACGAAGTTTCTATTACTGTTGATGTAAAGGGATATGGAGAGTCTGATTTGTGGAGCCAATTATTTGGATTCCGCAAAATTGAGAGCCACATTGATAATACCACTGGAGGAAGGTATGGTAATTACATAAAGTTTAATGTAGATTCTGTTTAACAAAATTGAGAGTCTGTTTAACTTTTAACTTGTGCATTCTCCTCTCAAGGTTGTTCAAGGTCAATGGTCAGCCTATTTTTATTCGTGGTGGTAATTGGATATTATCAGATGGCCTCCTACGACTTTCAAAGAAGCGTTACAGTACAGACATCAAGTTTCATGCAGATATGAATTTTAACATGATCCGTTGTTGGGGTGGTGGACTGGCTGAGAGGCCAGAATTTTATCATTACTGTGACATTTATGGGTTGTTGGTAAGTCATGCCTGCTCTTGCTTTAACATGTGCATGTTTTGTCAGGTTTTATTGGGGAAGGAGGGATAAGTAAACTTGAATGCATTAGGTTTGAAATCTCATGGCCATGGAATTAGTTGGGTGAATCTGATCTATACTGCTCTGCCTCGGATTTAAATTTTGTAGGTCTGGCAAGAATTTTGGATTACAGGAGATGTCGATGGACGAGGTGTCCCTGTATCAAATCCCAATGGTCCACTGGACCATGATCTTTTCTTGCTATGTGCAAGAGATACTGTCAAGCTTCTCAGGAACCATCCTAGTCTTGCCCTCTGGGTGGGTGGAAATGAGCAAATTCCACCAGATGACATCAATAAAGCTCTGAAACAAGACCTCAGGCTCCATCCACATTTTGAAAGCTCATTAAATAAAGGTGGCAAGTTTGTTGAAGATTCTCCCCCATTGTTGAGGGATCCAAGCCAATATCTTGATGGTGCACGCATTTACATCCAAGGATCCATGTGGGATGGGTTTGCAAATGGAAAGGGGGACTTCACTGATGGCCCTTACGAAATTCAAAATCCCGAAGACTTCTTTAAAGATGACTTTTACAAATATGGGTTCAATCCTGAAGTTGGTTCTGTAGGTATGCCTGTTTCAGCTACCATCAGAGCTACAATGCCTCCAGAAGGATGGCAGATTCCTTTGTTTAAGAAAGTTTCCAATTATTATCAAGAAGTCCCAAACCCCATCTGGGAATACCATAAATACATCCCCTATTCAAAACCAGGCAAGGTTCATGACCAGATTTTACTTTACGGGTCCCCAAAGGATCTCAATGATTTTTGCTTGAAGGTAAACTAATCTTTTGGTTATTCAGGGTGCACATTGGATCTATCTCTGTTTTAACTATTGGACTTACTTTAAATCATCTCAGGCTCAACTTGTTAACTACATTCAGTATAGAGCTCTACTGGAGGGTTGGACTTCTCGAATGTGGACTAAATACACTGGTGTTTTGATTTGGAAAACACAGAATCCTTGGACAGGTCTTAGAGGTCAGTTTTACGATCATCTTCTAGACCAAACAGCAGGTTTCTATGGCTGTCGCTGTGCTGCGGAGCCAATCCATGTCCAGCTTAACTTGGCTACATATCTTTTAGAGGTAACTTGGTTACATATTTCTTAGAGGTTACTCGGCTATTTACGGAGTTTACATTAGAGACATGGTTTGAGATTTGCTGTCATTGTCTCTTCCTGCCTTGAACAGGTTGTCAACACTACATCAGAGGAACTATCTGACATCGCTATAGAAGCCTCAGTGTGGGATCTAGAAGGAACATGCCCATACTACAAAGTTCACGAAAAGCTTTTGGTGCGACCAAAAAGAACAGTGCCAATTGCTGAGATGAAATATCCAAAATCTAAAAACCCAAAGCCAGTTTACTTTCTTCTTCTCAAACTGTATCGCATGTCAGACGATCGCATTATATCCAGGAACTTTTACTGGTTGCATCTGTCTGGTGGGGATTACAAGCTGTTAGAACCATACAGGAAGAAAACAGTACCACTCAAGATTATATCCCAGGTTTTCATAAAGGGAACCACCAACGAAATGCATATGCTTGTGGAGAACACATCTAAGAAACCAGAGCCAAAAAGCCGAACCTATCGAAACGATTTTGCTACTAAACAAGGTGATGGTGATTTCAATGTAGCCACGGTGCACTCTACACATGATGGAGCAGACAAAAAACATGAAGCTAGTTGGTTTCAGAAAATATCCAGACATTTCACAAAGGAGAGTGATGGTTTGAGGGTTGCTGAGATCAATGGCAGTGACATAGGCGTGGCTTTCTTCCTGCATTTTTCAGTTCATGGATTGAAGAATGGCCATAAGGAAGGAGAAGACACAAGAATTCTTCCTGTTCATTATTCGGACAACTATTTTTCGCTGGTGCCGGGTGAAGCTATGCCCATCAAGATCTCTTTTGAGGTCCCTCCTGGTGTCACCCCACGAGTTACTCTTGACGGATGGAATTACCATGGTGTCCATACAGTCAATTGATGGAGCTGGTTTAAAAACTTGTTCTGCTTTGTCTTTGCTGCTTGTAATAGTTGAATTATACACAACGAAGAAGAGGAAGGGCTCGTTTGGGAGTGCTTTTGAAGCAGCGAAAAGCGCTTCTAAATGGGCAAAAGCACTTTTGTCTTTTAAAAATGGTGTTTGGCAAAAATTGCAAAAGCGCTTTGGGTGAGATCCAAAAGCACTTGGAGTGGTTTTGGAAGAAGCACTTGAGAGGTGCTTCTTCTTAAAAGCGCTGTAGGACAAAAACAAGGGAAGCACTTGGCTCCCTTTAATGAAACTTTTAAAATGCCAAAAATACCCATATTTAATTTTTTTAAATGCCAAAATACCCTCCCTTTCTTTCTTTTTCTCTCTCTTTTTCTCTTAATGATGACCAAAGCAAAGTCATTTCCTTTCTTCTTGTATTGTTCTTATTTACGAGCTTCCCAACAGTGTTATTCAAAATTTTGAGGTGGTTCTTGCCAATTCCTTTTTAATTTCATATATTACGCCCACATGTCCACTAAACTTTTACACATCAAAGTATGCAGGGGACAATTTGGTTGTTGGAACTTGGATTTCCTTTCATGCTGTTGCTGCAAACCTCATCTTTCCTCAAACTTTTTCTAGGTTTTTTTTTTATATCCTCTTGAGTCTCACTTATGTCTACAGATTGTGTTGTTATTTTAGATTTTCTATGAATTTATTTTGGGAATTTCATACTTTTTAAAGTCATGTTTTTATTTTGGGATCTTATGAATTTTTATTTTCTGTGTTTATTATAATATTTTGGGATTCTTTAAATTTTTTTTAAAGTACTTTTAAAAGCGCTTTTACTGTGTTAGCCAAACACTCAACAAAATATAAAAAACGCTTTTATGTAGTGTAAAAGCACTTTTAAATGTGACATCCAAACGACAAACTGCTAAGTGCTACTGGCATAAGCGCTACTAGCATAAGCGCTTCGGAAAGAAGCACTCCCAAACGAGCCCGAAGTCTATAAGGATTTAATGGGACTCCATAGAGCACTTAAATAGTCATCAAATAAAACTATAATTATAATTTATCGCAACAAATAGTTATGAAAAAAAAAACTCTATATCATGTCAAAACAGATAACATATGATGAATCACGGTCCTCGAAATATTGTCAAATAAATGATGGAGCATACGACATCGTTTTGTGCACTGTGGGTGTGATGCGCGGCAAAAATCAATATATAAATAATGCCATCTTTCCTGTCATCTTTGTCGGCTGTCTCTGTCAGCAGCAGCCCGCGTTCAAAGTACACACTTTTAAAATGAGAGAGATCTGGTGAGTGAGACTGTGACTTTGGCTGACTGGGACTGTAGAGAGAGAGAGAGAGCTAGGCTTCAATGGCGGCGATAGGGAAGACGAGGCTGGACTCGGGTTGGATCGGGACGAGAGACAGGGAGGTCACGGTTAGTGGCACCCAGCTCACCACCACCCACCCTCCCTCCCCCGCCCTTCCTTGGATGGAGGCCGTCGTCCCCGGAACGTAATCTCTCTCTCTCTCTCTCTCTCTCTCTCTCTCCATCGCGTACATATACATTGACATAATAAAACACTTCTTTGAGTTTCAGTAAATGTGGGTTAATCTGATTCAAGTTTTGAGTTTTCATTTTTTGGGTTCTGGCTGCGTTTAGGTTAACTTCAATTTCTAAGCCTTAAGTTTCCTCTCTACTGTATCACTATTTTTTGCTGAGATGAGAACCCTGTATTTCAACATTAATTACAAATACAAAGATGCTTCAGGAATTCTGACTAGATTCATTTCTAGCATTCTAGTGTATGTAGAGCATAATTTTTGGTTATTGTTGCTAATTCATCTAACTCCATCTTGATTGAAGCAACCAACTGATGAAACAAATCTACTTCTTGAATCAAAACTTGGCTATCAATGATCATAGATGTTTTAATTGACAGTGTTATGGCAACCTTGGTGAAGGGCAAAGATGTACCCGATCCTTTCTATGAACTGCAAAACGATTACATCATAGATATTACTGAATCCGGGAGGCAGTACTACACTTTCTGGCTCTTCACAACTTTTCGGTGTAAACTGGTAAGCCATATCCGACTTAAATGATAAATGCAATTTAAGAAAGATTTGTAAGATTGCTCTCACTTTAGTTTTCCTCTAAATTTGCTTCACCCTTTTTCCAGTCCAGCACACAGTTCCTGGATCTGAATTTCCGCGCAATCGATTACTACGCAGAGGTATATTTAAATGGGCACAAAAAAGACCTGCCAAGAGGGATGTTTCGAAGGCATTCTCTTGATGTCACTGATATAGCGCATCCTGATGGTCGAAATTTGCTTGCTGTTCGTGTTTACTCGCCAGATAATCCCGGGACTATTCCTCCTGAGGGTGGGCAAGGTGGCGATCATGAGGTACACTTCCATATCCATAAAACCTATTTGATTACATGCTGTTTCTTTTAGATTTTTGCTCAAAGTTTTATCCTTCTACTAATTACCAATTTCAGAATTACATTCAGATACTGGGTCTCATGCAAGAGCAATGGTGACTTGAAAAGAGTTCATTATTAAATTGAGGCAAGTGCCTTACTGTATCTAATTTTCATTTCAGATCGGGAAAGATGTAGCTGCACAATATGTGGAGGGTTGGGATTGGATTTGCCCTATAAGGTGACTGTGTTTTACCATATTAAGATTGTAGAGTGTTTTCTTTAGTATTTTGTGATCATGATATCCCTTTCATCTTCTTTCTAATTTGGGATGCCAGAAAACGTTTCAGCATACTTTTTGTTTGTCGAGGAAATTTTTTCCACCTCTTTCCAGCTAAAATGGTTCAAGGGCTATCCTTTACTGTTTAGGAGGAAAAATCAATGCACTGTATTGAAAGTCCATGGTGATAAAGGAAATGATTTGTATGCATCCTCTCGTGTATTGGCTAATAGTTTGATCTAGAAACTTCTTGTCAGATCTATTTGCTTGCCTGCCCTTGCAGAATCTTCAGATATTTTTATATAGATATTTTCAGTACACAAGAGATTTCTGTTGTAATTCGCTTATATACTGTTACAGGGATAGAAGCACTGGCATATGGGATGAGGTGTCAATTTCTGTAACAGGGGTGAATTTGCTTCCCTTTCAGTCAGAATTTCCTTCGTGTTATTCTGCACTGCTAATGTATTTGGTCATGCATTTTTTATTATCTTCAGATACCAATTTTCAGTCAAATATTAGTTATTTATTTGTATAAGTTCAATTTTTGACTCATTACCATTTTGTTGCAGCCAGTTAAAATAATTGATCCCCATTTGGTTTCATCGTTTTTTGACAATTACAAGAGGGTATATCTTCATGCTACAACTGAGTTGGAAAATAGAAGTACCTGGGTTGCCGAGTGTTCTTTGAATATCCAAGTCACAACAGAACTTGAAGGAAACGTTTGTTTAGTAGAGCATCTTCACACTCAACATCTGTCAATACCTGCTGGATCACGGGTGAAATATACATTTCCTGAGGTCCGTGAAAGAACATATGATGCATTTTTATTATCTTAATAGAACAAAGTAAATTTCTAGTATCCCTTTTGGACTATCTGTTTATCTTGCATTCAACATTCAATACTTGTGTTCTAAATAGTATAACTTGACAGCTCTTCTTCTACAAGCCCAATTTATGGTGGCCTAATGGTATGGGAAAGCAATCCTTGTACAATGTTGATATTACTGTCGATGTAAAGGGATACGGAGAATCTGATTTGTGGAGCCAATTATTTGGATTCCGCAAAATTGATAACCACATTGATACTACCACCGGTGGGAGGTATTCTATTTATGTATACTTTAAATTATATAATATATATATATATATATGTGTGTGTGTGTGTGTGTGTGTGTGTGTGTGTGTTTGTTTATTGTGTTATGTGCAGTTTTTCAACATGCTAACTCTTTTTCTGGTGTGTATGTTGTGTTACCTGTACATTCTGCGCTTCAGGTTGTTCAAGGTCAATGGTCAGCCTATTTTTATTCGTGGTGGTAATTGGACAGTGTCAGATGGCCTCCTACGACTTTCAAAAGAGCGTTACTGAACAGACATCAAGTTTCACGCAGATATGAATCTTAACATGCTCCGTTGTTGGGGAGGGGGAGTGGCCGAGAGGCCAGAATTTTATCATTACTGTGATATTTATGGCCTGTTGGTAAGCTATGCCTCTCTCTCTCTCTCTCTCTCTCTCTCTCTCTCTCTCTGCATGTTTAGCTAGGTTTTATTGGGGAAGGAGGGCAGTAGAACAAAGGGTTTAGGGTTTAGCTGCTAAATCTTGAGAGCATAGGGTTTAAAATTTATTGGCCATGGAATTAGTTGGGTGAATCTGATCCATACTGCTGCTGATTTAAATTTTGTAGGTCTGGCAAGAATTTTGGATTACTGGAGATGTCAACGGATGAGGTGTCCCAGTATCAAATCCAAATGGGTCCACTGGACCATGATCTTTTCTTGCTATGCGCAAGAGATACTGTCAAGCTTCTAAGGAACCATCCAAGTCTTGCCCTTTGGGTGGGCGGAAGTAAACAAATTCCTCCATATGACATCAACGCAGCTTTGAAACATGACCTCAGGCTCCATCCATATTTTGAAAGCTCATCAAATGAGAGTGGCAAGATTGTTAAAGATTTTTCCGCAGGGTCGGAGGATCCAAGCCAATATCTTGATGGTACACGCATTTACATCCAAGGGTCCTTGTGGGATGGATTTGCAAATGGAAAGGGGGACTTCACTGATGGCCCTTATGAAATTCAAAATCCCGAAGACTTCTTTAAAGATGACTTTTACAAATATGGGTTCAATCCTGAAGTTGGTTCTGTAGGTATGCCTGTTTCAGCTACCATCAGATCTACAATGCCTCCAGAAGCATGGCAGATTCCTTTGTTTAAGAAGGTTTCCAATGATTATGAAGAAGTTCCAAACGGCATGTGGGTACACTATAAATACATCCCTTATTCAAAACCAGGCAAGGTTCATGACCAGATTTTGCTTTATGGGTCGCCAAAGGATCTTGATGATTTTTGCTTGAAGGTAAAATAGTATTTTTATTATTCAGGGTGCATTTGGACACTATCTATGTTATGACTATTTGACTTTACATCATTTCAGGCTCAACTAGCTAACTACATTCAGTATAAAGCTCTATTAGAGGGTTGGACTTCCCGTATGTGGAGTAAATACACTGGTGTTTTGATTTGGAAAACACAGAATCCTTGGCCAGGTCTTAGAGGTCAACTTTACAACCATTTTCTAGACCAAACAGCAGGTTTCTATGGCTGTCGATGCGCAGCGGAGCCAATCCATGTCCAGCTTAACTTGGCTACATATGTCATAGAGGTAAGCTCTATAACAAAATCATAATCAGACTAATAATTGGCGACGCACAAATATGCTCTGATTTCTTCTTAACATACCGAAATTAGTGGAAAATTTACCTGTAAAGAAAGAAAGAAAAAAAGAAAAGTCCTCACAGAAGGAATCCATATCTAAGTGGAACATAATAGCATATAAACATGGTTTGAAACTTGCCGTCATTTTCTCTTCATGCCTTGAACAGGTTGTCAACACTACATCAGAGGAACTATCTGATGTCGCTATAGAAGCCTCGGTGTGGGATCTAGAAGGAACATGCCCATACTACATAGCTCATGAAAAGGTGTCCATGCCGCCAAAAAGAACAGTACCAATTGCTGAGATGAAATATCCTAAATCTAAAAACCCAAGGCCAGTGTACTTTCTTCTTCTCAAGCTGTATCACATGTCAGATTATCGCATTATATCCAGGAACTTTTACTGGTTGCATCTGTCTGGTGGAGATTACAAGCTGTTAGAACCGTACAGGAAGAAAACAGTTCCATTAAAGGTTACATCCCAGGTTTCCATCAAAGGAACCACCTATGAAATGCATATGCGCATCCAGAACAAATCTAAGAAACCAGTGCCGAAAAGTTTAACCTATCAAAACAATTTCACTACTAAACAAGGTGATGGTGATTTTGATGTAGCATCGGTGGAATCTACACATGACGGAGCAGACAAAGAGCTTGAAGTTGGTTGGTTTCGGAAAATATCCAGACATTTCACAAAGGAGAATGATGGTTTGAGGGTTGCTGAAATCAACGGCAACGACACAGGCGTTGCTTTCTTCCTTCATTTTTCAGTTCATGGATTGAAGACAGACCATAAGGAAGGAGAAGACACAAGAATTCTTCCTGTTCATTATTCAGACAACTATTTTTCGCTGGTGCCAGGTGAAGCTATGCCCATCAAGATCTCTTTTGAGGTCCCTCCTGGTGTCACCCCCCGAGTTACTCTTGATGGATGGAATTACCATGGTGTCCATACAGTCCGTTGAGTTGGTTAAAGATTTTTTTTTCTTTGCTCGTTGTAATAGTTGAATTATACACAACAGATCTTGCTCCTCAAGCAAAGACCAATGTTAGGAAACAAGGTCCAACTTTTAAAACATTATCCCAATGTGCTTGTACTCGAACATGGTACATCAACCTCCTCAAATGATGTTAGGAATAAAACAAAGATACAAACTGAGAATTGTCTCTTTTTTGAGTTTCACATCATCTTGTGTTGCACATTATTTCTCCCTTATTTTCTTATCAATGGAGGTAAAAAAAGTACCGCAGGAAAGAGGGAGAATGTCTCAAGTGTGCACTAACCAATGCAGCAGGCAGCCCAAGCGGTCCCAAATGGGCTGCATGTTCCCAATTTTTGGGCTTATATTTGATGAGCCTAAAAAGTTTGGGTCCAATAGAGTCACCGTTTAGTCTGCGCTATTGTGTTTTGTGCCTGAAACATGAAAGCGAAAATCTGAAGAGACTGAGAGAATTGCAGCTGGTCTCCGTGTCCCCAATTTCATGGATGAAATCCAGATGGGTCTTTCAGTTTCAGAACCTCAACTCTCACTACTTGTCCTCTTGTGCTTCGTCTCTAATCTCTCCTTTCAAAGCCAAGGTTCACCAAAACCCCTCTGCAGAAACAACCTCAAGATTGATCCTCAACCATGTGGACATAAGCCTGCTTCTCTCTCTTTGTGGAAAAGAAGGAAACTTTCCCTTGGGCTCTTCCCTCCATGCCTCTATCATTAAGAACCCTGAATTATTTTACCCTGAGAGTCAAGATGATTATCGTAATGTCGTTATTGTTTGGAATTCTCTGCTCTCAGTGTATTTCAAATGCGGTCAATTTTCTTATGCTGTTAAGCTGTTTGACAATATGGGCATGAAAGATACAGTTTCGTGGAATACAATGATATCTGGGTTTTTAAGGAACGGGGAGTTTGATGTTGGGTTTGGCTACTTTAAGCAAATGAGTGGATCGGATTTTTATCGATTTGATAGAGCAACTTTGACTTCGATTTTAGCAGCTTTTGATGGGCCTGAGTTTTGTCACTTGAATAAGATGATGCATGGTTTGGTGGTTTTGAATGGATTTGAGCGGGAAACTGCAGTGGGGAATGCTTTGATCACATCATATTGTAAATGTGTGTGTTTCGGTTCAGGAAGGCGGGTTTTCGAAGAGATGTTTGAGAAGAACGTGATTACATGGACGGCAATGATTTCGGGGCTCGCACAAAATGAATTATACGTGGAAAGTTTGGAATTGTTTTTGGAGATGCGTAGTGGAGTGGTGGATCCAAATTCGTTGACTTATTTGGCGTCACTCATTGCATGTTCTGGTTTGCAGGCAATAAGTGTAGGGCGTCAAATTCATGGACTTGCATGGAAACTGGGAATTCAATCAGACTTGTGCATTGAGAGTGCACTAATGGACATGTATTCGAAGTGTGGCAGCGTGGAAGATGCATGGCGAATATTTGAATCCACTGAAGAACTTGATGAGATTTCCATGACTGTCATCCTTGTGGCATTTGCACAAAATGGGTTTGAGAGTGAAGCGATCCAAATATTTGCGAAAATGATGAAAGCAGGAATTGAAATCGACCCAAACATGGTTTCAGCTGTTCTTGGTGTGTTTGGTGTTGATACTTCTTTAGGTCTAGGGAAGCAACTCCACTCTTTAATTGTCAAAAAAAGTTTTGGTCATAACTCTTTTGTCTGCAATGGGCTTATAAATATGTACTCCAAGTGTGGAGAGTTGGAGGATTCGGTCAAAGTGTTCAGTAGGATGCCTCAGAGGAACTCAATTTCGTGGAATTCCATGATTGCAGCTTTTGCCCGTCATGGAGATGGCTCCAAAGCATTACAATTATATGAAGATATGAAAATGGATGGTGTACAACCAACAGATGTTACATTTTTGTCTCTACTTCATGCTTGTAGCCATGTTGGCTTCGTTGAAAGGGGCATGGAATTTTTGAACTCCATGAATGAGGACCCTGGGATGAGTCCAAGACCAGAACACTATGCTTGTGTCGTTGACATGTTAGGTCGTGCAGGACTTCTCACTGAGGCCAAAAATTTCATTGAGGGACTACCTGAGAATCCGGGTATACTTGTTTGGCAAGCATTGCTTGGTGCTTGTAGCATTCATGGTGATTCAGAGATTGGTAAATATGCTGCAGATCAGTTGCTTTTGGCAGCACCTGAGACCCCGGCACCATATGTTTTGCTAGCGAATATATATTCTTCTGAAGGAAGGTGGAAAGAGAGAGCAAGGACCATTAAGGGGATGAAGGAAATGGGGGTCGCAAAAGAAACAGGTATTAGTTGGATTGAGATTGAAAACAAAGTTCAGAGCTTTGTTGTTGGGGATAGAATGCATCCACAAGCAGAGATCATTTATGGAGTTCTGGCAGAACTGTATAGACTTATGACAGATGAAGGATATGTACCAAATTAGAGGTTTATAATCTACTATTTAGGTGATCATGAAAAGAGATAAGAGCCAATTCTTTATTACAGACTTGCCAAAACCATGAAGGTTGTATTTCTGGAGGAAAATGAAGAATGATTTAGGTTTGTCATTCCTTTATTATACAAATTTTCTGTGTTAATATTATCTTAAGAGAAGTTCAACTGTTGAACTTTTGCATGCGGGATTATGATTTCTTATCCGGCATATTTTTCACCCCGGCAGGATAAATTTTAAAGAAGCTGGTACAAAACTGGGTTTTCCCTTTCGCTTTGTAGACTGAACGAAAGAGAACACTAGTAGCATAAGGTATAATGAATGGTTATCTTTTACATTGCAACTCAGAAAGAATTGATTGCCAAGATGGTCCCCTGTAGCCCTGCTGCCATTTTATATTTGCATTGTGAAGTTCGCTTTTGCTATTTTGGGTGTATTGAAGGGTTTCTGATGAACAAGGGTGGTTAGTAGGTGTATTGGGTTGGTTGGAGAACTTTAAATCTGAAAAAATATGTCTGATATTTCTTCTTTGTGAATTGCTGGAGATTTGGGTTTATCAGGTGACTCAGCATGAAACATTTATTCAAATAATTATGTGGCTTGCAAAAGAAGCCTCAGTTATGGCTTTCAACAAATGCTCTGTAAACAGCGATGAATTATTGTTACCAAGGGCCAAAGCTATTGACTACCAGATTAAATGATGGGGGCCCAGGGAACAAAACGTCAAACTGTCAATGCAACAAGTCTTGGAAGATTTTGGATGTTGTTGACACCGCACTGAAGCAGGATGCATACCTGGAAGGGACACATGGTGCTTTAGAGGAGCTTGAGCAATGCAGCATTCAAATGCGTGATGTGGGGATGATGTGCACAGAGGATTATCCACACAAACGACCCCCTATGTCCTCTGTTGTGCAGAGTTTTCAAAAATGTCTGCAAATAAGTGGAATTTGAAGCTCCAACTGTGACATATACATTTTGTTTTTTGTTTTCACCTTTGGCTTGGCTTGTGTGAAGTAGTTTCATAAAGAGGGCCCATGAAAGTCCTCTTTTGAGTGTGTATTTATATTGTTGGCAGCATTTTACTTGATAAAAAGCCCGTATAGAAAATTAGCTTCTCAACATTTTGAGTAGGATCAAATTAATGTATTCCTATTTTGTCTGTTGAGAAAAAAGACGAAGAACTGTAATTATATAATTTTCACAGCTGAGATTTGAGTTTGTCAGGTCAGTATGAAACATTGGTTCAAATTATGTGGCTTTCAACAGCAAACTTCAGTTATGGCTTTCAACTACTGCTCTCTAATCAGAGCGATGAATTATTATTATTATTATTATATTATTATCAAGGGCCAAGGCTATTGACTACTAGAAGTTGTTTTAATTAGTGGCCCCCAATGCCGATACTCCTTGGAAAGATTTTTATTAGTCCAAACAGAAAGAACAACTTCACCCAAAAATACAAATTGCTCTAGAAAGAAAGAATATAGAGAGAGAGAAATGGCATACAATCTAAACTGTATCAGGGCAACGATTGGCTGCTTTGTCTTCATTTTACTTGTTCTGCCATTTAGTTCTGCATTTCTTTGTGAAGAATCCACTGATTGTCATGCTCTTCTTAAATTCAAGCAGGGCCTAAGAAGCGATCCCGAAGGTCATCTGAAGACTTGGAACGAAGCCAATCCCTTCTGCAACTGGACTGGAATCACATGCCACCCACATCTCCGAGACCGAGTGATAGGTCTTGAGCTCATAGACATGGTTTTGCAAGGAGGGATATCACCATTCATATCCAATCTTTCTCTTCTTACCACCCTGTCTCTGCAAGGCAACAGATTCTATGGACAAATTCCATCTTCCTTGGGAGGACTTTCAGAGTTAGCATTTCTCAATATAAGCGAAAATAAGCTTGAAGGTGAGATTCCTGGTTCTTTGCATGGCTGCCAAAGCTTGAAAGAACTAGACTTGAATGTCAACAATCTTTCTGGGGTCATTCCTGAGGAACTCAGCTGGCTGAAGAACTTAACATACTTGGGTCTGTCTGTAAACAGACTCACTGGAGAGCTGCCGTCGTCACTATCAAACTTGACGGAATTGACACAAATAAAACTGGGTGTCAATTATTTTACCGGAAAGATCCCACCACAGCTTGGAGCATTAAGAAAGCTAGAGATTCTGTACCTCCATACGAACTTTCTTGAGGGACCAGTACCTGCAGCAATTAGCAACTGCACCGCTTTACGTGAGATTTCGCTGATTGAGAATCTGTTGAGTGGAGAAATCCCTTTAGAGCTGGGTGCCAAACTCCAGAACTTGCAGAAATTGCACATGCTTGAGAACAAGCTTTCTGGTAGAATTCCAGTGACCCTCTCCAATCTCTCTCAGCTCACACTGCTTGATCTCAGTCGCAACAATTTAGAGGGCGAAGTTCCTGCAGAGTTGGGAATGTTAAAGAACCTTGAGATTCTCTACTTTCATTCCAACTACTACTTAGGTGGCGGCAGCTCTGGTAATTCTTCCCTCAGTTTCTTAACAGCTCTCACAAACTGTTCGGTTCTAAAAAAGCTACACTTTGGTTCATGCTCGTTCAAAGATAATATACCGTCTTCTGTAGGTGGTCTTTCAAAAGACCTCTTTTACTTCAATCTTTTCAATAATTCCATTATGGGAAGTATACCAGACAGTATTGGAAACTTAAGCAGCCTAGTAACCTTAAAGCTGTCATACAACCTTTTGGAAGGAAAAATTCCACCATCATTTGGAGAGCTTGGGAATTTGCAGAGGTTATACTTGGAGAGAAACAGAATTCTTGGGCCAATTCCAGATGACTTGGGGAAGATGTCTAGCCTTGGTCTACTGGATCTTGGTAAAAATTTGATTGGTGGGTCTATTCCACCTTCACTTGGTAACCTTTCACAGCTGAGATATCTTAACCTGTCTACGAATAGCATATCAGGAAAATTTCCCATTGATCTTACTCGCTGTTCTCTTATGATGCTGCTCGATTTATCTTTCAACAGCTTACAAGGTTCTGTTCCTGTACAGATTGGCCTTCTTTCAAACTTAGACTTCTCACTTAACCTTTCAAACAACCATTTCGAAGGACAACTGCCAACAAGCATTGGAAAGCTGGTGTCTCTGCAGGCAATCGACTTTTCGAAGAATAAATTTGTTGGTGTCATACCTGGCTTGATTGGAAGTTGCATTTCTTTGGTGTATCTGAACCTGTCCAAAAACATGCTTGAAGGCACAATTCCAAGGTCTTTGAAATCAATCACTTATCTTGAAGTTTTGGACATGTCTCATAATCGATTAAATGGCACTGTTCCAATCTGGATTGCTGATGAACATATGATCAAGAATCTCAATTTATCTTATAATAATCTATCAGGTGAAGTTCCATATACTGGGAGGATTACATTTTTTAATAAAAGCTCATTCCTGGGTAATGTGGGGTTGTGTGGTGGTTCTGCACAACTTGGTCTTCCTCCATGTGAAGTTCAAAAGCAAAAAGGCAGGACAAAGAATTGGGTAATTTACTCTGTGGTTGCAGCAGTTGCAGTAAGCTGTGTGGTGGGTGCTGTCTTTGTTCATCGTTTCTTCTTCAGAAAATATTCAAAGACAGCGCATGGAATGCTAATGGCACCCCCAGGAAAGCATGGAAGTCGAAGTTTCACCGAAAGGGAACTCGAAACTGCAACACTCGGGTTCAATGAGGCTAATCTTCTGGGTAGAGGAACTTTTGGATCAGTCTATAAAGCAATCATTGATAATGGGGAAAGTACTGTGGCAGTTAAGGTCCTGCATGGTGACAGCAATCAGAGTTTCAAAAGCTTTAAGAGGGAATGTCAAATATTGTCTGAAATCAAGCACCGGAATCTCGTTAGACTGGTAGGGTATGCCTGGAACGGAGGGTTCAAGGCTCTTGTCCTTGACTTTATTGGCAATGGGAACTTGGCACAACATCTTTATCCTGGTGGGCTAGAGGAAGGAGCTTGTAAGCTGACTTTAAGGGAAAGAATCTCCATAGCTATTGATATTGCCAATGGCTTGGAGTATCTTCAAGAAGGCTGTCCAGTCCAAGTGATACATTGTGACCTGAAACCAGAAAATGTGCTTATCAACACAAATATGGTGGCTCAGGTAGCAGATTTTGGGATTGGAAAGCTCATTTCAGCTGACAAAATGGAAGAATATCTTAGCACAACGCGTTCTCTTCGAGGATCGATTGGTTATATTCCCCCAGGTATGCATATCACATGAACATACATCACTTTCATATATCAGAAACACCAGAAACTAAAGCAATTCTGAGCAACCATCTGTATATATATATTGCTTGTGAAACAGAATATGGGCAGGGAGTTGAGGTATCAGCTAAAGGGGATGTGTATAGCTTTGGTGTGGTTCTGCTCGAGATGTTTACGCGAAAAAGACCGACAAGTGATGTGTTTTCGGATGGGCTTGATCTAAGGAAGTGGGTGGGTTCTGCATTTCCAGACCAAATTTGGGATGTTGTTGACACCACACTGAAGCAGGAGGCGTGCTCAAAAGGCACACATGATGCTTTAGAGAAGCTTGAGCAATGCAGCATTCAATTGCTTGAGGTAGGGATGATTTGCACAGAAGAGAGTCCACACAAACGACCCCTTATGTCCTCTGTTGTGCCAATGTTGAAAAAATGTCTCGAAAGAAGGGGAATTTGAAGCTCCAACTATGGCTTGAACAAGATATATAGTAAAACTTTTACATTTACCAGTTGTTTTTAATTTCTTTTGGCCTTTTGCTTGTGTGAAGTTTCATACTGAGGGCTCATGAAAGTCCTTTGTGAGTGTGTTTATGTCTGTATAATATTATTATTGGCAATATCAAAATCATGTGTGTAAAATAAATTGTTTTCTCACTATCAATTAGTTCCCAATCAAATTAATAGAACTTTTATTTTACTGGAGCATTGCTCTCAAATAGACCAATTATATCGATATTATCTCAATATACTCTTAATATTCTCTCGTCATTTCGATATCATCTCAATATTTTCTCGCTATATTGATATCATATCATGCAAAAAGAATTTCATGAAAATTCAAACCTGGTTAGTCTTTTAGTTTTTTTTGCCTTTCACACCCGCAGAAAAAAAAAAAGGAATTAATAGAATAAAAATGTATTCATCTAAAATTTGCTCAGAAGGGATTCCAACCAAAAAAAAAAGGAGGAGGGATCCACAGAAGCTCCAACGCAGCGTTTTAGTCTTCTACTCCACTCACTAATTAACAGAATAGCAGAGCCCCGCGTAAAAGTTAAGAGAGAGAAATGGAACGTTTATCCGTGTGCGGTTGGACACCTCCAATTTTTCCATTTCAAAAAGCCGTTAAAACTCACCGCCGTCACAAATTCACACTAAAGAATTGCAGAGAGTGCACCGGAGAGGATGCTCCTCCCTCCGGTACTTCATCCGCTTTCGCTATTCTCGGCGTCCAGCCCACCTGCTCAGCCACCGAGCTTAAAGCCGCTTTCCGCGCCAAAGTATTTATCTTCATTCTTCTTTTTATTAAAGAAAAATTAAATATGGCATTCATTTTTGTATATATATGTTGTTTAATTCAAATATTCATATTTTGATTGTGAAAAAAATAGGTGAAGCAGTTTCATCCTGATGTAAATAGGACCGGGAAATATTCTGATATGATGATTCGCCGTGTAATTCAGGCCTATGAGGTATTTCTGTATTTAAAGATGCCATTTTTATTTATAAATATTTTTTCTATAATATTTTTCAAGGGAAAAAAAATTGGAGTTTTGCTAAAAGAGAATAATTGATAATGATGGTGGTTAATATAATGTGTGCAGATGTTATCAAATTACAGCCGATCGGAGATAATTGAAAGGTAAACTTGGAGTTTGTTTGGTGTATTATATATGTATATAATTTATCATTTTTGTCCATTTTAAGTTCAAATTCTATTATATTTCTGTTGTTATTTGCTTCCTTGTTGTAATACTTGACTGTTGGTGATGAATTTGTAGGGAATGTGTAGATCCCTTTGATAATCCAGAATGTGAAGCATTTGATGTTTTCGTTAACGAGGTTCTTTGTGTTGGAAAAGGTATAAAGCTTTGATTCTTTTTATGATCAGATTATAAAGAATGAGGAGCACTTAAAGAAGAAAAAAAATCTGCAGGTTGTCCATATTCATGTGTACAAAGAGCTCCTCATGCCTTCACTTATGCTTCAACCGGGACGGCAAGAGCAACTTCTCTAGGTTGGTTTAATTATTTCGTTTTGTTTTCGTCTTTGTTTGTAGATACAGGAACAGAAGATGAAGCCTATGCTATGGTTTTGAGGATGGTTGTAGTTGTAGAAAGTGGAATAGGTTGCTAATTTTCTGATTAAAGTCCACTCTGTATGTGTGTTAATAGGAGTTGGGGATGATTACCAAGTTCAACTTGCAGTTGGTCAGTGCCCAAGAAGTTGCATTCATTATGTTACACCTTTACAGAGAATTATCTTGGAGGAGTTACTTGACAGGTGGTTATTAATTTTCAAGAACAAAAGAAAACTTATCTTGTTTGTTCCTTCCTTGTTTAATGTTTTAATTAACTCTTCCTTTGTGAATTAACTCTTCCTTTGTGTGGTAACTCTTGATTTTGTAGTATCTTGAACATGCCTTATGATAGTTCAGCCGAGGCAGATTTGCTATACTCGCTTATAGTTAAAGCCAGGTTTGAGAACAATCGGTATCGAAAGCCGAAGAAGCAACCTAAAGCTTCAACACAACATGTAGACTGGTTTTGACTAGTTGTTTTAGAGCACATATGTTGCTAACATAGTATCTTCCGTCTTCATAGTCAAACAAAACATGTAGCTGGTTGCCACTGTATTTATAGGAGGAAGAAATTGAAATCCAGAAATGCTGATTTGGGTTGCCTGTAAAAGAGATCATTAAAGCTGCCTTGCTCAAGAAATTATATGCCAGATGCACTCAATTTCAGTGATACGAAAAATGTGTATTCTGTCTTTCTTTCATTTGTTTTCACTAAAAACAGCAGACGTAAAGCAGCAAACACAACTTGGGTTCGTGCTAGAAAATATTATACACAATACACATTACAATGCAGGAGATAGATCAGAGACAAAGTCTATCTTGAAATGACCCTCATAAATCGATTTAGTGAAGAGAAGATCCCTGCCGCTTGATCAAACAAAGATTGGCCCTGCTCTGACTTCTCATCTACATTTCCAAATATCATCTGCAAAAGATCAAACCAATGCCATTGAGCTTGTTTATAATTTTTGTGTAATCTGTTCAAGTGAAGGAGTTGGCAACAAGTAACTAACCTCAAGTTCTTCGGCATCCGGGTGCCTAATGAGCTCTTTGGCAAGCAGATATCTGTTTGGTCTATCCTTGTCATCATAGAACACCTTCCATGACCTGGTAAACGAGCAGAAACCATAGCCCTTAGCGGCTGAAACCATAGACCAAAGGAGCCAATTTAAATGTTAAGAATTTGATAGATGTTTAAATCCCTTACCCTGGATAGCACCTAAAGACAGCACCAGACTGCATAGGCCTCATTGAGTACACCGTTGTAAAAGTGCTGCACAACACAAATGCGGAAAGTAAAAATTAAGAATGACCATATATGAATGCAGAGAGATCAGAATTATACCTCAGAAAGTACCGCCTTAGCTTTCGAACATTGAATCCAACTCCAACATCCTCACTGATGAGACGGGGATTCCACATGATGAGAGGCCTTGGCTGCCAATGCACAAGAAAATGTTGAAAATTATCCTTCCCACTTTGAGATGCTATTCAGTAAGTTTAAGTTAAGAAGGTATGCAACGGTAAGAATCACTAGCTTACCGGATCATCTGAGAGAGTAGATGCAAGCTTCTCTACATATTCCAACATCTGATAATCAGGAACAACCATAACCACAATCTCATCTTCACTCTGTACCGGCTTTCGGTCACTTAAGCTGGATATTAGGGGACAGAAGATTAAGATTAAAGCCACAAATGCGAACCAAAAGTAAGCTTAAGAGAATTCAACTGAAGAGGATGACTAATCAAAGTGAAGACTTAGTGGGATGGTATAAATTACCTGGAGAATCCAAAAGCAGCATCTTTCCACCGGTATTTTAGAAGTGCTGCGGCACCAGCATCAGGAAATATGGCTTTAACTCTCTAACAATTAAATTAGCATAACTTATCAACTGAGATTATTTCTTGGATAAAAATCACTTACTAAAGTTTTCTAACTAAAGAAACATTTTCAACTAACCTGACCACCAGTTTCTTCAATAAGCGTATCCAAGAAAACCCTTGACAATTCCCAGAGCTCAGCTTGTGCACCTTCTTCATCAAGAAATTGCAGCTGGGGGATTAAAAGCTCAACCTGTAACGAAATTACAGAACAAATTGAGCAGACAAGCCAAGAAAATTAAAGAATGTCAACTATGAGACAAGAATATAATATTCCTATTTCAGCACAAATTTGTTCAAACATGTATCAATCAGATTACATTTTGTTATGGCACGTACTATGGCTCTCAATCCTCCTGAAGACACAAATGTTGCACTTGCTTCACCCGATTGCCGGACTGCACCCTCCAAGTCAGAAGGCAAGCAGCTGAACCATTAAACAAATTACATCAATGCCCGATTTCCAAACAATATTACGTAAAAGCATAGATATTGCAGCTCCTTTTAATCTCAATTCAAAATTAACTGCAGCTCAAAGAACACACTTGAATTATTCATTTACATAAAATGGAAATCACCATTCTCCCTCCACAATCAGCCCAATTGTACTTTATATGCACACTAGATTATGAAAGAAAAACTGCATAAAACCCAAATTATGAAAGAAATTAAGTCACCTGTCATCTTCTTCCTCCTGCTCACCATCTTCTTCAAATGCTTCTAGGGTTGGTGGTGTTGTATCTTCAAGATTGTCCTGGGGAGGCTCACCTTGGAACTGTTCAAACTTGGCACAAATTCTTGATGAGCTAGAAGGCCAGGCTTTGGTGAGTGAAATCCCATTGCACCCATTAAAGATAGAGTGAGAATAAGATAAGGGCAATTGTGTGGTTGAGGTTGAGGTTGAGTTGGATATCGAAGAAGGGGAGAAGAAGTAAAACAAGCAGTTTGGGGATGTGGAAGCCATGAATGATGAACTTAGCCACTGGAAAAGTAGTTATAGGAGCAAAGTTACAGAGATTTTTATGTTTTATTAGATATAAATTTATTTATTTGTTTTGTGATTGAGTGCAGATCTTTATGGGAATTAGGAAGAAAACCAATCAAGGCCTAACAAAATTGTACCTCTTATTAATATACATATTAATAAACGACGTGAATGTTGCATCGTAGTTATAAATAAGTCGACGTCAAACTATGCGTCGTTTTTACTTCTCACCGATTGGGCCAATTGGGCCATTAATGGCCCAGTGAGAAGATTTTGATAGCCGTTAGAAAGAAAGAGCTCCTTCCATTTAAACCGACGGCTGTGATTCACTCAATTTCAAACTCAACGCAATCAAAACCCTACCCTGACAAACACCTCCGGTCCTAAAACGAACAACGCTCTCTCTCTCTCTCTCTCTCTCTCTCTCTCTCTCTCTCTCTCTCTCTCTCTCTCTCTCTCTCTCTCTCTCTCTCTCTCTCTCTCTCTCTCTCTCTCTCTCTCTCTCTCTCTCTCTCTCTCTCTCTCTCTCTCTCTCTCTCTCTCTCTCTCTCTCTCTCTCTCTCTCTCTCTCTCTCTCTCTCTCTCTCTCTCTCTCTCTCTCTCTCTCTCTCTCTCTCTCTCTCTCTCTCTCTCTCTCTCTCTCTCTCTCTCTCTCTCTCTCTCTCTCTCTCTCTCTCTCTCTCTCTCTCTCTCTCTCTCTCTCTCTCTCTCTCTCTCTCTCTCTCTCTCTCTCTCTCTCTCTCTCTCTCTCTCTCTCTCTCTCTCTCTCTCTCTCTCTCTCTCTCTCTCTCTCTCTCTCTCTCTCTCTCTCTCTCTCTCTCTCTCTCTCTCTCTCTCTCTCTCTCTCTCTCTCTCTCTCTCTCTCTCTCTCTCTCTCTCTCTCTCTCTCTCTCTCTCTCTCTCTCTCTCTCTCTCTCTCTCTCTCTCTCTCTCTCTCTCTCTCTCTCTCTCTCTCTCTCTCTCTCTCTCTCTCTCTCTCTCTCTCTCTCTCTCTCTCTCTCTCTCTCTCTCTCTCTCTCTCTCTCTCTCTCTCTCTCTCTCTCTCTCTCATGATTTCTTGTTTTTTATTTAATTTTCCCAAATCCTTGTTCGAACGGTGTAATAATGACGAATTTTGCTTCTTTTATTCAGATCAAATGGTGGAAATGATCCCTGAAAATTGCGACCATGTTGTTCCAGATCACGATTCCAAGCCTTCTTCAGCCTCCGAAACAAGTACGTGCTCTTGTTTTGTTTTATTCATTTTCCAATTTCGTTTTCTTCTCCTCCTCTTTTATTCTCTAATTCCGAATTTTGAAATGAAAAGGAAAAAAAGATGAAATGTTACTTTGTTTTAGAATCCGATAAAGGTTTGTGTTTTATGTGGTTAAGTTTTCTCCCCTTTTCTAGTTTCAAAATTACAAGAAAATGTTGAATTTGAGGTTTTGTTTATTTCAAACTTGAATTTGAGGTTGGATGCGATTATTACTGATTTTTATTATTATTATTTTATTTTCAGTCCAAGAGAATGTAAAATTGGGAAATTTTCTGATTAGATTTAATCTTTTATGTTTCCAGTTAAAACCCTAGAAGCTGCGACATGCGAGTTGGACGGTTATGTCAACGACAAAGGTGTGTATTTTCTACAACTCTTGTTTTTTTTTATATATTTAAATTAAAGATTTTAATTATTACAACTGAACTGTGATATTACAGATGTAAAATTAGTAGTTGAAATGACATTTAAAAACAAACTAAGGTGCACTATAAATTCTTTATTTTCTTTTTGTTCTTTCTTTGGTGATTTGCATGTTTAAGTTTTGATGAGTGGTTCACCAACCTTAATCTTCATATCCATTATAACATTTTCTCGGTAACTAGACGGCTAACACCCACTCTCTCTCATGGTACATATACATATTGCTTCTGCAACGTGTTTAATGATTTAGAATTTATTTCAGGTATTGCTACACAAGAAGTTGAGGGTTCTGATTTGGTTGATGAGAGTAGTGAGTCAAATGGAACTCAAGAAGCTTCGTCATATCAGGGACAGACCCTTCCAATTTTGCAGAAGATCATTGATTTGAGTGCCAAAATTCAGGTAATTTTTTAAATATAGCATCCTGTATTTCAATTTGCTTCTAGGAAATCTTAGAAAGTTATTGAAAACATTTGTATATTCTTTTCCTTTTAAATTTTAATGATTGACTACCACAGGGTGAAATGTGGGTCAACGAATTTACAAAAAGTTTTTGTTTTTGCTCTTTTACGGCTAACATTCTAATTCATCTTTTATTTGCACTTGTTTTACAGGATTTGAAGAAAGACCATACTGTCTTGTCTGATCAAGTCAAGCTCACTACACATTCCTTTCCAGACCCTGAAGTTTTAAACACTATTCAACTGCTAAGTGAGCCTTTTGCATTGATCATTCATGATTAGTTACCAACTCTCCTTTCTCTTTGATTGTAATCGGTTGTTGCTGGCTCTCTAGGTATGGAACATGAACTTTTAAAGAAGAAGTACCTTGATGAGTCCTCTGAGCGGAAGCGACTTTACAATGAAGTAATCGAGCTTAAAGGCAACATCAGGGTTTTCTGCAGATGTAGACCTTTGAATCCAAATGAAATTTCAACTGGATCTAGTTCCGTTATTGAATTCGAATCCTCCTTAGATAATGAGCTCCAGGTCATTTGCTCTGATTCCTCAAAAAAGCAGTTTAAGTTTGACCATGTGTTCAGACCTGAGGACAACCAAGGTATCTAACAAGTCATACTGATTTGTAATTGCATGGCTTAATACTCCACAGTTGATTTGTTACAATGAATAAATTTTAAACTGATTCTGTATCACTGATGCTGAGTTTTTTAAATATGCAGAGGCTGTTTTTGCTCAAACTAAACCCATTGTGACTTCAGTATTGGATGGCTTTAATGTCTGCATTTTTGCCTATGGACAAACTGGGACTGGTAAGACTTTTACAATGGAGGGAACCCCTGAAAATAGGGGTGTTAACTACAGGACTCTGGAGGAGTTGTTTCGGATTTCAAAAGACAGAGGTGGTTTCATGAGATATGAATTATGTGTTAGCATGCTGGAGGTTTATAATGAGAAGATAAGGGACCTCTTGGTCGATAGCACCAATCAACCAACAAAGAAGTGAGTTTTCTTTTGCTTACATTTTAATTGAGTAGGCTTTGCTACCTTTCATACAGAAAATTTATTTGAATCAAGTATCAACATGCACTTGGCTGTTCTTCAGATGTTGAAGAACCAAAAAATGATTGCCCTCTGGGTTTAAATTCTTCTAAAGAAATGTTGCAACTGGCTGACCTTTTTTCTTTGAAGACGTAATATTGTTTTATCTATTGGCTTCTTAAGATGTTGAAGAACCAAAATATGATTGCCCTCTGGGCATAACTTCTAAAGAAATGTTGTAACTGGCTGACTTTTTTTCTTTGAAGAGGTAATATTGTTTTATCTGTTGGCATCTTAAGAATCTCAATTAGAGGATATAATGTTGAGCCATAATACATATTGTGTTATGTGAACAAAGGTTGGAAATAAAGCAAGTTGCAGAGGGAACCATAGATGTTCCAGGACTTGTTGAAGCGTGTGTTTATGGCTTTGAAGAGATGTGGGAACTTTTGAAGTCTGGAAGCCGAGCTAGATCTGTTGGATCTACCAGTGCTAATGAGCTGAGCAGCCGTTCTCACTGGTATTTTTCATGCTCCTAATTTCCCAAATTCTACATTTTCAGACTCTAGCTTGTTTCTCTACCAGATCACTTGCAAAATGGATCAAGATTTCCTGTAAACACTACATGCAAAATCACATGTACTCTGAATATTTCAAATCAGAGTGAACATACAGTTTCTCCTTTTATGATTGTAATGAGTTCAAGTTTCTTTTATGTAGCTTGTTGCGAGTGACTGTTAAGGGGGAGAACTTGATAAATGGGCAGAGGACTAGGAGTCAACTTTGGCTAGTAGACTTGGCTGGTAGTGAGCGTGTGGGGAGGATTGATGTTGAAGGTGAAAGACTGAAGGAATCTCAGTTTATAAACAAATCTCTCTCGGCCCTTGGTGATGTTATCTCATCCCTTGCATCTAAAACAGCCCACATTCCTTATAGGCATCTCTCTCTCTCTCTCTCTCTCTCTCTCTCTCTTATTCACATTTGCTTACTGTATCTAAATTTGTATTCTTTTGCAAAAACCAGGAATTCGAAGCTGACTCATATGCTGCAGAGTTCTCTAGGTGAGCCTTTGTAGTAGTATTTTACTTAATGTGAGTGGCTTCTCTAATTTGGTTCTACATGCATGATGTTGATTGAAATTTGACTTGCAGGAGGAGATTGCAAAACCTTGATGTTTGTCCAGATCAGCCCAAGTGCCTCAGATCTTGGAGAGACACTGTGTTCCTTGAATTTTGCCAGCCGGGTCCGGGGAATAGAGAGTGGCCCTGCTCGCAAACAGGCAGACCTCACTGAGCTATTCAAGTACAAACAAATGGTATGTTATAGTAATTTAACCCTTTACTTTTATTCTTTCTTCTCTTGGTTTCAAAATATTAAAATATTTAGATTTCCAATGTAACAGGCAGAAAAGGCTAAGCAAGATGAGAAGGAAACAAAAAAACTACAGGATGGCTTACAGTCTTTGCAGTTGAGGCTTGCTGCAAGAGAACACATCTGCAGAAATCTACAAGAAAAGGTATTCCATTCTCAATACAACTCAAAGAGACAATTTTCCCGAGTTTTGGGACGTTGATTTATTTCTTACTGAGTTTTTTTATTAGTGTATTCATAGATTAACAACTACATTTGTCCATAATAGGTTCGAGACCTTGAGAACCAATTAGGAGAGGAAAGGAAGACAAGACTGAAACAGGAGACTAGAGCTTTTGCAGCTGCTTCTCATCAGTCTTCAGCATCATCATTTCGGAAACAAGCAGCCCAGAAGACTGCTGTAGAGAAGAAGCCACCGTTGGCTCCTTCAAAATCGAGGCTACCTCTGCGAAGAATTACCAACTTCATGCCCCCAGCTTTACCACCCAAAAAACCCAGCTATACAACTTCTGTTGTCCCATCTTCAATGGATGGCAAAGAAAACATTTCCACAACATTGGCAGGAAGAAACCAAAAAAGCCTAATTTTACCAAGACGAATCTCCATTGCTGTCAGACCTCCAACTACAACAACCTCGCAGATTCTTCAGCCTAAGAGACGGGTCTCCATTGCTACCTATCGCCCTGAGCCAAACTCTCACATGACGACGCCCCTCCATACTTCTGCCTCCCGATTTAACAATGGCAGACAGTCATTCATGAGGGATCCACGAAAGGCACGGTATTCCAGGCTGTTCTCTCCAATGCCTGAGTTGACAACAGAAGCTGAGACAACACCAGCTACCATGAGGAGGAGCAGTAAGTTCATGGGTAGTCCCCCGGCACAGCTTGGCTCAGCAAAGGAGAGGCATCCAACAGCTGTTGCATTACAGCGGAAACCAGTAATTTGGAGTCCGCTCAAGTTGAGAGGCATGAAAAATAACAGAAGGCCATCACTGTTACTGCCTTCCCGAGTTTCTTATGAGATGCAATGAATGAAGTAGTCACTGTCTATATTTTCAAACACCTTGGAACAGTAAATCCTTTTTCTTTTCTTTTCTTTTTTTGGTATTTACCTTTTAACTTCTGGGAGTTGCAATTGTATGCTTCTTGCTTACCACCAATCATTCATATTTTCCCTACAAAGTTTTCGAGCATTTCTTAGTATTGCCTTGTTAAATGAAATTTGAGATTTCAAGAAGTCATGAGCCAATTCCGTTATAAATTAGAATACTGATTGAACTGAGAAAATATGAAAACCCTACGGCCACAACATCACATCTGCAGTCTGAATATGAGACATTTTTTTCAACAATTGAGAATTTGTATAGAATTCAAATCTAGTAATGAAAAGGGATAATTCAAGAAGGGGGGAAATTAATTATATTCATATGAAAGGGGGAAAATGAATTTATAGATATAAATGTGAGACTGATATGCACTATGGTTCAAATTCGTACCGTAGAGCATGGTGTCCATGGTGGTTGATGGACTGCAGCTGCACAATGACTAAAGTAAGAAACGGTACCGACCGTTAGATCTATGCGTAATCACAGCTTCACCCTTTTAAAAGAGGAAAAATTTGCGGCTAAATTGAAACCAAAAGTAGCCGTTCTCATTGGATAAATTCGACCGTTGGACTCCAGCAAAGAAACATAACAAAAGATCCGTTACCAAAGTGTTCTGCTTCTAGCCCCGTTTGACTTTTCAGTTCCGGAGACAAACTGCGAAAGCCAAAAAGGAACCAAGGAGAGAGGGAAAGAGAGAGAGTAAATGAAAGAAACCCATTTCATGGGTATTTAGAGAGAGAGAGAGAGAGAGAGAGAGAGAGAGAGAGAGAGATCTTTGAGACCCACTTAGTGTTTCTCTTTCAAGTGAAAATGGTTGCGAGAACCCCACCAAAGCAGAGGAAAATGGTAGCCCCTCTCAATCCTGTTTTGCTAAGAGAAACAGTGAAGAAGGTAAACTACATGAAATTTTTTTCTTAGAGAGAAAAATAAAAGCTTTCGGCTATTTGGTTTCCAACAGCACAGCATTCTCTTTTCTCTGAGACCAACTCTTGAATTGAAAGTTCAGTTCATTTTTTATACATTTCCTTCACTTTCCCAGCAGCAAAGCATCATCTTTGGTGGAAGTTGAATCTGTGGGAATTTCTTGTCTTTTGAAGTAATGGGTTTTTGTTATTTTGTGGGTTTGTGAAGGTGGATAGATGCATGGCTCGGTTGCAGGAGCTACAGTACACAGTTTCAGGTGGTACAAAGGTGATCTCCGGAGTGAGTCTCAGCCCTCGCAGTACTAGAGGTTATCTAAGGACTAGCCTCCGATGCAAACAAGAAACTGCAAGGTAAGAATCTGATTTGAATTTGATTTGTATCATTAAGTCAGCCTTTGATTTTGATTTGAACTCCTTGGTTAGTTTTGGTCAATTTTGATATGTGAACTCAAATGGGTCTTTTGCTTTATGAAGGATTAAAGGTTCTGCCCCTAGGAAATCTCCTGTTGGGAAGTTTCCAGCAAATACAGGAGGTAACTCTCTCTCTCTCTATCTCTCTCTCTCTGAAATCATAGATTGGACCAAATGGGTTTGTAATTTGAATTTAAAGTTTCTTTCTTTCTTTTCTAACCTCATTTTGGAAACCAAATAGAGCAAATTGGGCAATAACTTCATTGTTATTTATATTCAGGGGAGTGGCAGAGAATGTCATTGCCAGCAATGCTGTTAGGTGAAACAGTCGGAGAAATTCTACAAGCAAGTCAATTTGCAAGAGAAATAGTAGCAGCAGTTGGTAGTAAAACCAAGAAAACCACTGTGGAAGACCCCAAAACCCCATTGACCCAACAGAGGAAACAGAGGCAACTCCCTGAAAACACAGAACTCAGGGCCAGAAGGAAGAAGGAGAAGCACAACAAATCTCAATCCTTTCAATCAGAATCAGGTTCCCCAATACTCCAACGGGCTCGTTCTCGAATCAATTTCAAGGTTTCACCTCCAAACAAGAGAGAAGTGTTGAAAGAAAACAACAGATACTTGGCAAACAGAGTGTCTCCCAAGAATAGGCCATGGGCTAAAAAGAGTGTGTTATTTCCCAACCCTTTGTTTTTGTCCTCAGATCCTTCTTCTTCTTCACATCAGCAGAAGTTTTGCAGGACAAGGTCACCAATCATTGGTAGAAATGAACATAATAGTAAGCCACGGATTCAGACTCCACACAAGTTCTTAATCAAGTCTCCACCTTCAGCTTCCAAGTTTCAGGTCAAGATTAAGAGCCCTCCATTGGTTTCTTCTCTTTCTCCAACAAAAATAGCCAAGAAGTCTCCCAAGATGTCAACTGCCTCGAAACTACGCCGTTCATTTTCACCATCGAGATTGGCAACTAGATTGGTGTCTCCATTGAAGAGCAGAAAGAGTATGCAAAAGAGTGAGGGACTAGTAATGCGTGGTTTGAAACAGCGTCCAACTTGCTCAGTGCCATTGGGAATTTCAGCTCGGAGAATTTAAACATGCTAAAGATTGGATAATATGCACAACGGCTTGGTTTGGATTGAATTGTGTTTGGTGTTTTTAAGATATTTCCTCAATGTCCATAGTGTTCCATTAGTTTGGATTATATTTCTTGCTTAAGGATGCAAATTTGTCATTCCATTCTTTCATGTAAAAGGTTGAGAGAAATTCAATGAATAACTAAATTAAAGGATAAGTATTGTGCAAAAAAATTTATCATGTTTATTTGTTTTTTTTCTCAAATGCACATCATCATCCTAATCTGAATATTCCTAAAAATGAATTAGTAGATTAAAATGTTTGGAATATTTCTAATTGTAATCTAATTGTTAGGTATTGAAAACAAGAGTGTTGGACGGAAGAATCACACACACAATATGTGTCCCTCTCTGGCTCACCCCCTCCGGCAACTTGTGCAAGTAGGAGGTTGTTGTCTATGCCGGCCCCCAGTCACCACCCCAGCACAGCACATTGAGATGGCAGCTGGCTTGTACATTTCTCATTTTTGTACAAGGTGTGTGCACTTCATGGATACAGTTATGTTTAAAAGAACAAATGGAAGTTCATTGCTTTGAAAATATGTAAGATGGACAAGTACTTCTACACTCAGCAGTTTCTTTGGCTGCATTCATCTTTCCTTGTGGCATTATTTTGAATTATTATGTATTGACTAAAATCTTAAAAGACAACTTAATTATTAACAATGATAGCAAGCATGGGTAATGCCAGTTGGCCAGGGAGTCGTCTGGTTGCATCGAAGTTTGAATTTCCTTTTCCAATTAATTTAGAGTAGACTATTATATGTTTTTTTAAAGGACAAAATAGTAATTAAAAAAATCAATATTTTAATTTTAAAAATTTAAAAATAAACTTACAAATTGATAAAGCCTACGTAATGGGAAAAAAAAACTTACAAATTATAGCTAGCTGCCTTTATATTTATGGTACAAATGCATATATCTTGAGAAAAGAAAACGAATAATATTGTTTGATTTTTTTTAATTACTCTCATTTTGTTGGGTCAGTGAAATTCGTATAAAAAGCCCAAAATGGGAAAGAGACAAAACGGCCCATATCATAACCGGGCAAATACGAAAAATGGTCTCTCAAATCAAATCTCTCTACAGTCAGATCTGACTCCCAATTCCAAGCGATTAAGCGAGAGAGCGAGCTAGAGAGTCCGAGAGGGTAGAGAATCCCTAGGTTCCGTCGCTCGCGTCTCTGAGTAGACGACATTCGAGAATGGAGCCCCATGGCAAAATACGAACTCTCAATCATTTTCATTACCTTGTCCGGAACCGGATCCGGATCCGAACAAGGCAATGATTTAGGGTTTCGGATGGTGCAAAGAGAATGGTGAGATCGTTGGTCTCTGCGTCAACGATGAAGATGACAACAATCCAGAACGTAGCCATGTCGCGCGGATCAGGATCTGTCTCAGATTACGGTAAGAGTCTGAATCGATGATTTAGACCCTAATTTTGAGTGCTAGATTTACACTAGTAGCAAGAATCCATTTCATACCTGTTTGGAGAAAAAGAGAAGGTTCAATTTCCCCTATGTAGGCAGTTTTTGACTATTTTTTAATCGTATATTTTGATTAATTTAACCTAGTTATCCTGCTGATGTAAAATGCATGAAATTTTTGTTCATATATATCTAACTTTGTTTTTACTTTAGCCTTTATATTTAAACACTACTTTTGGAGTTTCAACCATTGTTAAGTTGATTGAAAACGAGCATTCGGTTTTCAATTTGTCTATCGAACATGCACGAATAACTCCCTAGGGTATTATGCGCTTTAGGTTTTCATTTTATAAGTTGGACAGTTTCAGTTCTATTCAGTTTAGGGCTTGAGAGTTATATGGATTACTTTTTGAATCTCTGTAGATTCTATTATGGAGCTCGCCTCATATGATGTGGTGGTTTGCTGGCCTTCTGGTCAATGATGCTTATAATGCATAAAGTCTCACATTTTGATGTCCAGTCATGCATCCAAGCAGGTTATCTTACCTGACGGTCATGCATCCACTTTTAGCATACCCATTCTTTTTCCCACACCTTAGTTTATCTCTTCGTACGGTGACTGTCATCGTAATCTACATGCTTGGCTTCTGTTTGATGCGTCTAGTACATTTGTGTGTGTATATATGAATCATTAGTGGCTGGCATTTTTACATTTCTATGCACAAAATTGATTTGGTAATGAGAAAAGCCCCGCTATATTCTTGGCAGACTTTAGTTTCCCCCCTTTTTTTCTTTGTGATTCTTATTCCTTATTGATGAATGTGCAGGTCATGCATTTAACTGATCTCACTCAGCCTCATTGACATTCGAGTTTGGTTATGGGATGTTACATTTTACAGATGGGTTTCCTTCAAACAGTGTAGCAGTTGCTTAACCTTGTATCACAGGTTTCTTTCCTGCCTCTATAAAGCATTCATTCTTCCTTTTCTTCTTGCTCCAACTAAAGTTTCTTGATTAAGAAAAAAACCTTTTTTAAAAAAAATTTTGAAGCATGAAAGTGATATCATTTGGTTTTACATTACCTGATTTTTCGTTGGGTCGCTATCCAAGTGTGTGTTAATTTGTTCTTGATCGACTTACTTTTCTCTTTGGCCTTGCGGGCGTTTTTCAAATTTCTGTCATTGTTTGCAGTTTTTTTTCCGCATTGCATGGTCTCTCTGTGTGTGTGTGTCTCTCTCTCTTCTCTCTCATCCGTCTCCTCTTATCTACTTTCATATGTTTCGGTTTAGGCGGTGGGAAAATGAAGGCAAAGGATGAAAGTCAAATGGGAAAGAGGATTGGAGTTGAAGCACGGCTGGCATGGTTTTTCCAAGTGTTTTCAGTCTCTTTTTTGTTTAGTTTGTTTTAGTTCTATGATTAAGTGTTTCGATTTGTTTTTTTATTTTTATTTTTTTCAATTTGCAGTCGATATTTTAATTTCTTTTAAAATGGAAACGTCATTACATGTTAGGAGTTAAAACACTGGATGACTGAATGGTCGGCCCCATAATTCCCAGTAGGTCCGATTCCGTGTTTCAGTATCATCAAATTTTCTCTAGTATTGTTGATGGCATTCACCGTTACAAACTCATTATTTTAAAAATTGGGTCGATTGATAGAAAATTTCAGTTTAGTAAAATAAAATTTGATATAACTGGCTCAATATTTCACCACTTGAGTTATAAACTTGCATTAAATAGCCCCCAAAGCACCAGAAGTGGGTCCTCAAAAGTGAAATTTTCCCAACAAAGAAGGCCCAGACATCCGATTACATGAAATTCAGCACGTATGTTGGCCCAACAACCCGAAAACGGGCCAAAAAATTGAGTACAGGCTCACTAACTTGAAGTCTGGCCCAAATGTGGGCCCAAATACGTACGAAAAGGCCACAAAAGTCGCCCCAATAATGCTCAAATGAGCCCAGAACACGGCCCAGTAACTTGAGTACTGGCAAACAAATCGGCCCAATAACGCCCAAAAGGTCTTTCTTGTCGTTTCTGGACTCTTCAATGGGCCTATTTTGTCGTTTACGGGCCCTTCAGTGGGCTCAGTTTGTCGTTTATGGCCCCATATTGGGGCTATTTTGTCGTTTTCTGGCCTATATTGGGCCTATTTTGTCGTTTATTGGGCATATTTTGTCGTTTCGGAGGCTTTACTAGGCCTATCTTGTCGTTTTATGAAAAATTGGGCATATGTCGTTTATGGCACTATATTGGGCCTATTTTGTCGTTTTACGGTACTATATTGGGCCTAATTTGTCGTTTCTGATTTTCTACTGGGCCTTTTTTGTCGTGTCTGTGGCCTTATGGGCCTAATTTGTCGTTTCTGAGGCTTTTACTGGGCCTACTAGTCGTTTCTTGCCGCATATTGGGCCTATTTTGTCGTTTCTCAGACTTTACTGGGCTTATTTTGTCGTTTTATGAGGTCCATTGGGCCTATTTTGTCGTTTACAGGCCCTATATTCCGCCTATTTTGTCGTTTCTTACCCTAAATTGGGCCTATTTTGTCGTTTTATGATTCTATATTGGGCCTCATTTGTCGTTTATGATTCTTTACTGGGCCAATTTTGTCGTGTCTGGCGCTTTATGGGCCCCAGTTGTCGTTTCTGAGGATCTTTACTGGGCCTATTTTGTCGTTTCTAAGCCTTGTACTGGGCTTATTTTGTCATTTTCTAGGGCCCATTGGGCCTATTTTGTCGTTTTATGGTACTAGATTGGGCCTAATTTGTCGTTTCTGATTTTCTACTGGGCCTTTTTGTCGTGTGCTGTGCACTTATGGGCCTAATTTGTCGTTTCTGAGTCTTTTACTGGGCCTACTTGTCGTTTCTTGCCGCATATTGGGCCTATTTTGTCGTTTCTCAGACTTTACTGGGCTTATTTTGTCGTTTTGTGAGGTCCATTGGGCCTATTTTGTCGTTTCAGGTCCTATATTGGGCCTATTTTGTCGTTTCTTGCCCTATATTGGGCCTATTTTGTCGTTTTATGATTCTATATTGGGCCTAATTTGTCGTTTATGATTCTTTACTGGGCCAATTTTGTCGTGTCTGGGGCTTTATGGGCCCAAGTTGTCGTTTCTGAGGATCTTTACTGGGTCTATTTTGTCGTTTTATGATATTAGATTGGACCTAATTTGTCGTTTCTGATTTCCTACTGGGCTTTTTTGTCGTGTCTGTGGCCTCCGTATGTTGGGCCTATTTTGTCGTTTCTGAGACTTTTACTGGGCTTATTTTGTCGCTTTCATGCCCTAGATCGGGCCAATTTTGTCGTTTCTTGCCCCATATTGGGCCTATTTTGTCGTTTCCCAGGCTTTACAGGGCCTATTCTGTCGTTTTCTGGCTCTATATTGGGCTTATTTTGTCGTTTTATGGTTCTATATTGGGCTTATTTGTCGTTTATGAGGCTTACGCTGGGCTTATTTTATTGTTTTGTGGCCCTACATTGATCCTATTTTGTCGTTTTCCGGAGGCATCGATTGGGGCTATTTTGTTGTTTAGGGGCGTCTATTGGGCCTGTTTTGTCGTTTAAGGGCCCTTAGTGGCCTATTCTGTCGTTTCTGGGGCTTCTGTGTGCCTATTTTGTCGTGTCTGCAGTTTCATTGGGCTCATTTTGTCGTTCATAGGCCTTTATGGGGCTTTCAGTGGGCCTATTTGGTCATTCGTGAGCCTTTTAGTAGGCCAATTTGGTGATTACTGGCCCTTCAGCTGGGCCTTTTCCCGTTGTAGGCCCTACTTCACTTGTTGTGTGCCGACTTTTGGGCCCAGTTCCATGTTACTGGACCCTCTGTCGTGAAACTAGGACAAAAAACATGAAAAGGCCGGCAAGCGCGCCCACAAAAAAGCATTCCGTTCTGTTCAAGTTCCCAAGCCGTCTCAGCAGCGACCTTCACTTCATCTTAAACAAATCCATACCTTCTCGGCAGGGACCTTTTTGCATTTTCAATCTTTACATAAGGGGTGTTGAAAAAAAAGAACCAAATTAATTCATATAAACAGAAGCATAGCTGCAGAAAAGAATATCAAGTATTAGCAAAAAAATACAGATGAAAAACCGATAAAATAACACAAAGGTGTAAATTTCTTGAAACGAGTTAAGCAACTTTTGGGCCAAAATTGCGGAAATACTGATCCCCGAAAATTGATATGAGAAATACTTGTCCCTCCCAAATTGCAATTACTGGGCTAGACAAAGGAAACCCAATAAGTAGCACAGCAAACCCAACATAATAGAAGATAAGAATCCTATAACTAAGACTGAAAAAGAAGATAACTAGCTCAAGGGTATTTTCACACTATACTTACAATATTATAGTTTAGTTATATATTTTTTCATCCCCACAAACAAGACGTTAACGTTAAGGCACAAGCCTTCTAGTAATAACTAACACAGTTACACCTCAACAAAATCTATTATGATTTTAAGCATGAATTCGACATAGCATACAAAACTATGACCATTATCATATTCACGCTGCTATAGCCTACACTGTACTGCATTCATCGTAACTTCAAAACTTTACTTCCTAATATTCTAAAGCTCTCTCGCTTACTCTAACAAAGTACAAATACGATTCCATGTGTGTTTTGCTTCGCAGTGAGAAACCACACTAGTAATAATGCATGAAAGAGACCTTTTTCTAAAAGGATTCGAAGGACCATGCCAACTTTGGCCATTCGCTTTTGCCACACATAATTTATCCGCGAACGATAAAAGCCATTCGCATTCGCTTATGAATTGTCATGTTCCCCCAACACTTAAGCGTTCTAATTGAGAAATTCAGCACAGTCCAAACTAAAACTTTCAATTCCGAACAAGAAACCAATCAATTAAAGAACCACAAATTCAAACATTCACCTGAGGATCTTCGCTGGAAGTGGAAGCTATGCAATGAATGGGTCTGAAGATGCTTCTCTTTACGCAACCCAGCCCAGGTCTTCTGGGATCTAAAACAAGGTAGTAAAATGAAATGATAAATTAGGGTTAGGGTTATGATTTGAGACATGCTAGAGATTGACGAATTTAAAGAAGAGAGTGGGAGACTTACATTCATGCAAATTTCTAGCAGATCGAGAGCACCAAGGCCGACGACGACGGTTCGTACGCATAAATTTCTTCGATCTAAAACAAGGTCAAATGAATGGTAAATTAGGGTTAGGGATAGGTCAGGAGTTAGGATTTGAAATGAGCTAGAGATTGACGAATTCAAAGAAGAGAGTAAGAGATTTACGCTATGCTTTCGAAGATTTCATGCAAATTTCTCGCAGATCCGTCGTGATGCGAACACCAAGGGCGACGACGACGACGGTTCATATGCTGGCCTCCCCAGAAACCTCCATCTTCGAATCCTTAGTCCATCTCGGCCTCCCGTGTCCTCCATTTTGCAGCGAAATCTCAGAATCTCCTAGGGAAATGAGCCGACGTCTCTAGATCGAGATAGTTCGGCAGAGTCTCAGATCAAAATATCAGAAGAGATCTTAAGATGATGCACAAATCGAACGAATGATCAAATTATAAGGCACTGGCTATGTTGTGATTTATTCGGATCGGGTCTCATCGGTCTTCTTGTGGATTAAGCCCATTCATTGCGTATTGTTATGTATCGGGCCAGACCACAGCCTTCTCTTTTCTGTCCTCTACAGTGGAGTCTGCACTGGTGCTTAATAGTCGTCCGATTCAGTGCAGATTTATTATTGAATTGTTGGATTCAACCTCATTGTAACCCCTCAATAAAACCCCTCATTTTAGAAGCTCCCTGTCTTCTATGATATTTGGGCCCTTCACTATTTGAGTTTTGAGGTAACATCTCATTATATATGGGTTTGGGATAAAACTCAAATTCAACTATATAGTTGCTGCTGTATGCACGACACCAGAACTGACACACACGGGAAACCATTTTGTAATCCATTAATCACAAGAATCAAAAACACGCATAAAAAAAGTGGCATCAAGTTCTTGTATACTATCTATCTAGCCTGTGCCATAGATCCAGATTACTACATCAATAATACAATTTCTATGCACTGTATGATTCCCCCCCAAACCCCCAAAAAGAATCTATATATTTATATCCAACAACTTGAGATCATTGCTTTATGCAGCCCTGCTTGCAATCACTAGCTTGGCCTTTGATAGAACATACAAGGGCATCATTAAAGGTTGCACAATGAGGAATTGAACCGGATGCAGCAGCACTGCTGTTTCCCACATGGAGAGGTTGGAGCTGGTAAACTGGAGCACCAGGTATTTTATCTCCAAAACTCCAACTCCAAAGGATGAATTCCCCAAGGAAAGATACAACTACCATCTCAAGGACCAGCTCACATACTTCATTTGCCTGGAGATGCAAACCTAGTTCGCTCTCTCTGCCTATTTAAAGCTCGATCCTTCGGAGATGATGATTTCCCTCCAACACCTGCTTGCCGCATCATCTCTGCAAAAGCAAAGAAAACTGATAACACCGCCATTTGACTTAAGTGACAGTCACCAAACTACATACAAGATGGTTGGTTTGTTTATATTTTTTGTACACTTTATGTATTTTCCCTAGATTATTTAATACTAAACTTCAGACATGTTATGTTACATTTATCTAGATATATTATTCGTGGTCAAATCAAAATCCAAGCAGAATCCTACAAGTTCCATACTATTTATACCAATCAAATAATATATATATATAGTTGGAATTTGAAACCAGAAGAGGAAAAGAAACATCTACCTCGCTTTCTCTCAAGCTCTTGATCAAGCTCTTCTTTCCACTTCCTCTCTCTCTCAGAGAAGCTCATACTGCGAGTACTATCATATATCAGATATTACTCAAAAGAGTGGAGAGCAAAGAAAAAAAAAATATCGAATTACATGAACCAGAATGCATGAACTAACCTTGGACTACCTGGCTCTTGCTGTCCATCAACTACAAGACCTTTCAAATTACTGAGTGGAGGTGACGGCATGTCCTGTGCAGTTTGATCATTTCCAATATTTGATACACGCCTGCCATTACTCCCAGGACTTCCAGAACTAAGAGCATCAGCCACTGCAGATGGGGTACCAATTGGACCCCGACTAGGTGATCTGCTTTTGGGAGGTAATTTCAAGTACCTTGAGGTGGTTTCATCAGGCGAGTTATCCAAAAAATTTGGAGAGCACACTACATTCAGGCTGTTGTAGAACTCTTCATATAATGGTGTTTGCAGTTTTTTCAGTTCTAGAGCCTGAGATTTTGATCAATGGCACAGTTCAGAATTAATCAAGTCCAAACCGAAATCTACAAAAACATGACTGCAAGATAGTTTCATAAACCTTTAATTTCAGCTTTCCATAATAATGTCAGCATGCACGACATGGCTAAGTGTTTGGTTATTTAACTCTTCCTCCAAGACACATACCCATCCATACCCAAGTGCATATACCCGTAACATAGAAGACAAGTAATTCTAACTCCAACCAAAACAGTACCTTCTCATCCAAAAAAGCCGTAATTTTTAATTCAGTAAGTTCATCATCCTCCTCTGCAAGTGATGTTCCGCAAGGAAATGAAAAGTCTTTTTCTCCCTCTCCAATAGTTCCAGAGCAGCTGGCAGGAAAATCCATTTGGTGATTTGTATCCAGATTCATTCCATTTTGTTCTGTTTCCGAACTTCCACCAAATTTGCACCCCAACTCATCAGTGGGCTCACACATTGGGTTAAAGCTCTAACATAACAGAATAGCATGCAAACAGTTAGTTTCTGAATTTCTTGACTGCTTAAAACTTATCCAAATCTTGAGGGCACAAATTCAATTACCTTAAGGTTGTAGGGCATCAAAGAAGAACCGAGCTTTGCTTCGCCCACCATAGTATCATCTTTGTCATCAATCTGACACATATCATCATCACTGCTGTTTCTTCCCCAAACATGTCTACTTCCCAACAACTTGTTAGGATGTATAGTTGAGTGTTGCAAACTACCCAAATTACACATATCATCTGAATCAGGGCAGGTTGACATCTCGCTGGCAACAAAATTGATGCCACCATGTCAAAAGCATGTTAAAAAATTATAGCATACATTCTCTGATTTTACAAGTTCCAAAGAAGCATAATTGTACTACTTACAAGATGTGTAGGTTTGTAGAATATGATGGAGATGGGACTTCAGATTCTTCCTGATGATAGCAAATTAAGTGTCACTCAAAAGATTTAATGGTGAAAAACAACCGCAATATTGTACAACCTCATTCATTACCATGACAGATTTACGAAAAACAGGATGAGGTTCCATATGTTGCCCAGTTACAAATGGATGCTGCAAGTAGTTGTTACAGTAGAAGTGTAAGAACTTGATAAGATAAGGGTTGACTTGGGCTTCGCCAGCAGAAAACACCAAAAAAAATTACACTGGAAGCAGACGATTTACAAGATATAAAGAAACTCCGTTGTGTAGAGAAAACAGATTTAAATTACCTGAAGCAACTCAGATGCCACTGGCCTCAAATTTGGTTCCCTGCCACAGGACCAAAATAAACATAAATTCAGAGAAAATAAATACATAAATTGAGCCATTCCTCTCTCTCTACCTAAAACGTGAATGTTATTGATTGCTCCACAAGAATCATATTTATAGTTTAATGGAACAGATCAATGCAACACATATCTAGGAGAGTTTGAATCCAAATAGAAATGATGTAAAGAAGACAACATTAGCATACTTTTGCAGGCATTTTAGCAAAAAATCTTTCGCCTCAAAGGAAAGATGCTCAGGGATTGGTGGATGAGACTTTGTTGTCCCTATATGGAAGAGAGCAGCAACCTAGAAAAACATGCCGTTAGTGCAACAAGCAGGAGGGAAAACTTTATTATAAGACTTAAAGAATTAGCAGATTAATTACCTCTTGGTACTGTTGGCTCCAAGGAGGCTTTCCTGTTGCCATCTCAATCACAGTACATCCAACACTCCATATATCAGCAGAGCTGCAGAGTTATTCTCACATATCAGCATTCTTTACTTATCCAAGAAATATGGAATAGATAATGCAAAATTGTAATCACTGTCTAGGAAGAACTACCAGCAATACACCTACTGAAGTGAATCAATACTCTAACCCAAGATAATACAGAAATGACATGTCATGATCAAATAGCATGCCTGAAATCAAATAGATGCTACAACTGTAATTTTGTGCTTACAAGCTATGACCAGTCTGAAGAATAACTTCAGGAGCCATCCAGTATGGTGTACCCTTCATAGACTTAGCACCAGAAATAGTTGCCTGCAACAACGCACCGCTCAATTAGATAGACCATGCATTATAGAAGTAACCATGCATAATAGATACTGCACGTCTAAATGGAAATGAAGGAAAATAAATGTCTGTACCAGCTCAACGACCTGTTTGGATGCCCCAAAATCTGCAAGTTTAATGCATCCTTTATTATCAACAAGGATATTTGCTCCCTGAAAGTTAATATGAGATACATATTAACCGTTTACAAAGAAAACATCAGGAAAGGTGATTGACAATTTTATACATGCCGCAGGTGAGGGGTACCTTAATGTCCCTGTGCATGATTCCATTTTTGTGCAAATATTCTAGTCCCAGTAACAACTGCTTGGTGTATGTTCTTATTACCTGCTCAAACAGATTGTATAAGTTTAGCATTCAAAAAACCTACAAAATGCAAAGTTAGTCGACAAGGACTTACGGCCTCAGGGAAAGATCCAAATTTCCCCAAAAGCGATGATATGGACCCACCAGGGACAAATTCCAACAGAATATTCAAGGTTTCCTCCTCCCTCACTGTACCTAAATATCTCTAAGAACCCAAAACAAAGTACAAGGTCAGAAAAGCAATAGACTCCAAGAGTTGATATCGACACAAGACAGTCCTACTTACCACAATGTTTGGATGAGACAGATTTTTTAGAAGCTTCACTTCTTCCTCAAGCTCCTTGATGTGAGCCTACTTATAGCATTAAAACCATTAATGGGCGAATTAATAGCAACTAAAAAGATATGATATCAATTGTCATACTTGGCAAATCTTCAGAAAATGTTTTAGATGTCTAAATAATAAGAAATATTGGAGATGAAAAATTAAATGTACAAAAAATTTATATATAGATCAGAATGCATTACGTTAGTCTTACACAACAAGCACTCATACACCTCTTGCACCTCATTCACTCGTACACAAGCCCAAACATCTAACATAGAGGGCAGCTATCCACTCACAATCACTTCCTATGCGCACTCATCAACTTAGAGTAACACTTATGTTCTCTCACAAATTAATGGCATATGAGATTCACCACGTCATGGGCATACACAAGAATGGAGCTAAGCTTCCTTTTATGGAAACAATGGTTCTGGAAACTAACTGTCTGCAAACCTTCTCAAAAGTTCTAGCATATTTGACTATACGACTCATCCAATTTTGTGATGTGCATTAAACAAAGGGAGAGGCGGTGGAGGGTTAATGCTGATTCTCAACATCACAATCATCACATGCAATGCCATATATCACTTTAAAAACTTAGCTGTATAGTAAAACAAGAATTCAATTCAAACCTGTGTTTTCTCCTTTGAGGCACTATTTGCTGCAATAAGAACCTGTGAAAGAACCAGCACACATATCAAAATTATATTCTGAACCAAATCCCAGACTGAACTAGCTATGGAAATCGTAAAGTGAAATCAAGGAAAATCCAGATAGAGTTGATACTCCAACATGATTCAAAAATCAAACTCAGTACAAAAATTTAACCAAAACCTGTGAGAATTAAGAAAATCAACTCCAAAACTAAAATTGGAGGAAACCCCAAATTTTGAGAGCTAACAAGAAACAGCTCCAGCACCAACTCCAGATCAAATCCATATAATCAACATAAAAACAAATGAAAATGAAACCCAGAAAAAATAAAATAACAAGCCAAATAAGTCAAATTGACACTCAAAGACCAAAATTAAACAAAATCCAGAAGGAATGAACAGCCGTAAAGAACAAAAGCAAACTCCAAAACCCAAAAATAAGGACGAAAACAGCAGAAAACCAATAAATAATATGGACCTGTTTAACAGCAAGAAGCTCTCCAGAACCAAGATTCATGCCCATGTAGACACGGCCAAAGGCACCGCAACCGATCAACTCGCCCTTGCGCCATCGGATCGGAGGGGCATTGTCTTTGGGCATTGAAGGCAATGGCGGCGAGGGTTTTGAGAAGACTCTGGATTTTCGAATGCAGGAATTGATCTTGTCCACTAGGGTTACTGGGGACTCTTCGGTGTCTGATGCTGTACGGAACACCAGTGATCGACGAACTGATCCGAATATGTCTTGCATTTGTCTGTGTGTGTGAGAGATAGAGAGTTGAGAGAGAGTTGAGAGAGAGTGTGTGAGAGCGTCGCGTTCTGCTATTGGGATTTCATTTGGTCGGCAAAAGAGAGTGAGAAAACTTGGGAGAGAGAGAGAGAGAGAGGAGGGAAAAAGGCGGAGGAGTTTATTTTTAAAACTAATAATAATAAATGAAAATAAAATAAGATAAAAGTAATAATGCTTGGCTAGTGGCCTATAGAACAAGTGAGAAAATTATACCTTACACTATAGTTAAGTATTTTATTATGTGTTCGAATTTCCCTCTTTTAATATTGGGTTTTTTAAATATCCCTCTCTTGATATCGCTCGTTATAAAAAAAATCATAAAAATAAATAAAAGTAAAACTCAAAAGTTATTCAAGCCCCAAAAAGTTACTAGGTAAGCAATGGCTGGGTCGGTTTGCTTTCTATATGGGAGCATGTCATCATGGTCGGTTATTTTTTATTTACCTTTTTGTATTTCTCAGAGCATAGAATACAAGATTTAGATTGTAACAAATGAGGCCGCCCTGAGTCAAACATTCAACCCCATCATAATTTTATTCTTCTTTAGAACCCAATTAACTTGAATTAGAGTATTAGTTCCCCATATTCCAATTCTAATTAGATATGGGCCACACGCTTCCGCACCTGCGAGAGGCTTTTTAAAAACAATTTAAAATTTATTTTAGAATTAAAAAAGATAATGGGTAGTTGTATTCCATAAAAATAGGATTCATCATCTAATTTTTTTTAAAATTTTAATTTTTTTAAAATATAAAAAAGTGTGAATTTACCATATTATCCTCATTTAATTAATAATTTAAATTCTTAATGTTTGCATTAACCAAGGGCATTTTTTGGTATTTTGAATGTTTCACCATTCTCTTCCTTTTGCTTTATATATATATAGATTAACCAATGCTTTAATCAACCCAACGAATTATGAAAAAGGAGTTTCACTATTATTACCAATATAAGGGGTCAAATTATAAATAATTTTTTTTACATGAAATAGACTTTAGAAACGCACCCAAAGCCCATTTATAATATAAAATAGAGGCTTTCAACTTCCTATAATTTACAAAATTGTCATTGATTTTCTGAAAACAAGCTCAACCACAAAACCTCACATAAAAAAAAAAAAAAACCAAAACACTCAAAACAAAAGGGTAAAACTGAAAATTAGTATATTAAGTAAACTCAAAAATAGGACAGATGGCAATAGTAGGGTTTTTTTTATATATAAATTAAATGGTATAGTTATATACTCATTCATAAGAAAAACCCAAATTCCACTATTACATAAAGTACTCAAAAAGAAAAGGCAATGGCTATTTTTTGATACAAGGAATATTCAAGGAGGAGGAAAATCAAACTTAGAACCTCAGGTAGCTCTATATATTCAAGTGATGTTGTCTAGGATCCTTAACCTCGATTTTCCAAGGGAGATTCACTAATATACCCAATATAGGAGCCCAAATTATAAAAATACCCTATATGAAATGGACTTTAGAAACACACCCAAAACTCATTTATAACATAACAAAAAGGGTTTTAACTTCTTTTAAATTACAAAACTGCCATTGATTTCTCAAAACAAACCCAACCCCAAAACATATAAACAAGCCCAAAATACTCAATAGGACATCAAAGTAATTTAATAATCAAAATTAAATTCAATATGGCCAAATGTCTTTTTTTGGGTTTGTTTATATAAATTAAATTGTGTAAGGTTTATTTATAGTTTTAGTGTTAAGAATGGGTATTTGACTAAATATCTCATTTTCCAATGCCCATCAGACAAATTGGCCTTAGATGCTCTATCTCTCGCCTCCTTCAACTTTGCATCCATTTTCTTTGTCACCCCACAATAAGATTTCAGCTCCTCTGGCATTTTATCACACACTTTCCACCACCTCTTGTGAGTCGAGTCACTTGCAAAAACACTTCGTCCATTCGCTTCCCAATTACAGTCATAATCTCGGTAACACATCCATGGCTTCTTCCCCAAGTAATGTATTGCGTAAAGATCCTTGGCCATCTCATTGTTTTCTTCCTTACTTGGCCTGTTAAACATTTTTTGGGATGCATGGTTGTACGTTCCACGAAGATGTATTTGTATATATATGATTGCAAATTCCATATATATGACTCTTATATGAGTAGGTGGATATAAGGATTTTATTCCATCTTTCAAAATACATACAACCCACGTATGAGACCAGGGCTGGTCTTGAGATTTTGAGGGTGTTGTGCGAACCTTAAACTGTAGCCTCACATAAGCTAACACAAACTTACACCATTACGTAATGCCGTACAATAAATGTTTTTTTTCCTTAAAGTGACCAAAGTACCCCTACTCCCAAGGGCAAAATTGAAATTTCACAAAATAATTAAATTGGATTAAATCAATTAAATTGGATCAGGAATGTTACACCTTTTGAATAATCACCATGATTGGGACGATGAGTCTTTGTCGTAATAGATCATATTCAGATATTAAATATTTGTTAACACCTAATTTATTTTGTATCAATATTCCAAAAACATCATTAATTGGATGCAATTTTTTTGGTTGAGTTAGTTGGATGCATTATTTTTGCAAAATTGAATATCTGAGCATATATAAAAACAATCATGTACCACTTCACTAACCACATTTTTAATCGAGGTGAGCTCTATATATGGAAGTCTTATATCTATGGGCACTTGAAAAAAAAAAAAAATTACATGAGTAATTGAAGGGCTTGCGTCAAGTCAATGGTGGGGACGTACGCACGTGACAAGCAATGTTTGCACATAGGAACATAGATATTATTGGGGCAATTAGAATATTCTTGCTTAAGAATATATATATAGTGGCATGCATGCAGTTGAGAGATTCAGTGTCATCATTTGAGGAATGAGGTGCTTAGTCGTTGGATCTATTTCAATGAAATCATGTGGTTGAGATTGATTTAAGTGTTTAAACTTGTTTGTTTCTAATGACTTGCCAAAAACCTACATGTACGTACGCTTTACTGCGTAGCAAGGTTGCTGTAACTCGTCCACGTGTTATAATATGGATGGGCGATATGGTTAATATTTCCCACTTTGTGATATAATATCAATAAATATCCACCTATATATTCTAACAAACAAGTTATACCATGTGACATACTCTCATACTACATATACTATAATTACTCTCACTTAAAGCATTCACAATGAGGTCTCTAAACCACCTCCTTAGACAAATTTTAGGGAGGAATTGGAAAAATACAACTCTAACAATGCTCCCTATTCACCTCATAAAATAGAGAGACTTCTAGGAACTCCTAAATCTAAGGAGAGAGAAAGAACTCCTAGTGGCTTATTATAATTTAATGCTATTTCGTTTTATGCATAGTTTAAACTTTTAATTAATACAAACTATTTTTTTTTTAATAGAGATGATAACCAATCATATTGAATTAAAAAATAAATATAGTATTTATGAATTCCTAACTTAGGAAGTATGATTGGAGTTCAAATTTTATAGAGTTCCTAAAATAAATTTTGTGTGTTTTTAGCTAAATTTTAACTAAAGAATAGGGAGCATTACCTTTGCCTACATAATTACTGACTAATTCCTTGTGATCAGGTATTTATTATTTCAGTATGTGGTTGTGAAAGTAGCTGGGATATTAAATGTTGGTGTTGACATCGGACAAGCTGCTTTAAACAGTGGTTGCAACATTATGTGATTGACAGACAGCAGAGCGGTTTTCATCTTTCAACGAAAACAATAAGTTTAAAAAAAAAAAAACAAACCAAAATTTTAATTTGACCCTTATTGTCATTATGGTGGTTTTGCTGCTAGCTCGGTCGCATTTGCATATGCCTCTGTTCTTTAAAGAAATTTTACTGGTCCTGTACATAATAAATTTTCAACTATAATTTTTATACTACTTTTGCAATTTGATATTTTTATTTTTTTTATTTTTTTTGTCATTCGATTGGGAGGGAAATGAGGGAGTATTATATTGGGTTGCCTCAAGATTGTCTTTTACGTGAATCGAACTCGGGTGCACATGAGATGAGTTTCTTATGTTGGACCGGTGTCAAATTTGGTACATTGGAATTAAGGATATGTTTACATATCATTAATGGGTATGGGAAGAAAGGGAATGATTTCTATTCTTGACTTTCCCGTGTTTACTTGCAATCAGGAATGAAAAAATGAATCGTATATGTACAAGTTAAGAAGGAGCTATATTTTTTTACGAGTTAAGTAGAACTTCTCAAAGTGAAGATAAAGGTAGAAAAACGAGATGTGAAAATCCAAAATAAAATGTTACCTGATTGAGAGCGGGTAATTAAACTATTACCTTAATCGGGTAGACAGTTCAACATACTAAGAAACATATCCGGCGGCATGTTTGGCCAAAATAAGCATCCAGCTTATTATAACAAGAATTAAATTTCATACCAAGTAACAAATAAATGGTGGGATACTTTGCCTTTTATTTCAGTATAAATCAAATAGTAAAAACAATTCCTTGAGTATAACATATTCCATTTCAGCAATAAAAATCCCTTGAAATTGTTTCAAATAAACACAAAAAATAGATGGAAGATGCAAAAGAGAATACTCTGCCTGAGCTGATCATTGATTGATTGAAATTACAGAAATGGTCTAATTGAGGAGGGAGATCTGGGCCCATATATGCTCAACCCATTTCCAAGTTGGGCTGGGCTTATTGTAACAAATGAGGCCGCCCTGAGTCACCCCATCGTAATTTTCTTCTTCTTTAGGAACCCAATTAACCCAATGCTTTAATCAACCCAACGAATTATGAAGAAGGAGTTTCACTATTAGAAAAAATATAAGGGGCCAAATTATATACATGAAATAGACTTTAGAAACACACATAAAGTTCATTTACAACATAAAATAGAGGTTTTTAACTTCCTATAATTTACAAAACTGTCATTGATTTTCTTAAAACTAGCCCAACCTCAAAACCTCACAAAAAAAAAAAAAAACCAAAACACTCAAAACAAAAGGTTAAAACCGGAAATTAGTATATTAAGTAAACTCAAAAATAGGACATATGGCAATAGTAGGGTTTTTTTTGGGTTTGTTTATAGAAATTAAATGGTATAGTTATATATCCATTCATAAGAAAACCCCAAATTCCACAATTACATAAGAAAAAGCAGTGGCTATTTTTTGATACAAGGAATATTCAGAGAGGACGAAAATCAAACCTAGAACCTCGGGTGCATGGGTAAATGCTATGTTAAACTACATCAAAGCTAAGTAGCTCTATATATTCAAGTGATGTTGTCTAGGGTCCTTAACCTCAATTTTCCAATGCCCATCAGACAAATTAGTCTTAGATGCTCTATCTCTCCTCTCCTTCAACTCTGCATCCATCTTCTTTGTCAACCCACAATAAGATTTCAGCTCCTCTGGCATTTTATCATACACTTTCCACCACCTCCTGTGAGTCGAGTCACTTGCAAAAACACTTCGTCCATTCGCTTCCCAATTACAGTCATAATCTCTATAACACGTCCATGGCTTCTTCCCCAAGTAATGTATTGCGTAAAGGTCCTTGGCCATCTCATTGTTTCCTTCCTTACTTGGCATGTTAAACATTTTCAGGGCATTTAGCCTCCACGGCAACCTATGCCACCATGTAAAAATCTCATTCAAAAAGCCCTGATCACCGCCATTGTACGGTTTGATCTTGAACGTTTTTCGCATTAGGTATTCAAACATGCAATTCGATGGCTCCACAACCATCAAGCCAGAATTAAACAACATCTTGTTATTTGACACAGCTGACAATTGTGGGTGGATAAAGAACCTATCTATGTTTTTTAGGACCAAAAGGTCGGCATCAATGAAAATGACTTTGTCATACTCTGTGAGTTGCCACAGACGGAGTTTGCTGTAGTTCCACTCGTTGTATGACCCTTTTCGAGCAAATGCGCTTCGGATTCTTTCGATTTGCTTGATCTTCCACCCAGCCGCAGTTAGGCCTTGGATGGAAGAGGGAGTGATGGAGTGATCAGCAAGGAGGACAAGGTCTTTGGTGGAGTTGGTTTGTCTGATGCTTTGGGCTAGAGCTATTGCTCCACAAACATAAGCTTCTGAAGAGTGCAGGATTGTTACATACGCAAGCCTCCGCTTGATGTATGGGGTCCATGAGCTTGAGTTATACATGAACTTTTTCCAGATTTCTCTACCTGCAACATATTCAAAATATTTACAAACCCAAATAATTTGTAACATTATGTAAATTATATATATTTTCAAATTGGCTCATGTATATGCAACTATGTATATATATATATTTACATTGACATTATGTGACACCATATATTTGACCAACTATAACCAATCAAATGTTGACTAAAAATATGGTTAGAACGGCATGAAGAAATTCTTATTAGTTCACTAATTTGTACCTGTTTCTGCATAACCAGGAGCAAGTTGGCAAGAACCAACAGGCATAAGCACCTTCTGTTTCAATCTCCCAATATCAGGCATATAAACCCAATAGTCCCCTCGGTGCATCAAAAGATCATCACATTTGAAAATCTCCACCATAGGCCCACAAGACCCGATAAACACAACGTACACCTTTCGATGAGCATCAGGCTTCATCCACCCTTCCCCCACCACTAGATTAGCCACCACCAAATTAACTTGTAACCTAAACACATCCCTAATCCCTTCCTTGTCACATGGAACTTTGGCAAGCACCACATCGATGTCCTTATACCCCTCCAATTTGGGAATTGGGATTTCGGGACACTTTGGGGAGCCCCATTTCTTGTCTTCATCGATCCATTCGGGAAAATAGTCCTCCCATTTTCGATCCTTGGACACACGCTCAAACCCTACTGAGACTGTCTCTACATGATCTTCTAGTCCATGAAGTTGACTATGAATATGATCATCTACATTGACCAGACCAACCTTAATTTTCCTGCCCTTGATTTTGAATAGTTTGGAAATGGCAACGAACCAATCCACATTCTTGATTTCATTCTTAAAAACCTGTTGGTGTCGACTGGTAATAACAAGGTTACTGGGCTTCGTGGGTATAAATGATGATAAAATTAGGATAAAGAGGCACAGATAGAGAATAAATAGATAGAGAATGAAGTGTTTGGAAGAGAAGGAGGAGGAGAACTTGGAAGCCATTTTCACATAATTGGGTGAAGCAAAAGCAGCCTTCCCTTGTGGCCTTCTATGAGAGTGTAAAAGAGAGCCTTGAAGGAGCATAAATTTTTCTACCAAAAAACAGAGGTGCATAATATTGCTATATGTGCAAAGGGTTTTAATAGGAAGGTCTGCATGGTTGTACGTTCCACGAAGATGTATCTGCATATGGATTGCATATATATGATTGCAATTTATTCCATATATATATATATATGACTCTTATATGAGTATGTGGATATAAGGATTTTATTCCATTAAAAAAATATACCTTCCATCTTTCAAAATACTACAACCCACCTTTGAGACGAGTTTCATGTTGGCCTGGTGTCGAATTTGGTACATTGGAATTAAGGACATGTTTACGTATCAGTAATGGGTATGGGAAAAAAAGGATGATTTCCGTTCTTGACTTCTCCGCGTTTACATGCAATCAAGAATGAAAAAAATGAATCGTATATGTACAAGTTAAGTATGAGCTATATTTATTACGAGTCCACATTTTCTTTTGGATTTTCGCATCTCGTTTTTCCAGTACGGGGTATTTTTGAATCCGCAAGGTAAAAATATTCTACCTTCATCTTCACTTTGAGAGCGGGTAATTAAACTATTACCTTAATCAGGTAGACAGATCAACATGCTAAGAAACATATCTGGCATGTTTGGCCAAAATAGGCATCCAGCTTATTATAACAAGAATTAAATTTCATACCAATTAACAAATAAATGGTGGGATACTTTGCCTTTTATTTCAGTATAAATCAAATAGTAAAAACAATTCCTTGAGTATAACATATTCCATTTCAGCAATAAAAATCCCTTGAAATAGTTTCAAATAAACACAAAAAATAGATGGAAGATGCAAAAGAGAATACTCTGCCAAGTGAAATAATCTAATAAAATTATATCGCCTTTTTATCAAAAAAGAATATTCGGGTTTTCATAATTTTGGAACCCAAAGTGGTGCCCTTACACTTTATCCTCTGTATTGTTACATTCTTCTTTCTTTGCTATTGAATATATGCCTTAATTTATGTATATCTCTAAGTGACGTTAAAGAAAAGAATAAGTAAAGAAGCCAAAAATTGAGCCACAATATATATATATATATATATATGCATCTTTCAGAGCTAAAATCAAAATTGTCTCTTTAATTAAACATGGGAACAGTGGCACTTGATGCCATGGTGTTCATCGCTTTGGGTCTATTGGAAGAATCTGCAACAAGAACGCCGCGAGTTTTGTCGGTTGTTTCCTCGGTTTTCGAGAGATCCATTCGAAAGAATGAGAAATTAATTAGGGGATCAAAGATGAAAGATGTGATTACAATGTTCCATGGATCAGAAGTTCCCGCCTTGAGCATCAGACGGTATATCGAGCGCATTTTCAAGTACTCAAGCTGCAGCCCTTCTTGCTTTGTTGTTGCATACATATACATCGAAAGGTTCCTTCAACGCAGAGGGATTTGTCTTACTTCTCTCAACATTCACCGCCTTTTGATCACCAGCATTATGGTCGCTGCAAAATTTATGGATGATGAGTAAGTGCCTACTTTTCATGTTTAAAACGGTTACTTTTTGTGATCATTTGGTTTGTGTTTTAACTGTTACCGGGCCCACCATGTGTATCTATTTGTGATGTTCATGACTGTCTGCAACACAAATACAAAATTCGTCCTCATTTTATTTTGTGGTAGGTGAGTTACTTTTCCTCTGACTGCAGATGTTATAGCAACGCCTACTATGCCAAAATTGGAGGTGTGAGCATATCAGAGTTGAACAAATTAGAGATTGAATTCTTGTTGAGTCTGGATTTTAAACTCCATGTAACTATAGACATGTTTGGAAAGTATTGTCGGCAGCTTGAGGATGAAGGTGTTGGAGAGAACCAAATTAGTCGCTTAATGAGGATGTCCAGCATCCGTTAATGAGGGTGTCCAGCATCCGTGGAGTCTGACAAAAAATTACGCCTTTGTGTATGTTGTTTAGACACCGAATTTTATTCTAATTCAAATAGAAAAAATGTAAACTACATTAGGGAACAATATCTGTGTGGACTTGTGGGTTTTTCCTGAATATATACAACAAAAATTGAACGATTTGCACTTCCATTTTTTTTCTTTGTTTTTTTTTTTTTTAGGATATTTCTTATTGAGAGAGAGGCAATAGTATACAAAACTCATACACACTATACAGATGAACTCGAACCCAGGACCTTTCCTCAAGTAATTAATTTTGGCATCTTATTAAGATGATAACTATTAATTAAAGGGGAACATATGCAAATACTTAATTATGGACACCACCTTATCGAAAGTAAAAGTTACACCAACCCTCTAAGGCCTTAATTAATGGCCCTCCAAAGAAAGCTTCCTGGCATGTAGCATTTCCATTTTTGATGATATTAAAACTGAATTTATCTCTATTAACATATTCTTGGACGCTTATGGAAATGACAAACGCAAAAAACGAATTTACCCTTGTAAGTTGTATATCATCTGTTTCAAAAAGCTTTAGCCATAGGCACAATGGGAACCTGATGGAAAGGAAACATTTAGCGCACTGGATACAACCCTGCCGAGACGGCAAGAGTTGAAAGGTTTCAAGGGTGTAATAATTGAACAGATACTTGCAATCTCTCTACAAATCCACCCAACAAAATGGGGAACTGAAGATGACAGCTTCGTGAAGCCATCAAGTTTGCATAAAGTCGGCCTCAAGTAATAAGTCGGTTGATGCACATGAAACTTCATCCTTTATCCTCTAACCGGAGGCATTCTTCCTTGCAGCATAGACACGGTAAGCTGCAAGTCCAACAATGGCCACTGCAGCTCCCACTGTGAAGAGCAACACAAATTCCATAAAGTACACAACCTAAATTATAACCACTAAGCTTGGTGCAAACAAATTGACAGATGAAACTTGGTCACAACAAAGCAAACATTTAACCAAACACATATAATCATCGAAAATTGCTGAACCAAATTCATTAGAAACCCCATCCAGAAGAGAATACTCATGACCAACAAATTTGAACTTTGACCACTGTTTATTAACTGAAAATCCATTCAAAAGCGTGCCTTTTTAATATAAACTTCTCCTAAAAGTGAGCACATTATTTCAAAACCCAGAAAATTTAAATTACCCTAGCAGTTCTAACAATTCCTTTCTTCTCAAAAGACATATTACACATGCATCCACCAGGTATTGAACCCCAGTAGTCACCCTCTACCCCTCTTCTTAAGGGCAAGGATGTGCCATGAGGCCCACACATCATTAGTAGATATAAAAAATGACAAGAACCATATAAATGAACAATCGAAATGCAAAAGGTCGTCATACCTGAAACAACCATAAGTGAGCGGTTTATGAGCCGGTGGTATTGCTTGCGGCTCCTCCCAGCCTCAGTTTCAGGAATGCTCAAATGAGGGTGCTCTGCAGCACTTACAATTTTACGAAATAAATTATTCAAATCACCCAACTTTGTACTGATAGGTATAGGAGCCTCTGTTCCCATATCTTGGCTAACCTGCATGAGCATATTAAAGATGTGTTAATTCTTGTTTTACATAAGAGAATGCATTGATATCTAATATTACAATTCCAATTTACGTAGAAAAGTATATGCAAAGAAAATATAGTCAATGAAAAAAAATCAATATACCCTCGTAGAATGTTGTATGGCCGATGGGAATGAATCCATATCATCTTTAGCTGCAACAATGAGGCAAGGAACCTCAAAGCCAGTATCCTCACCATGACTAGCAACTTCTACCAGCAACTGAGTTGCTCTCTTCCATGACAGCTCATCAGAACTAGCAAAGAAGAAGGCACAAAATATTAGAATTCATAGGTAATTCAACAGTAAATAAAAAGAATTTTCAACAGTAAGGAAAGAATATACACATGTTAAAGTAATGCTCTTAGCCAACAACCCAAAGAGTAGGGTACATACAGAATACATGTGTGCAGTAATCACATACACAAGCCATCCTCAACAATGACCTTTTTCGTTTTTTTGGTTTATTGACAAGGGGGTCTTTTGCCATCTGGACAGCCGAAACAAAGATATTCTGCTTATCTATAAATTTGCCAGTTTTCTAAACACCAGAAGTTTACCATTTACATTAGATGAGGGCCCCACTTTTAAATACAAAATAGGAAAAGATATATCAAAGTATAATAAATGTTTTAAATCTGGAAACATAAACTTAAGTCTTCAATAGGAAAAATAACTAGCAAAATAGTACCAAAAGATGAAAAAGCAGAATAGGAAATTATACAACCATTTTAGGCTTCTGCTTACCTGTCATGAACAAACACAGCTATGTCACAAGCAGCCAGAGCCTCTTTACTTGACAGCAATTTGCTAACTCCATCTTCAGGAATCTCTCTCAACACTAGGGTTTTCTTGATTCCCTGTGAAAAACATATTTAAAAAAATTAGACAACCCATTAAAAGGACTAATAATAGACCCCACATAAAATTTAGATTGCCAATCAAACTATAGTTGTACACATATGAAAATTATTTATAAATAAAAGCTCGGAATAACCGTAAGCAATTAAGCATGCACTTAACATTGTTCAGCGATGAGCTAATACATTAATAACCTAGTTCACGTTAGAGGTAAAACTTGATACACTCAATTAATTTTCTAAAAGGGGGCTTTTACATTGCTTTCTTGTTTCCCCACAATGAGTTTTGGGTTCTAAGGAATAGAGAGAGAGAGACAGAGAGAGAGAGCATATTCCATCTAATTGTCAAGACACAAGGTGTTTCATGTAGTACAACTTACCCCAGGTTGATCAACAACATTAACTGCATAACGCTCCTCAGTGTTTGGATTATAATTATCAGAAAATGGCCTGCATTTCCAGTTATCATAAAAAAAATGTTAGTAATGTAATATAAATAAATAAAAATTAAATTCAAAGGAGAATCAATCTGGATGATAATCCATAAGATAGACCTTCCAAGAAATGAATCCAATAGTGCAGACTTCCCAGCCTTCTTTGGACCAAAGACGAAGCATTGGAAGACATTTCTTTCTGATTGCTGCTTCTTGCGGTCTAAACGCCTCTTCCTAGTAACACGGATTGTGGATGAAACATCACCAGGATAACCAATGTATATCAGATTCTCCATTGTAGAAGCTGGGTTTAGGAGTGTCATGAGGGCCCACTGAAATTATGCATATTACTCATAAATATGTGGGTACATGCTAAAGAGAACAAATAACAATTGTTTGTAAATGCATGTTGCATGTGATAAAGTACAAACATGACTACGAATGTTTATGCAATTATAAATCCATGTATAATTCAAGACTTGGATAGTAACAAGGACAAAGGGCATAATATCCCTTCCCCCACCAGAGAGAGACAGAAATATGCATACATACCTGTGACAAAAATCCATCAAGTGATAACCCTCCAAATGCATTTCTCTCTGCAGCATCCGTATATGGCAATTCACTAAATGGACTGAAACATCAAGGGGCAAAACTTAAAACATGCCAAGATATTCATAGCTAGGGTTGTAGTGAACTAGACTGAGCAAAGAATTTATCAATATTAAGAACTCTGAAAACATTATGAACTATGAAGCTTCAACTGACCAAAATTTTAACTTAAAACCAACATTTAGGTAGAAAGTCAAGAATTATAAGTAACACCAGCTAGGCCATGTGTACAAATTATAATATCAAGATTCTACTCACCAACAATTTTAATAGAAGATTGACATATCAAGTTGATCATAAATTTCATGAGATTTAACACTCTTACATTACATCATAATAACAGATAAGCAAAAATGAAGTGAAAACACAACTGCAAACAGGACCTCATATGGAAAAGAAACAAGTTGCAATCAACTAAAACAAATTGAAATTTAAAAGATGATTCTCAAGAAATACAATTACCTTGCTGGAGCAGTAGAAAATAGTTCTTCAAGTTCACGTGGTCGTAGGGCCCCATCCTGGTGGAAAGAACAAACGTCTTCATGATTAACATATCTAGGATAAGAGAATGTAGCATTTGAAAAGATCAGTACTGAGACATACTCCATCACTGTCAAACACGTCAAAGGTTACCCTTAGAAAGTCGATTGCTTCATTTGTCATCTCCACACTCTGCAGAAAATGAAAAAATAAAATAAATTTTTAGGACATAATGGAATATCGTATAATTAATAAAGAATTTCATGAACATGATGCAATTAAGGTGGCATGATTATGACACATCATATATAGGGCTCAGTCTTGTCTCTCGAAGGCCCGGTTTGGATTGATGCTTCTATGGTTCTAGCAAAGAATATGTGTATGTACAGAGAATTATTGATTAGGCAACACACAAGCACGGACCTAGATAACAGCAGAGAGTAGCTCTGGGCCTCTGGCTTGTTCAAAATGGTCAGAATAAGGTACTTAATTAATAGGACTCTAACACTCATTGAATAATCAATTTTAACCAAAATAAAGGCACTGATGGCAAAATAACATAAATAAGGTACTAACTTCTTGAAAATGATTACTCAAAAATCAAGGGATCTCTACTTTGCTTCAGCATGAAACATCAGCACGTAATAAAGTATCTCAACACTGTTAGCACATAATAGAAACAGAAACTCAATAAATATTACCTGATCAGGAGTCCGTTTCGTAGGAGATGGAATTAGTTCATCTGCAAGTCTTATATCATTATTGTATCCAAACTTCCTGAGGACAGTCCACGTTGTCTCTAGACGTCCCTTTTCTATAAATAGTGCATGAAGGAAGAGAAATCCTGTCAATGTAAGCCCACGTTCATTGACTCCTTCCGGTAACTTTTCTTGCACAACCCTCTTAACACCCACTATCTCAGAAGGTTGCAATGGAGCATTGAAACATTTAACCTGTTTACAATAAGCATTGAAATATTCATGAATCTCAGGAACAAGTTACCATGAATTGAGCTAAGGAGATTCGAGAATATAGCTATAAGATCATATCAAAAGATCACATAGAACACTAGGACTTTGAAAAACATAAAAAGATAACCTGGAAATCATTCAACTCTGCATCACTGAGGGCACCATCCCTGTCATGATCACAAAGAATGAAAATCCGCTTCAAGGCTCGCACACATTGGTCCTTCAAAGTCTGTGTTTCCTGATCGAATAATGGGCCTGTTGGATGAAGAACAGCTTTTTGTGCATAGTAAAAGACCTCAGGAATCTGAAAATACAAAGCGTTCGATAGTATAGAGTCAGAGAATTACAGTGTCAATGCCAAAATAACAAAAAATACTTGCAACATAAAGCCATCGATTGAAACTAGATCCTTGGTAGCCATTAAATAAAACTTTAGCAAATGTAACACACAAGTAGTTCATATAAATGTGTGAAATACAATAAACAAGTCCCCAATCATTAGGAGCCAACCCAAACACGCATAATAAGGTATGAAGAAATGCAACACATCATATGGTGCATGTTTTCACAAAACAGTGACATACTAAGACGCAGCAGAACTTGAAAATAGAGGAGCCATTAGTACATACCTGAATATGTTTAAACGCTGAACACTCAATGCAAGTCTCAATCTCCCGAAACTGTTGCATTATTGGTGACATCACTTGTTCCAGGCTCACCTGTTGGTTCTCATCTCTCAAATCCAGCCTACAACCGACCACTATAACAGGTACCTTCACCTGCTCATTAAATTTGATATTTCCCCATCAGAAGTAATACTAAAAGACAGGTGTTGTTTATTTTAACGTCTATATCAAACCACTTTTCAAACAGATCAGTTCAGCAATAAATTTATTGGCCTTCATTTTCACAGCGAATGATATACTGTTGAGATTAAGGTTTTCATCGGGTGTTTTGTTCTTCCAGTTTTCTCTTTATAAAAATTGGATGTCAAACTTATCAAGTAGTACACCATATGTAGTAAGGAAACAGAAAAAAAAGGCATACACACACCTCTAGCTGACGAAGTTTTGGAAGCCAGAAGGTACTCAGTCGATCAAGAGTCTGAGGCTGATCACACGCATACGTAAGCACAATTGCATCAGCTCGCTTCAATTCTTCAGCAACTTTACTATTATCCTCCGGTCTGATTCAGTAAACAGAATGAAATAATTCAATCTCAGCAGGAGGGTGACTGGCGAACATGACTAATTCTCTTTTCCTTTCCTACATTTCTCAGCAACTAAACCAAGCATTTCCTTATGTCAAGTATGAAATTCATACCGAGATGATGTGTCAATAATGGTGATGGGCACGCGTTCAGGGTAGAAATCTTCAGGCAGCCTGGTCGGGGGCAGCAGCGGAGGCACATTTGCTGGGAAGTTCTCGGTTGCAGCAGTCACAATCAAGCTCGATTTCCCAGTGCCACGGTCTCCGGCCACAACGATCCGGACAGCGGTTGGGGTGGCAGGGTTATCAGTTCCTGCTGCAGCTTTTGCCATTGAAACTGCAGAGAAAAACCCAAAACCCTAATTGCTCAATAAAACTACCAATACTTAAAATATACAAGAATGTGATTCGGGCGTAACGCTTTGCAACAAGCGCAGTGGCATAACCAGAATTATTCAAAATGATTAGTGGCAAACGCGAATCAAAAAATTTAAATCACACATAAATCTTATGAAGCTTTTAGTAGCTTGTGAGTGATGCAATGGCAAAACCGTAAATAAATTCAGTTTTTAAGGGAGCAAAGATTCAAACAATCAAGTAATATAAAGTACAAGAGATTCGAAGAACCTCAGTGTTGTGAATGAGTGGAAGTGCATAGAGAGAAGGGTGGGGGCGGTGGCGGAAGCGATGGCATGAATGGTAATTTACCTGGAATACCGGGAGATAAGATGGAGACCTGAGAACTCTTTCTTTGTCGAGGAAGCTTCAATAGAACCCACCAGAAACCCTAGCTGGTGTGGTGGTGGCGGTTGTGGTGGCTGTGGCTGCTCGTGAGAGAAAATGTGAGGAAGTGTTCAGAGAAAGAAATACGTTTTTGGTTTGTGTTTTTTATTTTTTACAGGATTCTTATATTTTATTTTTAGCGATAGTGACACGTAGGCCGATGTGGCTTATTCGGCAAGCTTAGTTGTATGTTCTTTGGCGTTTTTGCCACGTCGGGGATATGCGAGAGGCTGCCTAGGAGTTTGAATGGGCACTAATGTCTCTATTTCATTCAAAGTTCAACAAGAAAAATAACATTAGTTTAATAAAGTTACACTAATTAATATTGCAACTTAACCCTAAGACACCAATTGTTGAATTAGCCTCTCGACCAATGTTGGATCATGTTAGCACAGCAGCGTATTCCACTGGCGTCTCTTCCTATCGGTATAGTTGTAGTAGGATCTTTGGTATTTGGTTGCATTAAGGATTTTATGTTAAGGATTGAGGAGTTTATCACATTTTATTATATGACTCCAATTCATATATTATTCTAACTGTTACATGATATCAGAGATTCTCAAGAACTTTCACGGGTTTCTCTTTTCTTTACTCTTTTTCATGACTTATTCCACTGCTCTTTATTCTGTATTTTCTCTTTATGGTCCTAATGTAATGGTGCACATTTTCTCAAATTTTATGGCACAAATTACTTGTTATAGCTGCGACTCTTATTGTGAGCTATCTACCCTACCCAGCCTTGCTGTAACAGTTGGGTGCTCTACATCTTGTGAGATTTGGGACTGTCCCATGAATCATATGTTTGTTTTAAAATTAAATAAGGTGTTTAATATTTTGTAAAAGAGTTTGTCACGGTGTTATATGTTATTTGCTAATAATGTTAGCAATAAACCTGGGTATATTTGAAATCCATGTTAATTTGCACAAAGGGGACCTTTTTTAGGAAGCACATTGGAGAAATTAATTTTTTTTTAATGGATCACAAATAAGAGCTCAAAAATCGTCGTGTAGAATAAAAAGTTGGAACAAAATAGTATAGATTGTGTAATGAACCATCAAAATTTAACTTTGACTCCACTTTAGTGTGGAGTTGACCATATGGTATGGGAATCATGTGTGCTCATAGAATGAGGTGTCATTATTTAAAAAATAAAGACTTTTCTAACTATAAGTTAGCTACCTATAGGCTAGATTGGAATTAGTTAGCTACATATCATTTCTAATCAAAGGTAATCGTACCTCATAAATTCAATATACTACTAATAACCGGATATACCCTAAGGCCCCGTTTGGTTCACGGAATAGATTTGAGGGGAAATCAATTCCCATGTCATTTCCCAATGAATGAGAATGAAAGATTCCTTTCCCACGTTTGGTAATGTTGGGAAAGTAACCGGGAGATTTCACTTTGTTTCCTTTCCCATGTTTGTTTTGAGTAGAAATGGAAAACAAAGTTTGTATAATTTTTCAATTATATCCATATTAAATCAAATAAAAAAAAAAGAATGCATTTAATGATACGTTATAATTATAAATTGTTCATAGGGACAAAATAGTCATGAAAATTGTGCATTGAATGTTGGCTCATTTTCCCAAACTTTCCCATGAGGAGGGAAACCAAAACCCAAGTTAAGAGGAGGGCATCACTTTCCCCCCTACTTTCCCATGTGCAAGGCATCCATTTCCCATACCGGACTTACCAAACATGGGAAAGGAATTGAATTCCCATTCCTAAGTCTCTTTTCCCATGAACCAAACGGGGCCTAAAACAAAACTAGAAAAGTCAGAAAAATATCAGTAGGATATAGCTCAGTTGGATGAGCTATTTCACCTCTATATCTGTAAATAGAGGTTCGAAACCGAGTGCCAAAAAATATTGATCGTATAGTCATATTGTTAATAAATTATCCTTTTAGAATTTATTTTAAGAAAATTCAGAAACTGGGATGCATACATTTCAACTGAGGGGTTGTGAAGAATTAACGGAAGCTAATAGGGGCATATTGGCCATATACATGCTGTTATGGAAAGTTAAAAAGGTTAGTGAGAAATGAGGTGTTAATGAAGGGATCACGAATTGCAGTTAAACATATGATTGATGAATGAATTTGCACCGCGCCACGTGATTAATCAAAGGACGGTGAGACAATCCACGTTTTTCAAATCCCAAGGAAACGACACCGCACCGGTCTTCCTCTCTTTCCGTTACTTCTCTTCCCACTCGTTCACATCGATCGGAACTTTCCATATTCAACGCCACCTACCTTCTCCATCTCTCTCTCTCTCTCTCTCTCTCTCTCTCTCTCTCTCTCTCTCTCTCTATATATATATATATATATATATAACACATTTTTATTTTTGTGTTTTATATCTTACGTAGTTACTGGTATCTTTAAATAAATAAAAAAATCGGAGAAGATGGGTGTTGATCTTGATCTGGAATCTATATCAGAGGCAACTTCAGGAGCCATTGGATCACTCCTGAGCACCACCATCTTGTACCCACTTGACACCTGCAAAACCAGGTACCAAGCTGAAGTTCGAGGCAATGATCAGGCCAGATACAAGTAAGGACACTCCTGCCTCTTCATTCTTACATCCTCAATTATTATTATCATTTTTTTATATCTGGGTTTGTATATTTTCTTTGGATCATCGACCTGTGATGGGTCGTCCTGGGAAATTCTGTATTTTCTTTTGTTGGTTTTTTGCGAGAATTTCTGAGTGAATTTTAATTGGGTAGCTGGAAATTAACTCCAATATGTTGTTAATGTTCAATAACATGATAGGTGAATACCAAGTAATAATTTGGATCATCATATAATTGAGATGAATTTGAGAGTTATATGGAATAAACAAAATTGGGTTGCGAGTCTCATCGAATGCTACAGAGCTTTGTAGCAATACAACTTCGTGGTGTCATCTGTAAATGCAATTTCACCATGTTTTGGATTTCTTAATTTTCAACTGGTGTTCATATTTTCAAGTTTTGATCACAGAAAAAAAAAACAACATACTGGAAAATTTGCAAATTGGAAAAAGATAAATGATCACGGAAATAGTTAAACAAATGTTTCACCACATGACTGCCATGAGAAGGGGGATTTGAGATTATATAGTTAGTGCCAATGAGTTGCAATTTAACTGTTACAATTAGTAGCAACTCCCCTGTTTTTGATGCGCTTAAAGCCTACACATGATGAATTCTTTAACTATGTGCTGTAGGAACCACGCTACAATTGAGGCGTTAAATATACATACATACATTTAAGTTTTTCATGGTCATAGATTGTAAGTCAGCAGTCAGCTAACTATGTGATATATAATTCACCAAATTTCATTGGTTCTGTCTTATATAGGAACCTTTCGGATGTTTTCTGGGAAGCAATATCCACACGCCAGGTTCTTTCGCTGTATCAGGGTCTGGAAACGAAAAACCTGCAATCTTTCATTGCTCAGTTTGTTTACTTTTATGGGTATAGCTACTTCAAAAGACTATATCTGGAAACAAGTGGTTCTAAATCAATAGGTACAAGAGCGAACTTGATCCTTGCTGCTGCTGCTGGGGCTTGCACTGCCATTGTGACTCAGGTGAGCCATTTGTGTAAAGTGCTCCCCATTTTTACTTGAGAATTGTTTAAGTGATATAATAAGAACCTGGAGTTACAAAAAAAAATAACAAAATAAACCTCGGATATAAGTTTCTTATAGCAAAACATGAGTTCAGCCTCAGTGAATATTGTTCCCATTTTAACTGTGAAATTGAGAATAGGAAGATTGTGGGTTCTATTTATATTGATGTCATGAAACTTCATGGAATTTTCTTTTACCTCTCTATGATTATGCACAAGCAATCTACATCACTGAATTTTGAAGTTTAATGACTATCTGGTTATCACCGTGTGTGTAGCCTCTAGACACAGCCTCATCAAGGATGCAGACAAGTGCCTTTGGAAAATCCAAAGGGCTGTTGAAGACCCTTGCAGAGGGCACCTGGATTGATGCATTTGATGGTCTTGGAATCTCCCTGTTGCTGACCGCAAACCCTGCAATCCAGGTAGTTGCCTTGGCATTTTCTTTCTTTAATTACTCATTCTGTTGCCCTTGTCTCTAGAATTGAAGTTTGACTGCATCTTATTACGTTTCCGTTAACACAAAATATTTGAAGATGATAATTGAGGCTGAAACTGAAATTGTTTTGTACTTCAGTATACAGTGTTTGATCAGCTAAAACAACGACTTCTTGAAGGGAAAAACAAAACGGGCAACAGTTCATCCCCAGTAGCCCTTTCTGCCTTTGCGGCATTTGCTTTAGGCGCGGTCTCAAAGACTGTTGCCACCGTTCTAACCTACCCTGCCATTAGGTACATAATTTCCCTCTCAAACTGTCTCACTTATAAGGTTGACCTATGAATATCAATTGAAATTCTTACTTTCTACAGATGTAAGGTCATGATCCAAGCTGCTGAGGACGATAATGAAAAAACCAAGAATGCTCGACCAAAGTCCAGCAAAACGATACCAGGAGTTCTATGTGCTATATGGAAAAAGGAAGGGATTCTGGGCTTCTTCAAGGGATTGCATGCTCAAATATTGAAGACTGTCCTCAGCTCGGCATTGCTTTTGATGATCAAGGAAAAACTTTCGGCCGCTACTTGGGTTCTTTTACTTTCAATCAGAAGGTATCTATTGCTTACAAGGGGCAGACTAAAAGATGCTTGATTGGAATTGTACCAACAAGAACTTGCAGAATTCACATGTAAATTAGGTGGGAGTTTGATCTGATTAGCTGAAAACAGATGTGCTATTTAAAGTGGGGTACTAATTTTCAGATATGAGCTCTTGCTTTTGTAATAAAGTAGTTTTTTTTGTTATAGAGGAATGATGGTTCAGGCCTTGCTTCAAAGATGATGGTTATGTCAATCCGTTTGAGCTCAGTACTTAGAGTGAGCTTTTAATTAAGAGAAATAATGTAGAGCAGAAATTTGTTCTGCAAAAATAATGATGCATAAATTTTAATTGTGTGATTGCCGTTGCTTACTATTCTCAGATGGAAATTTTATTACCCTAGTAAATGTGGTTTTCGTTAACATGGCAAATGACCATCAAACTTTGCTCAAATTATAAGATTTCTGAGATAGCTAATGGTAAACTGTTAACAAGTTACCTAATTTTGTTGTTAAAATAACAAGTGAACAACGACATCTGAATGATAGCCTCTTTTTTTTTTCTTCTTTTAAAAAAGCACCAGAATATCTTATTTCCTCTTCAAAATACTAACAATGAAGTGCAAATAAATAAATAAATGTCCTAAGTTAACATGTTCTTATGGCATGTTTACTAATGCACAATTGGATTATGAGGAATTGAATTGAGGAGGAGTTGGATTGAGGAGAATTAGATTCTGGATTTCTATTGCAGTTGTTTACTAAACCATATGGATTGAGGGGAGTTAGATTCCGATTTCTATTGAAGTTGTTTACTAAATCATATGCAATTGGGTTATGAGTGGTACTAATTACTAAAATGTTCTCGTTGTTAGGTTAAAGTATATGAAAATTTTGGAATTTTTAAAATTGTGTGAGAATATAATGGGTAAAAAAGATGAATTCTTAAACGGGTTAGTTCTGCAAGAATTAGAATACCACCTTCCACCAAAGAATTGAATTTCTCCAAAATCAGGAATTCAATTCCTAATTTTGTGTGGGCCCCACTGACAGGACCCGCCCCAAATTCCTCGGAATTCGGGACGAATCCTGTGGTATTTCCAACATCAATCTGATGATGGACCCACTTATTAAAAGAGACGAGACTTTCTGCCTAAATTTCGACAGTCTCCCTTGAAAAATGGACATTTTCCAAATTTTTCAACATGTTAAACACATTTAAACATCCTAACAGATAGCATGCACAAGATAAATACATGCAATTAACATCAATGGCCTCCGGCCTTACAATCAACCATAATACGGGTGACATCATAGCATATCTAACAAAATTCAGTTTACAAATAGAATAAAGTTCAACATAAGAGAAATGATTCGAAAGTTTATCCTTACATAAACTCGTCTCGGGGTTCACAACTTGCTCCGTCCGTTTGATTTCAGGACGACCTACTGCCTGGGGGCGCAAAACAGAAAAGTGTGAGTGGACAAAAATAAAGTTTAGTTCACATTTGAAACCAACATAATATAACCCCCACCGTTTAGAAAACGATGCTGAAAACCATATGCATTCAAAATCAATATAGCCATATGTATATGTACAGTTGAGTCAAAACCATAATGAAATTCGAAATCCCATAATGATACTTTTATTTCTCATCCCATTCAAACCTTTCCCAAACTATTCTCTCAAAACGCATGCTCGTTGGCACGACGAGTGAGGAAGTATCCTCACCGATAAACAAGAACAAATATATATATATATATATATATATATAATAAGTGTGACCACTACCAAGTTTGTACAGGGGAAACAATCCAACCGGGGGATTATTTGACTAGTCCACATGGAAGGATCCTCAATTAATCATGTTGCTAGGGAACGAGCCATCAAACTGGGACTAAACTCACTAGCACGTACAACAGAATCCTTAATACTCGTACGCCTGTGACAAGTCCTATGCGCGCAAACTAACCCCGCTAAGGGTCTATAAAACACCTTGTCAAAGGTGCCCGGGTTCCAACACTTCCACATATCTCATATCACCAAGTATCCAATTCCAGTATTCCAAATCCGGGGAGGTACATAAGGTAGTGCTTATAGCACTCAAAACTGACTTAACCACAACCCAATCCACATTTCATAACCCTTCCCAACAACCCCATGTGCTCAACACATATCCACGTATAAATAGTCATTCTAAAAAATAATACATATCCATTCAAAATATTCACAATCCGCAATTATTCGAATATAACTCCAAAACTTTCATAATAATATTATATTCATCATCTAAATAAATAATAATTCAATAATCAAGAAACCATTATGCTTATTTTTCCCATTCTTGAAAATAATGATTATATTTTAAAAACAAAGTTCACTCAAAAGTAGTCCAACGCTGCTTGACCCTGAGAGGGTCCCACCTACTACGTAAGAGTAGCCGGAGTACCTATTTTAGAGTACGAGAACTAAATTAACATAAATTTCTTCGAACGAGAACTTTAAATTAAATCCTAGTTTTCTGGGATTCAAAGTATGTGTACGTCGAACGAGACATTCCTAAAGTCCAACTACGTGTTCTGGATGATAGAATAGCCTTGGAAGACACTCGGTCAACCGAGTGGTCAAATTTTTCAAATTGGGTCAACCAAGCCTGCGGGGCCCACGACCTCTGATTTCCCGAATGTTCCAATGGGTTTAACAAGGTTTATTATTCATGTTCTGCGAGTTTGGTCCAAATCGAACGATCGGATCACTCGCGATCACACGATCGGATGGTTATCGTTTAATGCAAACTTTAAGTCATTGAATCAAAGCATCCGGGACTCCGATTCACGATCCTCGAATTCCTACACGGTTCTAGAGATGCATATATCAACATATATGAAAATGGAGTCGATCCAATGGTTCGAACATGTCGAACCCGGATAATGCCTAATATGCGTAATCTGATCGACAGTCAAACGATAACCAAATTCAAATTCAAGCAAACCGTTGTGCTCGGGACGACATGGGGATCATTTTAGGACTAAATGGGTCACCCAAATAGTGCCCATGTGCCGTCACACGGTCAGCAGTGCATGGGTGTCTAGAGAAATTTCGGTGACCGGAAAATTCTCAAAACACTCATCAATACCTATACCTACGTGATCTGAACAATGAGTAGAGTAACTTTTGTTCTTGGATCAAGGCCAAAAAGTGACTAAAACTTGCCGGAAACACTAGCCAAAAACATGCTAAAACTTTAAGTTGTAAATCGAGTTTCAAAACTCAAAATTCGATCCTAATCAACCCAACCATTAGCTAGAGCACATTGAGAGGATGAGAAAACATACCTAGATCGACAAATTTGGTAGCTGGAATCACCGGAACGAACATTGGAAGTTTTGGGTCAAATTAGGCAGCTTTTTAGTATTTTCCGGGGCGGCGGTGGCTATCGGGGCCGGGGATGGGGTGGGATGGAGAGAGTCAAGATTGGTGGCCAGAGGTGGTGATGGCAGCCACAAAACCGATCAGCTGGACAAGGGGGGGCTGTTTCGCACGCAGAAGAGAGAGAGAGAGAGAGAGAGAGAATAAATCATTTTTTTTTTTCAAAACCATTTTCGAAATATTTAAGGTTATGCCACTATGCTTCCTTTGATCGTAACTTTTTCGTTACAACTCCGATTTGAGCCCACTACGTGTCTACGGACTCATCTCGACACGATCTACGTCATGGTGTCATTCAATTTCCCAAAATACTTCCGGATTTAAGAGTGACCAACATAACCCTATCCCTGAAGGCAAAATTGTAATTTCATAATTTATTAAATTAATTAAGTTAAACGAATACTTAAATTTGGGTCGAGATGTTACACCCACTTACTTTTCAATTTCTTGATGTGAAGTAAACGCAGAAATCCTCCATAAATGGAATTTAGTTCTTGATTAGTAAACACACCATTATAGTATTTTTATTTTTCAGACAAAAAAAAAAGTAATTTTATATTTTGAATGTTATTTTAAAAAAAGAAAAAGAAAGGCCTTTGACCCAAAAAACAGCTAAGGCCCAACAAAAGCCCAAACCTCAATCCACCTTTTAAGTTTTTATTTTCTTTTCAGCTTACCATCTCATATTCGTCATTTTTTTTGGGTGGGTCTCCATTACATATTTGTCGTGTAAGAAAAATTAACGAGTAAAATAAAAGCAAAAAAGATAATAAAAGCCACGCGCTACTCCAAGTCTCCGAGAGCACCAGAGAGAGATCTGAGCGAGAGTACAGACAAGGAGGAGGAAGAAGAAGAAGAAGAAGAAGCAGAAAGAGAGAGAGGGAAAGATGATGTCCGGAAACTATACGAGCATTGATAACCAAAACGTCTCAGGATCCGTTCCTGCTGTAAGCATTCAATTCACAAATTCATAAAAATGCGTATATTTATACATGTTTGTCTCTCTGGTGAAATGATGTTGGCTAATTCTACAGGCGGTTCCAGATCCGGGTCACCTCACCGTCAAATTCGAAGGTACAATTCCTTTCTAATTTTGAGCTCTGGAAATGAGTGATTAGTTTGTGGAATTACTTACCTTTTATTTGGTTGGCGCGAAACGGAGGGAAAATAATACGAAACAAGATTAGATGTGGAAAGAATCAGTTTGCAATCGTTGCATCATTGTGTTAGCCAATGTTTTTAGCTGTTGGAAAAAAATTTTGGTTACAAACTGTTGGATTTTGATGCAGGAAAATTGAATTTTAACGATGCTTTCTACTTTCTTGCCTTTCTCAGCAACCAGACAGTTTTTGTTTGATTTAAATTTCAGTTGAAAATGTAAATTTTTATTGCCGAAGAATAAGCATAATTGTGAATGTAGTTTACTAGTATTATTTGGCTTGAAGTGGAAGGGGCTCAATAACCTCTGCTTAGATGGGTTTAATGTTACTAACATCCAGCTCAGTTGCTAGGTTTTGAGTTTGTAGGTGCAAAGTTCTCTCATTATTTGAAATAACTGTATGATTTGTAAAAATGCAGATTCAAACCTTCAGACTTTTCCTCCATCTGAGGCACACGGGAAGATTGCTAGTGGTGCTCGCCCTCCTCGTGATGCCGATGGTACATACTAGTTCTGATTTTATTTATGGAAATGTGCGAGCCAGGTTTTGCTTTGATATCAGTCTTTCCTACATTATTTGTGATCTTTCTAGTCCAGGGAATACAGTCTTTGGATCCATTGCCTAAAAAGCTTTTGAAAGCCAAGTTTAAGTCTTTGGATTGATGGTTCCATCATGAAGGATGATAAGACTTGATTAGGTTGGATCAGCACTATAAGTAAAAAAGAGATCTGCAGCAATAGTAATTAGGTGTACCATAGACAGTCAACAAGGTTCTAGAATAAATGTGGTTGAAGTTGTGATTTAGTCCTTTAAACTGCTAATCATTGGAAAGATGAAATTTAACAGAGTAGATGTTCGGAAAAGAAACCTTAGAAGAGCTAAGATGATATTTGAACAAGAATGACTGAAATCTCCTTTGTGCCTCTGTTTCATTTAATATGTCAGATAGTTGGTATTACACCCAAGAGGGACTTACGAGAAAAGTAAGACCTTTTTTTCGTAAGGAGTGTTAAAACTACTAGCCATACTTCTTTCTATAAGTGTTAGAGTATTTTGTTTTACTAATATTTTTTTTATTCTTCTTTCTATGGATGTCATTTGTTGTCATGTTAAAAGGATTACGTTTTTCTCTCTTGATACAGACACGTTTTCAAAACCTGTATCTGGTTCTGATGAATCCCAGCAGAGTGGTTGGCTACGGGTATTCTCTGTATCTTCTTACAAGTCATACTTTGATGTTGACACTTCTGATGTTCTAGAGAGGATTAAAGATTCACTCCTTCCATTCAGTGGAACGTTCAATGAGAAAACATCTAACAGCCCAGATTTGTAAGTTTTCTTCTGTCAACTTAACTGAAATTATCTGTCTATAATGTAATATTTTGAATATTAGTATCAAATTGCATTCTCCTTTGAAATTCAAACATCCCTGAGGTGTGGCGTCTTTTTGAGAGTTGATAATTGTGGATGAAGATTTTGATATTAGAATAATTAATCTTAAAATTTGAGAAAATATTGGGAAATGAGTCTCATAAAATATCTGTATGGTGAGACACATGTCATCTGATCTTAACTTCAAATGCTGTGCAGGTATGGACCTTTCTGGATATGCACTACCCTAATATTTGTAGCAGCTGCCATTGGCACTTTTGTGACATATGTAGCACACAAGATCAAGAGTAAAGATTGGGAATATGACATTAATGTGGTGCAATGGTCTGCTGGATTGTTCTATGGCTATGTCACTATTGTTCCTCTTGTACTGTATGTAATTCTCAAATACTTCTCAGCACCATCAGGTCTCGTTCAGCTGTTTTGTCTCTATGGCTACTCCCTGTTTGTCTTTATTCCAGCATTGGTAAGTCCCTGGTTTTCCAGTGTAGTTCTTTTTAATTAGATTTATTACCACAAAGATGTTTTCTAGAAAGGAGAAAGGTTTGGGTGTAGAAGAGCTACATTGATCCCTCTCTCCCAAAAGCTTATGCCCATCGTCTCAAGCAGTGTATGTGTAGATTCAAGGTGGGAGGAAAACTTTTGCCAGAAATTATCTAGATACTGAATGTTTTTGTCAAAATGGTCTTTGAATAATTTTTTTAAGAATCCTGGAGAAGCTTTCTAAACATTGTCAATTCTAATAGTTTTAGACCCAAATATCATAGTTGACTCAGTTATGGTATCTCAATCAATTTCACCTTGTTTTATTAAGATACAATGTTTCAATAGGTTCAAGATGAATTCCATCAATAAATTCTGTTGTAAGCTTCTGTTTGTCGAAATACAAAAAAAAGTCACCCATTGAGATAGATGGTAATAGCTAGCTGACATTCCTACTCTGTTTTGGTTGCAGTGCCTCTCAATTGTGCCCATCGAAATCTTCAGATGGGTAGTTGCAGGCGTAGCTGGGGTTATGTCTGCCACCTTTGTTGCAGTCAACCTTCGAGCCCACATCGTTTCAGCCGGTGAAAGGTGGTTCTTGATTGTCGCCGGGATCTTTCTGTTGCAGTTGGCTCTGTCTGTCGTGCTAAAACTCTATTTGTTCACCATAACAGTCTAAGATTAAACCGTGCTTTTTCATAAAGAGGCATGAACGAGTTGTAGATTACAAAGTAAGATATTTTTGGTCCATTGACTTGTTACTGTTAGCTGAAATATTCATTCATCAACTATAAAAACATCTTGTATTCATTCTTTCCGGCAATACAAAATTCATATGTATCAGAGTTTGTGCTCACTGTTCGTTATTTTCCTGATCCAATTCAGAGGTCAAACATGGTGGGAGCCTTTTCCCAAGTCGTTAAGTCTTTCGTAAGCATGATTTCGGGTCTAAACTTAATTAACGATTTAATCTAAACGTAATATACTTGCACATAATTTAATGAAGCTTCCTTCCAATGTATCATGAAGTCTTTTGACTAACGCTCAGGTTCAAATTCGTAGTTGGTTCGACAATGTGAATGGGTCCCAAGTCATGTTGGCTTCTAATCTTCCATTTGTTCCTCAAAATCTCCAATAATGTCATGATTACCAAAGTAATTTGGAAATAATCGTCTCATTTTTCTACAAGCCAAAAGCGTAATCATAATCATAGCAGACTGACTTTGGGTAAAGGTGGTTAAATTTTAATCTGGTTGTTTAGTCAAGCATGGTAAGTGAGTGCCGGCCAAATTAATCTAGATTTTCATTCGGTTGCCCATAAATATAAACACTAATATTTCGAAGGAAAGAGAAATGAAAAAGATAGAGAGAGAAACACTGACAGGTGACAATGGAAGCATGAGACAGAACTAAACACGAGTAATAATTTAATAAAGGAGTGAAAGAGAGATAACTTTGCACTTAATTAGAGGATGAGAGTGAGATTAAATTAACACTTTGTGCCGTTTAAACAACATGTTTTCTCTCAGGCCTATAACCTATTCATCAAACAGGCCTGTTTGTATTGGCATCACCATCTCTTATTAAAACACTTGGATTGGACGCATATAAATAAATAAAGACCTTAAAAATTGATACTTGTCTAATCTCAAATGTCTGCAATATTTTGAAACATGCACCCAAAATCTGTTCAATTCAGAGAGTTGATCATTTTTATTTTTGTTTTTGTTCGTGTTCTTGTTTGCAACTTGCCCATGATCCTAACCATGCTTTACTTTTGGCACACATGCATTAATGTGAGCAACACAAAAGCTGAAACGTATGCTATAGTTTCTTATGATTTTCATGAAAATCAACAAAGAAAGAAGTAATATAATATGCAGCGAAGTGAAAGAGATTAGAGAGATCTAAAACAAGATCAAGGATCAATAAGACAAACCTTAACACTGAGATTAAAGAAAGAAGGAGATACATTTATGGAAGAACTGCCATATAAGCTAGTCCAAAACAAGAAACAAAAGAATGGTAAAATATATAACCACAAACGTATGCCCTGCAAGACAAATGTTACTTCAAAAGGCAAGGGCAAACCCCTAGTTTTCTGAAACGCAAACGTAATTAACAAATTAAACGACGATTAATAAATCGAAAAAATATGTACCATTAGTCTAGAAAATTGCATATATTCACATGGACACTAGCACATTTACTAGTTTAGACATTTGAATGAAGAAACTGATGACAACCAAAATCAAGAGTCAAAACCAAGATCCTGAAATTAGGGTTTTGATTACAACTAGTTTTATAGCAAGCACATTGTATATTTTTGGTTGGACTGGTTGGTTTGAATATGACTTGAAACATTATCAATGTGCCCCTATCGAAAATTTCTGAAATACCCTTTATTTCCCCAAAATGAAATAATATGTTCTATTTAAAATTAAGTAATTAGATTAAATTTCAAGTTTAAGCTATAGTAAATAATAAATAATGAGTGAATGACATATGTTGTTTGGTTTGGTAATTGGGAAATGTGAAACAATTTCTTAAACAAATGAAGGGTTCATTGGTGGTGTAAGACACAAGTCACACAACCAGTCAAACAACAATCACAAAACCACCAGTTAAAGTCTCACTCTCCTATCATATAGTTTAGTTTTTATGCTTGGGAATCTCACCAATTACATATTCACACACACAAGCAAACATTTGAAGTTGGAGTTCTTCTCTCCAGGCCTGCCTTTAAAACCTGCCAGCTTCCTTCCTCAACATGTCCAAAGTCCAAAAGCTCTCTCTCTCTCTCTCAACACAAAAAGAAACCCAAAAGTCTGATTTTTATATTCTCCACATGTTGGCTTAAAGAGAAGCTGAACAGAGACAAAAACAATACTTTTGGATCCACAGAAGTTCTGCTCATGCTGCTCATGTCCATGTTCATCTCAAGGAATCAAGTTATTGGTCTTCTGTTGATCTTCCTGGGCATCTCAGGTTTATACAATGGAGTTTCTGGAGCTAGATGTTTAAATGAGAAGGTGGAAAATCCAGAGAAGCCTCAAGTTCTTCAGAGGAAAAGCTCCAGTAATTCTACAGATGAAGGCTTTTTTGCAACAATCAACAGACAAGTGCCTTCTTCTCCTGACCCATTGCACAATAGGTAGGTTCAGAAACAGGTATGTTGTGTAGAAGCTAGCTCTCCTGTACATAACCTACCAATATCTATTGGATGATAGAGAATTATTATTTTTCTTTAGTTTTCCTGTACCTAAAACTCTTTTTTTAGGTACTTTTAGAACCTTAAATTTATAGGTTTGTGTGAAATAAGTATTGGCAAATGTGAGTTTATGGTGTACTGCAAATCAAGTATAAATATCATTTTGGGTCATTGCTTATCAGGTTCGAGCACTGACTATATACATTTTTCCACAAGATGGGCCAAATTCTCTTGTTTAAGTATAGCTCTGTAATGGTGATTATGAAGAGATAATGAATTTGGGTGTCAATGCATAGTTCATAGTTGCAAACTTGCAATGCCACAATGCCTTATCCTCATTCGGTTACCTACTTCGTCTATTCGTTGTATTTTATTTTTTAACTACTTTCTCGCATCGAACGCATCGAAGCCATCTCAGATTAATTATTGTGAGAAGATTGTTGTATACAAGAATTTCTAAATGATGGGAATGACTGTGCTTGGACTCGTATCTTTCTAAGGGAGAGACTAAAAAAATTTATCAATATGACGAATGGGCTAATTGCTTGAAAATCTTATTGTCCTCAACTTCAGTGATAAAAGCTTAGCTGGTTTTCATTATCCAATAAAGAAAAATAAAGAAGCAACCATACAATTACAAACTAGCAAATAGAGAAGATCATATCAGCTGAGAAATGAGAATCTCCGTACAATTGTGGACAAGAAATATAATCTTAAATTGATGCCACATTGTGTACGTGCGGTGCTCCAAAGTCATGGTTCTTTGACTTTTTAGAGCAAAAACAAGATTGCAGATGCAATAGTTTCCAAGATTTAATCCCTTGATAATGCAAAATTTCCAATTTGTGGGCTCAGAGTTTTTATTTTGGTGCAATTGAAAAGTAACTCAAAAAAGAATTTGAGTTCTTCTCATTTCAACATCATGCAAAGTCTTTTTAACCCAAAGCGCCGGGCCAAGTTGAAGAATGGCTTTTCAAACAGTTTCATGATTGAAGAAGAAGATGAGAATTGTGGACCAGCTTGTTTCAAAGGAATAAGGTTGCGTACCCTGCAGAAGCCAAAATAGATCATTTCAGAAATGGGGCGACTTGATCATTACATTATGAATAACAAGTACCCTCCGGATATTAAACTAAAATCCCCTGCAAAAACTTATATTAATTTGATAAAACTTTCTGTACCGACGACTTCTTGCAGCACAAGGGTACATCTTATTGATATAAAGGTGCAAATCAGCAGTCAAACCAAGACTAAACAAGTGCCAAACTTTTAAAATTCATTACATCAACTTCAAGATATGGAATTTGGGTTTCACAGTTTCTCAAAACAATCATCACAATAGTTTACGTATGCAATATCATGAACTAATCTCATTGACCTATTCTTCATTGAAAACTCAAAATAAAATTATGAATTTAGGCCTTTGATTTCTTCCCTTTGACTTCAGGGGCCGGTTTGTTCTTGAAAGGTAGGAAGGTCTTTCCGCCCATGAAAGGTTGTAAAACTTCAGGTATGTCCACACCATCTTCCCTCTGGTAGTTCTCAAGAATGCAGCACAAGGTTCTCTCAGTCGCGGTAAGAGTGGAGTTCAATAAATGAACATATTTCTTTGTCTGCTCATTGCTCTGCAAAAGCACAAAAACACAGCAAGGTTAATATAGAAAAATGCAGCTTAATGCAATTGTCCGTGCAGTTTCTAAGTGGAATGTGCAGACCAGACAGTTATATATGACCCAGTGTAAAAGTCACTTATTTTCTTACCCAATTAAATTTCTTAAGGCACCCATAACCAAAATATTTATGTTAAATTAGACATACGATCAGCAGCAAAGAGGACTCAGGACCTACCTTTTTCTGCCCATATCGAATTTCTAGTTTTCTTGACTGGTAGTCTGTACAGTTTGAACAAGAGACCAATTCTCTGTATGTCTGAGATGCAGGGAACCATGCTTCCAGATCATACTTCTTTGCTGCGGCATCATTCAAAGCACCAGAAACGATTGCGACTACATGATAGGGGAGGTTTAACTGAAAATCGCAACATTCAAATTGATCAAGTTTAGTAATGACACTACTAAACAGAAAATGTTCATCAACATTAATTGGATCCATAAAAAGGTATCCATCTTTATTTTACAATAAGCAGGGATTGCTGGTGTGTCAAGCTCCGACTTATACAATTACAGACATGCACAAACATGCATTATAACCATTTTCCTCCCTAAAAGTAGAATGAGAGTAAACTTAAATCAGTTCAATGTGCTACAAATGCCATTTGACATTCAAAAGTCACCTGATCACTGAACAATACTTTCCAGACTCAACAGATATTAAAAATATATAAGCAAAGGAAATAAAAAAGTGATCAGGGAAAAGGATATGATACCATTTTATAAAAATCCTCAGAGTTTTTGATCATTTCCTCATGCATTTCCCAAGAATCACTTCCATCTGGGCTTGTAATACAAAACTGTTCAACTTTCTCAAACTGATGAACTCTAAAAATTCCCAAGGTATCTCGACCGTGTGAACCAGCTTCTTTACGGAAACAAGACGAGTATCCAGCATATCTGAGGAAAGAATCCTAAAGTTTAATGAACAGAACACACAACTCACTCATTTATAGCCAAAATTTCCAGCAAGATGTTACAACCTTAAGGGTAGCTGCGATGGATGGATCCAATCATCTATATGATATGAACAAAGTGGCTGTTCAGCTGTAGCAATCAGATATTTGTCATCACCTTCACCGGTTACCTGTTCCACACCAACTAAATCAACGTCATCCTCACATTAGGCAAACAAAATGTAGGAACGATGATTCCAATGACGGATTCATTTTTTTTTTTTTTGAATAGAAACACTTTTTATTCAAAATTGAATGGAAAAAATGATGACATTTAGGACACACTTGCCAAAAAACAGACTCAAAGCCACTCAACACAGAAAACCAGCCAGACATAAGACACTCCTTAAGATACTACAGCTAAAAGATTTCGCATAATTGTAGGATAGGATATATCCTTAAAAGCGTGAGAAGTTGATGCCCAAAGAGCAGCCCAAAACTTCACTCTTTCCCATAACTCTACCATTCCCACTCCCTTATAATCCTCGAAAATTCTCCTATTACGTTCCAACCAAAGATTCCAGACCACTGCCTGCATCAAGCTGCCCCATAAAATTTTAGCCTTCTTTCCCCTTCCCAAAGCGTCAAATCTGATGGAAAAAAGGTCAAAGCATCCTTTCGGTATTACCCACACTGTGTTAACTTCCTTCAATAACGTCTCCCACACCTTTAGAGAGTAAGGGCAATGAAGGAGGATATGGTCCACGCTTTCCCCAGCCATATTACATAAAACACACCAATGCGGACTAAGGCACATATAGGGACAATGTCTCTGTAGTGAATCACCTGTATTTAGTTTTCCCAACACCGCTTGCCAAACAAAGATCTTAACTTTCGGAGGAGTCTTGGCCTTCCAAATTTGAGTGTACGGAGAGAAAACCTCCCTTTCGCCCCTATTCTGAATATGAGTACAGAGAGAGTGACAGGAGAAAACACCGGATGGATCAAGCTTCCATCTTCTCTTATCCAATCTGGAAGTGGCCAATCTCACTCCCTCTAGTAAGTCCAACAATCTAGCCACCTCCACAATCTCTGAATCATTTAGATTCCTTCGAAAACCAAAGTCCCAAGTGAGAGGGGATCCAATCGAGTCCGTAAAGGAGGAAATATTGTGGTTTTGCTTCCTGGACAGATTGAATAGTCTTGGAAACACGTCTTTTAGAACACCCCCCCGGCTCCAATCATCTTCCCAAAATCTGACTCTAACTCCACCTCCTACCACGAAGACGCAGCCTTGAAGGAACAACTCAAAACCACTAGAAATCTCTCTCCAAGGGCTGCGACTAGATCCTCGAATTGCAGGTTTGGCATCCCACCCATTTGAATCCATTCCATAAATACTTCTGATTACTTTGTGCCAAAGAGCATGAGTTTCGATAGGAAACCGCCACAACCATTTGGCCCGCAGAGCCTCTCCCCTAGCTTTCAACGAACCCACCCCTAGTCCTCCAAAGAGTTTTGCTTTACCCACCACCTCCCAGCTTACAGCGTGGTTTTTTTTCCCATCCAAACCTTCCCACAAGAAATCCCTCATAAGCTTCTCAATTCTATTGGCTACTCCAATGGGAATCCTAAAAAGGGACATGTAGTAAATCGGAATACTACTCAACACTGCTTGAATCATTGTGAGTCTTCCCCCTTTGGATAAGCATGCTCTCTTCCATTTTTGTAATCTATTCTCTACCTTTTCCACAACGGGGTCCCAGAACCTGATTGCTCTGGGGTTCCCACCTAGGGGAAGGCCTAAATACGACATAGGCCAGGTCCCCACTTCACATCCCCAAGCCCCTGCCAGCCCATTCACCAACCCGTCGTCAAGATTAATGCCAACTAGAGAACATTTCGATTTGTTGATTTTCATTCCCGACATGAAACAAAACAAATCCAGAATCTGAAGTAGATTATTCCAGTACTCTTCCTTATCCTCTATGAAAAGTATGGTATCGTCGGCGAACTGAATATGGGAGACCTCCACAGTCTCATGCCCCGGAAAAAGACCATGAAACTGATCAGCAGCTTGTGCTTTCTCCAATATTCTGCTTAACACATCTATTACCAAAGTGAACAAGAATGGGGATAGTGGGTCTCCCTGTCTCAAACCCCTTGAGCCAATGACGGATTCATTTGTAATTTCAAATGAAAAACATCCACGACACCAAGCAATTCCAGACTCTTGACAAGTTAATCATCAAACAAAGCCCGTCTATTTATTAATGAAAAACAGAACTTCACGAATACAACAAAAATCATGCAAATGAACAAACTCTATATGGCCCACACAAAAAATGTTGGCAATTACAAACGTTACCTTGTAAAGTTCCTCATCAAATTGTGCTAATTGAGCACACTTTGCCATGATATCTTTTCTCATAAAAAATGGAGTCTGCAATTCTGTATATCCCCTTTTCTCAAGAAAATCAAGACCAAGGTTTATCAGAGCTTGATTAAGGCGTACACCAGCACCTTTCAGGTAAAAACCTCTACCCCCGGCCACTTCAGCACCTATACATTTTAAGCAGATTGAGTTTTTAAAAAAAAGGCTACTGTGTAATTAGGCAATAGAGATTATCCATGCCATGCCATGTTAACTTAAACTATCCATAAATTTTCCAAGCTTTTTCAAACCTCATAGACCAAGAAACCGAGTGGACTCAATACCTTTTTTCAAGTCTGCGATCCCAAGAAGCTCAACAAGCTCAACATGATTTTTTAGTTTTGGCTCCATTCGCTTCTCACCCCATGATCTAATCACAGCATTATTTTCCTAAAACACATAATAACACCATATATCAGACTAAGCATTACATAGAGCCATGGTAAAAGCACAATCAATGTGCCAAATCACTACCTCATCATTACTGATGGGAACCGAATCATGCACAAGGTTTCCAATGACTTCCAATTTTGAATTCAACTGTGTTAAAGCTTCTCTAACTTCAACTTCTTTCTCTGCCGCCAACCTCTTATTTTCCTCTGTGTCCTTAATCACGTCAGTTGCATCCTCGCCAGCCTTTTATCCCAGAAAATTATAAAATTCAGTTGCATCATCCGTAAATAACAAAATCCAAGAACTCAATACAGAAACATACCAACTTAAAGAAAACAAAATCAAGCTGCATTTGATGGCACTAAAAGAATCTGTTTTTATTTTCCAGAGCAAGAGGGAATGAAATCTTATTCAAATTACTATTGACCTTTCTAGGATTGGGAAGCACAATTTTAATTAAGTTTCCACACTCAATTGTCATATGTGAGTAGGCAAAGGAGTCTGCATTGCATTCACATGCCTACAAGTGCAGTCGAAAATCAATCTTCTAATTTTTTTGTTTAAACTTAGTGATTCGAGAACAATTTTCAGAAATCTATCCAATAATTAAAGAAAATTTAGGAAACGAAGAAAATAAATTTTTAAAAAAATCAAGAGGAAGATGAAATACTGACAATCCTTAGTTGAGCAACTCGCTTGTTGATCTTGTTGAACTCTTTCCGAAGATTCTCGAGCTCGAATTGACCTAACATTTAAATATAATCACCAGAACAATCAAAACTTCAATACTAAAAGCTCATGAAAAGGTCAGGCTTTCTTAAGCAAATGAAAAAAAAAAGCTCAGGTTTTCTGAACCAAATGAAAAAAGCTCGGGCTTTTAGAGAGAAAGAAATTACGCTGACGCCATTCTTTGTCGAGCTGGATGACCTCGTCGACGATCTCGACGCCCTTGAAACGACGGCGTTGAGATTCGCGGATGATTTCGGGGTTGTTGCCCTTCTCTTCTCTAAACAGATTGATGTCCAACATTTTCTCTACCTCTGCTTGCTACTCCGAGTGTCTGATTATCTATGGATGCAAATTGGAACCGAAAGGAGTTGGGAGCTGCAGAAAAACAACGCAAGCAAAGAATAAACTGTATACTCTGTTACTGATAGTGGTAAGCGAATACCCTAATATCTTCTTTTTCTTTTTTTCTCCTAAAAAAATGGAGGAAAAAAAAACAGACTGGGCCGGTGATTTTGGGCCCATTTGACCCGATTTTTGTCGGATTCACCTGTTTTTTTAGAGTGGTGATTTTCTCACTCCAATTTTATCCACTTACACTCCATTTTATAACTAAAAGAGGAGTGTAAGTGGATAAAATTAGAGTGGAGAAATCATTACCTTTTTTTACTGTTAATTCAGGCAAGTTTTTTTTTTTTTTTTGGGTTCGTTATTCTATTTGACGAGAAATTGACTTAGGTCTGGTAGGTGAATATCTGTTAATTAATCGATATTAATGTTTATACAAAAACAAAACTTTCTTATTATTATTACTAGCCCCTTAGCACATGCTCACGCATGTGCCAATTGGTTTTTTTTTAAATTTTAAATTTAATTTTTAGAATTAAGAAAAGATGACATGAGTAGTTATGTTCCATAAAAGTAGGACCTATTATCTGATTTTGTTTTTATTTTTATTTTTTTAATATATAAAAAAATGTAAATTTACTATATTATCCTCATTTAATTAATAATTTCAATTCTTAATGTTTGAATTAACCAAAGGCATTTTCTGGTATTTTGAATGTTTCACCTTTCTCTGACTTTTGCTTTATATATATAAATTTTCTTAAGAATCTGATTTTTGATTGCCACCTGTAATTAACCGAAATTTTTTTTTTTGTAGAATAATTAATCGATATTTATGTTAATTAGAGGTTCACTGATGAGCAAAAGAACACAGTTAAAAAAGAAGATAAATTTTTTTTTGTAAAGTTCTATTTGCACCAAGAAATAAGCTTTTTGACTAGTAATCAGTTGACACCTCCTTTTCGTGGTGTGAACTCTCAACACAATAAAAAAAAACAAAGTTGGAAATTGGAGAACCCTATTTTCTTCCTCGTTTCAAAATTCTATTACTGGGTATGTGAATGCTTTCTTATTCACCCAGCCAGTTTCAAACATACACAACTACAATACAAACATTTTCTACATCCAAATTTCTATTGTACAACAGCTCCCAGAAAAAGAATGTCGCTCAAAATACAAGAATTTGGATCAGAACTTGGTACGATTAAACCGAGCAGCCGACGGGCTTTTATATCTTCTATAACCCAAACTTAGATTTTCTTTGTGATCGTGATGTTGAGAAGCCTCTACCTTTTTTCTGATTGATGTTCATCCTTTCACTCCAGCAAAACAATGGTTACACCCTAAAGGCCATGTTCCAGAGGGAACTGAAGGATTTTAACGGCAATCTCAGCCAAAGAACATGTCAAAACAAAGTCCTCATCACTTCAACATGATTTTTTCCCATCAGCTATAACTCAAGTGGGGCAATTTCGGAGGATCAGGACTAATCAAATTTGTCCACAAGTTTGCAAGCGTCAATAAGAAGTGTTCCCCATTCCACACCACCATTTTAATACCTGAAACATACAAACAAACAAATACATTAAGAGAACATAAAACCAGAAGCTAGTTTAGAGATGAAGTAAATATATATAACCACACTTTCCTTGAGCTAAAAGAACTCCAAATTTACTAGATGAAGCAAACCAAGTATCCACCTCACATATCTTAGTTTAACTGTCTCTTTGGTGACTAAAATCAATTTCTGCATACCTGGCACAGCTCCTGCAGTTAATAGTGACAGTGAACAAGTAGGTTGTTGTCCATTAACAACATGGTTTTGAAGTGCAAATGCATCAATATGATGAACATATGTCATGGACTCAAGCAGTGCATTAACGGTTCCATCATATTTAAAATCAGTTGCATCTGCAATACTCTTGAGAGCTTCATTGAGTCCCGAACTTGACCATAGAGTAGAACACTCGTTCAGAAGAGCAAACAAGCTAGAACAATCTGAAGAATGTAATAGAGTCCATGGCTTGTACAGTTTGGCTGAGGTTCCAACAACTAAAACTACTCTGTAAATTTCTCCAAGTGCAAGGATATACTGCTTGCCTGTGTTTCAACCAAAAAGCAAATTAAAGATAAAATTTGGGAAATGACAATTATTACTAGGGATGTCATCAAGAACAGGTACTTTGTGAAAGTACCTTGAGGATCAGACAATATTTGATTCTGAACATTATTTTCTATTGATTGCATCCAAATTGAAGAACCATGTTTCAGTTCTTGAGCACAAATAGATACTATTTGAGACCACGTGGAAATGTAATTAGATTGCTCCTCATTTGATCCCAATCTAAGAATCCTTAACGTGGATGCTGCATGTCTTGAAAGTTCAATTGCTGATCTCAAATCCTTCTCTGCCTATTCAAAGCCAAAATACAAGCAGCGTCAAGCCAAGTCCTTTGAAAATGGAAACAGAAAATATAAACTTTCAGTTAGGAATAATTTGACATAACAAAAGTTCCCTGATAGACATTGGAAGTGTTTTTGAGCATTTGTTTCTGCCTTTTCTCTTTATGATGATTGCTGCGTAATTTACAAATGAGAAATGTTTCATGATTTTACTTCATATCAATGCCAAGACACATACCAATGACAATCTTTGTGACAACTGATATTCTGACTCAAGAACTTGAAACTTTGGATCCTTCAGAACTTTATGAACTTCATTAAGGCATGCATTTCTTTGTGAAGGATTCCCTGACTGGAATTGATCGGAGATCATACCGTCTTGATGCAGTTCATTATATAATTTCTACAACAAGAGACAACAAAAAGTTAATTAGAAGTAACTGGCAAAGTTACAAGCCACAACAATACCAGTCATTTCAAAACCAAGCACCATAGCATAAACTTAAATCATCTAATACCACGTGTGTATTTCAAATCTCAAACAACAGTAACAGAAAAGGATTGAGTTAATTACTCACAAGTCGAATATTTTCATTATTCATAGAAGTATGAAATCCACCAACATCAGTTTCTGATTGTCACAGTTCATGCTATTCTCTTACGATGATTCTCAAGATAATCAAAATGTGGAGTTATGTATTATAAACACAAAGATACAACAAGTGAAAGAGTGTTATTCTCCAATGAAGATCATTATAAATAGCTACAACAAGAAGTAAATATGAAATTGCAAACCTAACAAAAGCACTCATACAAAAACCAAGCTCCTTATTAGAAAGATCTATTAGCTAATGCACCATGGAGTCAATCGAGTTATATATAGGCATAAGAGAAGTAAACAGCCCAAATGATAATGAAAAAAAGAATAAAACTAAAATGGTCATATAAAGCTACAAACCTGGATTTCCTCTTCCAAAGCCTCTACTGTTGTATCTTCGCCAGAAAGAGTAGCACTACTTTGAGCTTTCTAACAAAATGCACATTCAGATATTTAATACTGTTAAAAACTTGATAACAAAAGGTCAGACTCCAGAGCAATTTACTGACCTTATTGTCAAGAAGTCGGAGTGCAAGAAAGTATGATTCATCTTTCAATTTGCAATAGAAATCCACAAGATTATCCAGCTGGACTTTGGTCAAGGAATTTGGAGGTGAATATTCAAGATTAGTAATAGAAGTTTGGTCCTGATCACTTGAAACAGCATCCTTAAATTCCCAGGAATCATCATCAAAATCGTCATCACCCAAAACAGACTCCAACACTGTTGAGGCAGGATGCGGAGGATTTTCAGTTGCATTAGTGTTCTGGTCCACTTGGCTGTATAAGCTTGATATTAGATCAGTGATGGATATATTGGGCACAGGGCTTTTGGCGGTATTTATTTGGTGGGATACAGCTGCATGAGTAGAAATATCTTCATGGATTGAGGAACCATCAGTCTCCAGTTCTTCGTCTCCAAATATGGACAGGGGCAAGGCTTGCCGATGACTCTCCAATGTTACCTCATTGTGCTGTAAAATAGAAGGAAAACAATTACAAGTTAGTAGATCATAATTAATAGAAACTTCAACAACATACACAAAAGTTTGCTAAAGAAAGTTCAAGCATTATGACGAAGAATAGATGCTGTAAAATTCCTCCTTGCATAGCCCACCATCACCAAAAAAAGAAAAAGAAGAAATAATGAATTCCAGTGTACACTAATACAATCGTTAAACACCATGCTGGTAAAGTTGCTTTAGATAAATAAAGAATATGCAATATGCTCTCACTATGATGGTTATATACATCTCAGTTAAATATCAAAATCATATAGAACTTCATCAATAAAATATATATCTGGAGTAAGCACCTGGATTTCGTCACTAATTGCAGGCGGTTTTATATTCGTAGGAGGATTACGGGCAATCACTGACTCCCCCTATAATCAAAATGGAAGTATGAATATTCATTTCTGTTGAAAGTTTTTAATGTAACTTTTTATAATAAAAAATTGCATATAAATCAAGGTCAAACTAAATCATCTACCTCAAGCTTTGATCCAGATTCTGAAAATGCATCCTTAAATTCCCAAAAATTGTCATCAGACTCAACATGGTCATTGGCTGGGGAACAACTCGACCCTTTGGCAATGTCATCTTTCTTGCCACTGGAATATGAATCTGAGACTATACAATCTTCAGTGCCAGAATTTGGGATGAAAGGAAATGCAAAGTTATTTTCACCAGACTTGTGAGAAATTCCATCAGATCCAGCAAAAAACTTATTATGAGCACGAGCACTAACACCATCTAAGGAGTGCACATCTAAACCAGAAGGGGTGGCAGCCTTTGACTCTCCCTACAACCAAAAAGTAAGTATTATAAGATATGCTCATAAAAAGTTAACATTTTAATAAACCAGACCAAAACTACAAAGCCAAATCACACTAACACACCAACTTATGCTTTGATCCATTTTCTGAAAGTGCATCCTTGAATTCCCACACATTTCCATCAACTGGAGAAGAATTGGGTACAGTTTCAGCGTTGTTTGGCTTGTTCTTTGAGTGCAGATCCAAGAAAAGATTATCTTGAGTTATAGGGCTTGGGTTGAAATCAAATGAAAAACCCCATTGATCATTTCCATGAGATGGAACAGAGACATTATTAAATTCAGGAGCATCAATTCCAAACCCCCAAGTAAGTCCAGTTCCCCCACTATTTTCCTGCCATTCTCATCAACATTCAAATTAGGATATGTCAGACTTGGTGGCCCAAATGAAAATCCGATTTCTAATTTCTAATGGCATGGTACACAATATTCCAATGTTTAATGGCAAAATTAAGTTCCTATGTGAATGCGCAGTTGCAAATTGGACCCTGAAGAACAAAGACTGATTGAAATGTAAACTAGCTCAAAATTTCCAACAAAAGTTCAAAATGGTGGCACAAAAACAACATATAAACAAGACATGCAACATAAAACAATACCCGCCTGGATTCCTAGGTGTGTGAATGCATTTGATTCTACTTTCGATCCTGCTACTTCCACAACCCCTTGTTCCTGATATGCACAGTGAAATCAAAATAATAAACAAATAACCAAAAACAAAGGCAAAGATCATAGCTTTACCAATGCTCCATTTGGTGTTAAGCAGTACGTATAAGCAGATTCAAAAGCTAAATGGAATTGTTCGTCACTTATCCACCTAGAATTCACTCATTTCAAAACACACAGAGCGAGAGAAATTCTAATATCCTCTCATTACAGTTTTCTCTGAAAGCAAACAGAGTGCAGACTCTAAACAAACAAGATCAATCAAATCACCAAAGAAAAAGCCACCTTACCTTAAAATTCTCATTGCTAACCTGGCGCTCTGAATCCGCAGCTTTGAATTCCCAACCATCATTATCCTCCTCATCAAAATCACCATTTCCTTCCTCCCAATCCAACTTCAACCCATTTGTATTCGAATTCGAATCTACACCATCAAATTTCAAATCCAACCCATTCGAAGCCAAATTCGAACCACCAAATTGCCCATTTTTTTTGGCAATCAGAGGATCAAATTTCAAATCCAACGCATTGGCACTAAAATTCACCCCGTTTTTGGTAGGAGTTCCAGACCCCAAATTCGAATGTGAATCTACACCATCAAATTTCAAATCCAAACCATTCAAAGCCGAATTCAAACTACCAAATTTCTCATTTTCATTCGGAATCAGCGAATCAAACTTCAAATCCAACGTATTGGGACTAAAATTCAACCCCTTTTTAGTCGAATTAGGACCACCAGAGCCCAAATTCGAATTCGATCCATTTTGAACTACGAATTTTGGATTCTGACCATACAAATTCGCAATCAAATCGTTAATCCCAACACTACTCACATTCAAATTCAACTCGTTTTTTACAAATCCCTCATTTTTTGTCAAGCCGGTCGCAACGTCCCCAACCCTGGACTCGTCCGCACCAGACTTCTCTTCTTCCTGCTCTTCCCCAAATAACGATAACGGCAGAGCTCCCTGCGGCTTCATCCAACGAGTCTTGTCAACCTTCTCGGGCTCAGTGTCAACCCGGCTTGGCTCGGAGTTGGGTCGGGAAGGCGCCGAGCCATTTGCAATGTTGAAAAACCCGAAAGGGTCGTAGGGTATTTGGGTGGGAGGTGATTGGGAGTATGTGAGTCCATTGGAGAGAACGGCCTGAGTTTTGATCTGACTTGTATTGTAGGTTACGAAGTCGCCCCAATCGTCATCTGAGACGGTCGAAACTCGTCCATTGATCTTGGGATTGGGATCGACGGCGGTGACGAACTTGAAGTCTCCGAAGCCCTCGGAGTCGTCGTCCTCCGCCATTGCTCTGAGGGCTTTGAAGCTCTGTCTCTCTCTGTTTCTCTGTGTCTATGGCTTTGGTGTTCTCTGTTTCGCGCAGGTTTTGGTTTTGTTGCATGTGGGAGTCTGACGTGGACCATCGATCCAATACAGCTAAGCCAAAGTTTTTTTTTTGTTGGAAGCTAAGCTAAAGTTCTACGAAATCTAAACATATTTGGACGACATACATTAAATAAAAAAAAGAAGAAGAGATATTTAACGACAAAAAATTATTTTTCTAGCATAGTCTAACTATAAAGCTCATTGTTTCCAATAAAAATAAAATATATGAATTTTATTAGAGGTAAAAAAATTAGAATGTATTTTTGTTTTTTAAATCTCATTCTATTAAATTCATGTTTTTAATTGAATTTATTGAGTAATTTGTCATTTATTCATTCGCTCTTTGATAGCGTAGTTAGAGCATCTCCAATTGATATGTCAAATTGCCACATTGACATAAAATGGTAAAAATTGAAGGTTAAAGTTGCTCCAACCGAGTAGTGAAATCCTATATGGATTTAAAGGTTGGAAGAGATATGTCAAAAATAACATATTAAAAAATTTGGTGTCAAATATTTTTTTAATCATGAACCCCATTATTATATTCTATTTTTAAAACTTTATGTATTATATGGGTCTAATTTGCTTTTAAAAATATAATAAAATAATACGATATTTGACATTTCCAGAGTTAAATTTTTTCCAAAATGTCAAATTGACACATAAACCATCAAATTCAAATTTAAATGTCAAATTGACACATAAACCATTAACATTTTGCATTTGACATCTCCTCTTATGAATGCGTCCATTTAATGGAAATTGATTTTATTCAAGAATGGCAATCCAAGGTTTAAAAAAATGGGAAGGTAGTATTTGTTATTTTTTCGAGTCATTTTCAACCATTAAGCCCAAGCATATGTGTATGTTGTCTAATTTTTTTATTTTATTTTTGTGATGAAAGGATGTTGTCTATGTCTAAGATAAATTGGCCGGAAGGTGGCGAAATTGGCCGGAAGGTGGCGAAAATTGGTCATGAAGAACACACTAGCCGGGAAATGTCTATACCGGCTAAAATTTGTCGGCAAAGAATAAACTTCGCCGGGAGAGGTCGATCCCTACGAAAATTGTCGGTCCCGTCGATCCCTACGAAAATTGTCGGGAAAGTGCAAACTTCGCCGTTGAAAAGAATGAGAACTGAGAAATAATTGGCACCGACAAACAATTACATCATACTTTTAAATCAGAAGAAAAAGTTGCACATTCTTACAATTGTTATTAAGAGTAGGGTAAAATCACATAATTATTTTTTCACAAATTCGACCAATACATAATCAGAGAAAACAGGAGAGCAATTCAGCAGAGCAAAATCAAGAACAACCCCAGCAACATGGCCATCATGTATTGAACCATGCCAATTGCAGCCAAAGAAGGAGCACCAGAAAAGCTTCCACTTTCTGTGTCAGTGCTCAACACAACCACCACCCAATCATCCTCAGTGCCAACCCCAGCTCCTGTGTACTTGGAACCATTCAGATATTTGGCATATTGGGTGTGAGTGTAGTTTTTTATCACAAGTTCTGGGTCCCAGTTGGGCACACAAAAGGGCAAGATGATGCCATCTGTCGTGGTGTTGATGTCTATGTGGCACTTCTTGATGAGCTTGTTGAATTTTGGGAATTTTGGGCCATTGCCTGGCTCTATGGCGTAGTCGTCTGCACTGGAACATGGCTGGTCTTCTAGCTCATCTGCAATTTCATCAGCTAGACATTCTGCATTGCTGTTCTTCTTTAGTGATTGCTTGAAGCTGTTAAGTCCTTGGAAAATTTTGTCTTCGTCTTCTGCAAACCAAGAAATAAGTACACTTTCTGTTTCTCTTCAAACAGACTAAAACAAATATGGAAAAATGGGAGACAGAGAAAGAGAATACCATTACAAGATGCTGGATGAGAAAGAAAGAGCAAGCAATTGATAAGCGCCAGGAGAAACAAGCTCAGTTTATAAGAGGCCATGGTTTCAGTGCTTGCTAGGACAAGGCCTTGTGACAAGAGGGTACATAAAAACACACCAGAGGGAAAGAATAAGAAGATGGCTTGCGGTTAAGATTTTCTTTTAGAGACTTTGAGCTGAATATTGTTCCTCAATTCTTTGCTTTCTGTGAGTTGCCTTGGCTGCCAAGTTGTTCCAGGTGCAATCTCTTTTTGTTCATTATACATAACTTGGAAAAGTGGATAGAGATGCTTCTCTAACTCTCTCTCTCTCTCTCTCTTGCCTAGAGAATTCTGGTTGACAAATCTTATTCAGAAATGGCGTAGTTAAGATCTATGTACCTTTTAGCTGAGAGACTACAAAGATGCCCTGCCTGCATAATTACATATCTAATGCAAAACAGATTGAAATAAAAACATATATAGTTCAGGAATTACATACAATCTGAATCCTTCCATCAAAATACACTCATTTAAAACTACCAAAAGTTGCATATAAGGTACAACATAACAAGAACAAGAGCAAAAGACACAACTTCAACTTCAGCTAACCAAGATAAGAGATACTCCTAACAACAAGAAGACCAAATAATGTCCAAAACCGAAAATTGAAACTAAAGATCCTGCTGCATTAGCAAAGTTTCCACTTGGGTTAGATGAGGCCAAAACCACCACAGCCCAATTATCCTCAGAGCCAACCCCAACCCCACTGAACCTCGAATCGTTCAGATACTTTGCGTATTTTGGAGAGTGAGTATAATTGGTTAGCACCAGAGTTGGGACCAATTTAGGCACACAAACAGGCAAAATAACCCCATCTTGTGTGCTGTTGGCATCGATTTTGCACTTCCTTAAGTGCTTGGGAAGATTGGCAAGTGGACTCTGAGAGCTAGGCAGAATGTTAGCACCGTTGGTGGGGCTGCTGCAAGGCAGGTCCTCTATATCATCAGCAATTCTATCTGCTAGGCAACCTGCGTTATCGTTCTTGACGAGGGCTGGCAAGTTTAGTGATCTTCTGTAACTGTTAATGCCTTGGAGAAGATTGTCCTCATCTTCATCTGCAGGCAAATAGGTGTGTAGTAAGCTTCAGAATTGGTTAGCCACATAAAGTCTGAAATCATACCAAATGTTACAAGTTTGGTCCTCCAACTAACTTAATCACCAACTGAAGCTGTCCAATATCATTAGCAAAATCTAATAACTAATAATCAAGCTTGTCCTGCTATACATGCATGATGCATGCAGAGAGCAGAGTATATATACAACTCAAATAATTCCTCACAGAAAAGAATGACTTCAAGAAAGAGAAAGGCAAAGGGAAAGTGAGCACATACCACTACCATGCACAAAGGGAGAAAGTAAGGGAAAGGCATGAAAAAGCACAAAGAAGAAGAAGCTAAGTCTGATCAGGGAGGCCATGGTTTCAATTAATGCAGAAAGTCCTTTTGTGAAAGTTAAAGAATAAGCTTTAGATAAGAATGCACCAGAGACAGAGAGAGGTGGAAGAAGTGAAAGACCTGAGATTATTTTATGAGGTGGTTTGAGTTGAAAGCGCTTCCAGGTGTTTAAGCGTTGATCAATTGCACAACGATAAGCTTCGTGTCAGATTGACAAGTATCAGTTGCTTGGCCAGTTGGCCTAGCACGTGGACAACATGCAAAGGCATGCCCCCAAAACCCAGAAAAAAACATCGAAGAAAAATCAGTTACCTCAAACAATCAAGGGCTTTGGTTCAAGACAAATTTTATGTTCTGTTCAAGACTTCATTTTTTTTTTCTCTGTTTCCTTCTCTAGTGTCATGAGCCCCATCCTGATCACTCCAGGAAGTCTCTTGATTTTTTCAGGCATGCCCATGTCAACACAACTGTCCCCTTTCGCATATGTTTACTCTGCATGTAAAGGTCAGGACACGTAGAAACAGCTCCCTGCCACCTGTTCTTCCACCTGTCAATTCAAATTTCTATATAACCCCATATCAACATTTTGTACCACCACAAAATATAGTTGATCACTATCCTCATCAAGAACCTTAACAAGCAGATCATCAGTGTTTTCTTGTTCTAAAAAGTTTGAGAAGAACAATGGCTTCAGGTGGTAAACAGCAATTCCCACCTCAAAAACAAGAGAGACAGCCTGGGAAAGAGCATGCCATGGACCCCACCCCTCAGTTCACAAACCCAGATTACAAACCCTCCAATAAGCTCCAAGTACTTATAATTTTTGTTATATATAGTGATAGGTGCTTAATTAAACTTAATTACTAGCTAACAATTAAGTTTTGCAGGGGAAAGTAGCGCTAGTGACAGGTGGCGACTCTGGGATAGGGCGAGCTGTGTGCCATCTCTTTGCTCAAGAGGGTGCAACTGTGGCCTTCACATATGTGAAGGAGCAGGAGGACAAGGACGCACGTGACACAATGCAAATGATCAAGCAGGCCAAGACTTCTGATGCCAAAGACCCCATGGCACTAGCAGCTGATCTGGGTTATGATGAAAACTGCAAGAAGGTCGTTGATGAGGTGGCCAAAGCCTATGGACGCATTGATATTCTGGTTAACAATGGTGCCGAGCAGTACAAGGCAAGCTCAGTTGAAGATATTGATGAACCCCGTTTGGAGAGGGTGTTCAGGACCAACATATTTTCTTATTTCTTCATGACCAGGTAAATAAAAACGAAACGAAAACGAAAGCGTTACCAAACGAAGCCCTTGACATTGACAACATTTTTATTATGTGCTAGGCATGTTTTGAAGCACATGAAAGAAGGGGGCTCCATAATCTGCACAACATCAGTGGTGGCCTACAAAGGAAATAATAAGCTGCTTGATTATACTGCAACAAAGGGTGCCATTGTGTCCTTCATTAGGGGACTTGCACTTCACCTAGTAGGCAAAGGCATACGTGTCAACGGTGTGGCGCCTGGACCGATCTGGACCCCGTTGATCCCCTCATGTTTCGATGAGGAAGAGACTGCACAGTTTGGCTCTGAAGTGCCAATGCAGCGCGCTGGGCAGCCGTTTGAGGTTGCCCCGTCCTACGTCTTCCTTGCTTCCAATGCTTTCTCTTCCTACTATACTGGCCAAGTTTTCCATCCTAATGGTAATGACTATTTGTTCATATAAACATTTAGTCTGATGTGCTGCTGCACCCACCCTTGTTTGTATAGTAATTTTGCTACATATTTATTAAAAAATTTGCCAATTTTTATCATTTTGCAGGTGGGGTTATTGTGAATGCTTGATGGGGTTTGACAGAAGGAATCTTTTAGGTGGTGGCTTTTTGTGTTTTGGGTCATAATAAAGTAGCTGGTACTATGTTCTTGTAAGGGTAAGATTTGTGTATGCGGAGAATGGTGATGAAATGGGTTAATTTGTAAATGTCTGCTTCTGTATCTATTATAGCTCAGGTGAAATGTATGTACATACTGTATGGTACTCTTCGCTAATAAAACAAATAAGTTACTTAAGAGTTCATAAATGTATGATCTCTGTGCAGGACTTACAAAGTTGAATGTTAAAATAATTTAATTACATCACTCCCCAAAATATATGAACATTTATTTCTAATATCACAGCAGAGAAGAACAAAAAAAAAATTAAAAAAAAGAAAAGAAGCTGTGTGTTCCCTTCAAAAGTTTGAAGGCGACATGCATGATGCACTCAGATTTAAAATACAGAAGACAACAAACTAATTTACAGATCAGTCAGCAATGTAGCTCAGATCTTAATAATTTCCACACCAATCGCAGCAGTCAAACGTTTAGCTGTGACAAAAAATTCAAGTTTTCTTCTTCAAGCCCTCCTCTTTTCTCCTCCTTCTCTGATTTGATCTTCTGGTGTGAGTTATGTCAATGTTTCAGAGGATATTATTAGCCCATCATCTTGGTCACTCTAGAAAGCCCCTCTTGATTACAGGCATGGCCATGTCAACAAAGCTGTCCGCTTCCACAGATGTGCACGCTGCATGCGACTGTCAGGACACGTTGACACTGCCTCCCTGCCACGTGTCAAATTCAATGTCCCTATATAATCCCATTGTCCAAATCTTGTGTACCACTTGCATGCTTTCCCAATTTTTCGAAGGAAAGAGAAAAGAAAAAGATAGAGAGAGAAACACTGACAGCCTGACAGGTGACAATGGATCGTCAGCTTTTTCTTCCTTCTCTCCCAAAACCCACCTCGGAAATTACTGGAATATTAAACCACACTCTCCGGCAACTTCTTTGAAAAGTCCCATTTTAAGAGTTTGTGGAAGAACAATGGCTTCTGGTGTCAAGCAGCAATTCCCTCCTCAGAAACAAGGAACTCAGCCTGGGAAAGAACATGTCATGGACCCCAATCCTCAGTTCACAAACCCAGATTACAAGCCCTCCAATAAGCTCCAAGTAACATCTCATATAATTCAGCTTAGTTAAGAGCTTAATATTAATTAGTAGCTAATAATTTTGTTTTGCAGGGGAAGGTGGCGCTAATTACAGGAGGGGACTCTGGGATTGGTCGAGCTGTGTGCTATCTGTTTGCTCAAGAGGGTGCAACTGTGGCCTTCACATATGTGAAGGAGCAGGAGGACAAGGACGCAAATGACACACTCCAAATGATAAAAAAGGTGAAGACTTCTGATGCCAAGGACCCCAAGGCCCTTGCAGCCGATCTGGGTTATGGTGAAAACTGCAAGAAGGTTGTGGAGGAGGTGGCAAAAGCCTATGGCCGCATCGATATCCTCATCAACAATGCGGGCTCTGTGGAAGAGATTGATGAGCCCCGTTTGGAGAGGGTTTTCAGAACCAACATATTTTCTCATTTCTACATGACCAGGTAAATACAAATAGAAAACCAGAATGTTACACCAAACATAGTCTTAACATTTTTACTGTGAATGTGTTAGGCATGCTTTGAAGCACATGAAAGAAGGCAGCTCCATAATTTGCACAACATCAGTGAACGCCTACAACTTCAAGGGACACGCCCAGCTGCTTGAGTATACTTCCACCAAGGGAGCCATTGTGGCATTCATTAGAGCACTTTCTCTTCAGCTGGTAAGCAAAGGCATTCGTGTCAACGGTGTAGCTCCGGGACCCATCTGGACACCGCTGATTCCAGCATCTTTCGATGAGGAGGAGATTACACAGTTTGGCTCCGAAGTGCCAATGCAGCAAGCTGGACAGCCGTATGAGGTTGCGCTGGCTTACGTCTTCCTTGCTGACAATGCTTTCTCTTCTTGTTACACTGGCCAAGTTCTCCATCCCAATGGCAATGATCTGTCTGTGATAATGCATTTGGTCTGATGAGCACCCACCCTTGTTTGTATTTTAATGGCTATTTTGTGATTTTGCAGGTGGGGCTGTAGTGAATGCTTGATGGGGTTTGTGGAGGAGTCTTTCGGCCGGTGGTTTTGGGTCTTTTGAGTCATAGTGTATTAGCTAGTTTCTGTTTCCTAGTAAGGGTAAGAGTTGTATATGTAGAGAATGATCATGAAATGGTCTGTATATGTGCTTTCTGCTAATAAAATATGAAAAGAGTTTTGGTTATGTTGCTGGGTGTCAGTTTGAGATGTAAAAACAATTCCACGCTCTGCAGAGCATAACATTAACAAACAATTCAAGTCCTGCCTCAAGGAATAGCATATATATGCAATGCAACGATCTTGTTTGTGTCACAAGAAATCTATGCAGTATTTGCAAAGTTGAATGTAACAATAGGCATTGCATCACTTTCCCCGAAGATAAAACATTTATTTCCAATATCACGAATGACAAAAGTTACATTGATTGACTTGCACCGAATTGGCATATATTTAAATTATTAATTTGGAACAAAAAAGCTGAGAGTTCCCGTCAAATAAGCTTGAAGACGAAAGTCGATCAGATTTGAATGCAGAACACAAGAAGATAATTTACAGAACAAACAGTGCTTCTGTCCTACCAGTCAGCAATGGAGCTAGATCTTACTCTCACCACTTGAGATTCAGCGAAAAGGTTAGGATCAATCGCCAAAGCAAATTTCAACACCATTTCCACCAATGGCTGCCGTCAAACAATGGAACCCACAAGACTCCAGTTCAGAAGTTACTTTATCAACAACAGTTCCTGATAACACTGATTCATGTGGTTAAGAGAAACAATGTTCAAGACATGAGAAAATAAGAAAATTGTTTAGGCAAGCTAGTCTATCTAGCTTCATATAATCAAAGACTTTTTAAGCAAGATAGTTTAATTTTGGCAAAGTTTTGAAAAATTCAAGCTTATTAAACCATATCAAGGCATTCATCATGAACTGTAAAGATAAGAAACTAAAAATAAAAGGAATCACAAAAAGGATACAGGTTGGTAATAGCGTGAGAACACAACCTCCACCCCCAGCTCCTGTCAATTTCGAAGCTAACTTGTATTTGAGCGTTGTCCGAAGAACGGTTTCAATTGAAGCATGGCTGACCCCCATACATTGGAGCAAACCTTGGTTCATTTCCATCAACTCTTCTATTTTTGATTCCTTTTCAGTTAAGGAGAGATCATCAGGAGCGGGTGATTGGATGATCGTAGCCAATTCCGTGCTGATAGAATCAACTGCATTGAACACAGAAGCCATAGCTTCTGGATGCCTTAAGGTCCTCTCTGAAACACCAGCAACTAAGGCCTTTGTGTTCCTCCCAACTTTTGTGTTGGTAATAAGCATTTTCAGTGTCATATTTGTTTTGATGCGAGTTAGGCTACCTGATTTGAACTTGATCATATTGCCTGTTGCATAAGAATTTTGTGTTAGAAAATCAAATGCAGTTAATCCCTTCCCTCAAACAGATGAGGAAACTAAATACTCCATGGTTAACATTTGAACTCTAATAAACATGTCAACCTGAATCACTATAATTATAGGTTATTCAGAAGTTTCTACATTAATCATGATGAACCCAAAGTGAGAATCCATGACCCCTATAAAATCCCACTCAATCTTCAAATTGAAGTTTTCTTAAACATTATGCAAAATAGTGTAGTCTTTTACAGCCTATATATAGAATAACTAAGCATACTTAAGATGAAGATTTAGGATCAATTGGTTTAAGTGGTTAAGGTTAATGCTATAGTATCCCTAAATATCTGATTACCTATTTGAGGCTGCTGACAAGCAGCTTGAAATGCAGAAATTCAAAAGTACACAGTTCTGGGTGAACCCAAAAGAGATCCTATTAAGAACTTCAGGATACAATGTGGATCTAGGTGGATTATCATCAAGGTACTAGCAAGCACTAGTAAAGTAGTTCCTTCATGAATGAAAAATGGTGGCTTGGACAGCATTGACAAATTTCCCTTTTACCATTAGCTTTTGGACATCATGACATACTCTTCATATTTAATCCAGAGAAACTATATATATAATTAATTCCAGCATTTTATAATTCAAAGATTCCAGGAAAGAAGATTAGCAAAAGAAGAAGAAATGAGATATTGATGCAAGAAGATATAATTATCTGGCACAAGTCAAAAACTAACATACCATATGTACTAACTGTATTGTCAATTCCAGATGGCTTTCCATGGATAATCTTTTCACCTTCAAAAGCCCATTTGTTCAGCAATTCAAGTTCACTTTCCCCAAAAGTTAACCACCCTTGGTGGCTCAAATCCAGATTTACAGAGTCTGAGAAAGAAAGAAGAGCAGCTGACAGTGCAACACAAAGTGCTGCAGATGAACCCAGGCCTGAACCCAAAGGAAGTTCTGAAGTAATAACAACAGTCGCAGGCTTATATCTGATCCATAAAGAGAAGAAATTAGAAATTAAGAAAATAAAAATAAACATCCAAGAATTAAAAGCATTCAACTATATAAACAAAAAATGGACACACACCCTTGGATGGATGAATACAGCCAAAGAAAAGCCAACACTCCAGCACCAAGTCCAATTTTTGCTTCTGGAATCTTTAGTTCATCAACTAAAGCAGCAAGTGATCTAAGTGACTCTATTGAACATGAGGTTGGCACTGATGAGTTGGGAATATCTTTTTCTGATAGTGCTTCTTTAATTCTACCAATTGGCCATGAAAACTCTAATCCAACATCCTTGTACTGGAGTCTTAGTGCATCATCATTGTCTAAGAAAAAAAGCATGAAACAGCAGTGAGAAATTCATTCAATATAACTTGAGGATATGAATCCCATTAGTTTCCAGATCAAAAAAGTTATCGTTCTTGAAAACATATCCCAGAAAGTAATCAGATTTCTAATATCACTTAAACCCTGCAACTAGGCTAGCAGAGTAATCCACGAAATAGATTTATACATCATATCAAAAGGGTTTCTTTTAATCATATGATTTCAAGCAACCCAATAGGCAAATTTGAAGCTCACAAAAAGACACAAACTTTTGCATTGGTAAAATCACAAAGCTTAAGAAAAACCCATGAACCCAAGTAGAAAAAAGTTTCAGATACACAATCATCTCATCCAAAAGAAAATACAAACAAGGAGAGACACGGTTAACAGAACTCAAAATTGTATCTTCCGAATGACATCGCAACCATAACCCAAATCAAAACCAATCCTAAAGGCACCAAAACCAGAACAAACCAAATATATAAATCGATAGATGGAAGAAAAAAGAAGAAGAAGAAGAAGAAGAAGAAACCCAAAATAGCAAGAGAGAGATAGAGCGTACCAGAAGGAGTGGGAAAGCGAAGAGAGACATAGGTGTAGAGGTCAATGGAGGAAGCAACGGCTGTAGATCCATGAACAACAGCATGTTCACCCGAGAGGATGATTTTCCCTGGAGCTCTAGCTTTCACTTCCATTATTCTCTTAAAAATTCAGTTGACTTCCACAACCAATCTGGTTATTGATTGAATTTCTCTGTGGTTCTTTTGGTGCTAATTACTTATAAACAAACAAACAATCTCACTGACTATGAATGTGAGAGTGTGTTGAATTAAATCAGTTAAATGTGGAATATGAATTTATTTGATCCACACTCGTTGTAAAGGTCGCATTTAGGCTGCTGCTGCTAATCAACTCAACACTGTTGGCCTTCTTATAAAAAGGGATCCTTCCGATTCGTTTGTTTGGCTTCTTCTTTTTGCCATGCAGGTGGTGGCGCGTGGATCAACGATCCGCGGGGACCAGGTCACTGGGTTGGTGAGGAAAGGGCAATACGGCGACAGTATTTTTGTTCTTTTCTGCCAAGTCAGTCTCGTACACTGACCGTATTTTTTTTTTCTTAATTATGAAAAAAAATACCAATACAAAACAAATACCTTTTTGTTTTGTTACATAAGTAATACGGGGTTTTTGGCAAGTTTGCATCCAATTCGATATTAGATTGAATCCAATTCAAATACAAATTTGAAGCTAGAATCCAACTGAATTTGATTGGCTTTCTACGATCAATTTCGTAATGATCAAATTATATCAGCTTGTGAATTTAGAGGTCTTGCTTAATCTTTACCTTTTTCAAAAAAAAATTAATTTGAATCGGATTTGATCGAATCAGTTGGTACAAGATACAAGATTCATACCAATCACAACCATCCAGTTTCGTCATGTGGAATCTTTATCCACGTGATCGGTTGGAGTCATCAAAATAATGTTAGCCCCATAACATGCAAGTTTTTCTGCAAAGCACTAATTGACGAAACAAAGGAAAGTATATAAAATTGTATGGTATACAAATTCCATCCATAATTCCAGATGTTGCGAGAGCGGGCCGTGCTATGCACGAGTGTAAGTGGCGCTTGGGTTTTCGGACACAGAACCACTCATAAACCACTCATAGCGTCGTAGGGGCTTTTATTGACCGAAAAATAAAAGATTAATGAAGTGAGAAGCCCATAAAATACAAGTTGTCATTTGTTGAACGCAGGGTTGACAGAGACTGAAGAGAGCGCCCACTCTTGTTTACCTTACCTACTACCTACCTCTACCCCCACCTTCTTCCTTGAGCAGGCATTTACCACTACTTACTTCACTTCTACTAGTTTAAATTTAATGGCAGCAAGAGCAACCAAAGTAGGTTGACAGAGGCTGAAGAGAGCGCCCGCTCTTGTTTAACTTACCTACTACCTACCTCTACCCCCGCCTTCTTCCTTGACCAGGCATTTGCCACTACTTACGTCACTTCTACTAGTTTAAATTTAATGGCAGCAAGAGCAACCGAAGTAGGTTCTTCATAATTTTTAATGGCCTATTGTGCAGAAGAACCACAAGGGCCTTATTTCTTTACCTACTTTTGGGTGCTCTCACAAGATATTATTAGTATCTGGAAATGTGACCATAAAAGCTGTTATAAAAGCTTTAACGGCTTGAAACTGGGCCAATTGGTCAGGCTCAAATGAGTTTGCTAGTATAACTACTTGTTCATGAGCCATACACAAGGATGAAAGCGGGGAAATTCCTGTCTATTTTAGACATCAGAACTTACACTCATACGTGAGGAAGAGATCAGAAATTGCAACTCATAATCTTGTCAGCAACCCCAAGTTTCCAACCTGTTCTTTGAGAGTGTCATAAAGAGTCTCAACAAGATTGAGCAGGAGGCCATCCAAGCCGTGTTTTGCCAACAAGGAAACTGAAACAGGTAGGTCATCATGCAGGCCTAGTGGTATGCTAACCTGCAAATATGTAGAAAGAGATGACATACTTTCACAAGATATTTGAAGTAATTGAGAAAGGAAAAGATTGTAATGTGTCACAATTGGCCTCATGCCCGAACATGCACTCATGGAGAGAGAGAGAGAGAGAGAGAGAGAGAGAGAGAGAGAGATCGATCTAGAGAGGGCTAAAAAACCTGGCAGAACCCAGATACTCCGGCAATGGATAGCAAGCTAAAAGCCCTGGCACGGAAAGTTTCCAGTGTAGTAGGATCTGTTTGCAGTTTTGGGGGAGCCCCTGGAACTGTAGGAATTGCGAGGACACCAAAATCCTAAAAGAAAATCAAGCCAATGGGTTATAAAGGAAAGTAAGATGCAAGGTTATCTCTGTTACCAAATTATCTCAAAACTAACACCGAGTAGCAACAAATAACAATCTTTCAGTCTGTCTACTCTAACCAATCTGAAAATTATGAGGAAATATGAACAATATTCTTCATTTGGTTCTTGAGAAAACAAGACCATTGAAATGACATGGGAAAGTTCTCATTCTGTTTCTTTTGGCCTGAGGGAAAATCCTCGCTTAAGGTTGTTTTTGCAGGGGAACAATGTTAGGTATTTTGAGTAGGAATGAATCAGTTCTTCAAAATGATTGAAAAAGGCTCCCTTTATGTTTGAGATGGCATATACAGGAACTGGATGAGCCAGATTCATTCAAGTAAGATTAATCAAAGCTTTAAAGCAATGGTACAAATAGTCTTGTGCTCTGATCCTTCTTTTTTTTTTTGAATAGAAACACTTTTTATTCAAAATTGAATGGAAAAAATGATGACATTTAGGACACAGACCAAACAGACACACTTGCCAAAAAACAGACTCAAAGCCACTCAACACAGAAAACCAGCCAGACATGAGACACTCCTTAAGATACTACAGCTAAAAGATTTCGCATAATTGTAGGATAGGATATATCCTTAAAAGCGTGAGAAGTTGATGCCCAAAGAGCAGCCCAAAACTTCACTCTTTCCCATAACTCTACCATTCCCACTCCCTTATAATCCTCGAAAATTCTCCTATTACGTTCCAACCAAAGATTCCAGACCACTGCCTGCATCAAGCTGCCCCATAAAATTTTAGCCTTCTTTCCCCTTCCCAAAGCATCAAATCTGATGGAAAAAAGGTCAAAGCATCCTTTCGGTATTACCCACACTGTGTTAACTTCCTTCAATAACGTCTCCCACACCTTTAGAGAGTAAGGGCAATGAAGGAGGATATGGTCCACGCTTTCCCCAGCCATATTACATAAAACACACCAATGCGGACTAAGGCACATATAGGGACAATGTCTCTGTAGTGAATCACCTGTATTTAGTTTTCCCAACACCGCTTGCCAAACAAAGATCTTAACTTTCGGAGGAGTCTTGGCCTTCCAAATTTGAGTGTACGGAGAGAAAACCTCCCTTTCGCCCCTATTCTGAATATGAGTACAGAGAGAGTGACAGGAGAAAACACCGGATGGATCAAGCTTCCATCTTCTCTTATCCAATCTGGAAGTGGCCAATCTCACTCCCTCTAGTAAGTCCAACAATCTAGCCACCTCCACAATCTCTGAATCATTTAGATTCCTTCGAAAACCAAAGTCCCAAGTGAGAGGGGATCCAATCGAGTCCGTAAAGGAGGAAATATTGTGGTTTTGCTTCCTGGACAGATTGAATAGTCTTGGAAACACGTCTTTTAGAACACCCCCCCGGCTCCAATCATCTTCCCAAAATCTGACTCTAACTCCACCTCCTACCACGAAGACGCAGCCTTGAAGGAACAACTCAAAACCACTAGAAATCTCTCTCCAAGGGCTGCGACTAGATCCTCGAATTGCAGGTTTGGCATCCCACCCATTTGAATCCATTCCATAAATACTTCTGATTACTTTGTGCCAAAGAGCATGAGTTTCGATAGGAAACCGCCACAACCATTTGGCCCGCAGAGCCTCTCCCCTAGCTTTCAACGAACCCACCCCTAGTCCTCCAAAGAGTTTTGCTTTACCCACCACCTCCCAGCTTACAGCGTGGTTTTTTTTCCCATCCAAACCTTCCCACAAGAAATCCCTCATAAGCTTCTCAATTCTATTGGCTACTCCAATGGGAATCCTAAAAAGGGACATGTAGTAAATCGGAATACTACTCAACACTGCTTGAATCATTGTGAGTCTTCCCCCTTTGGATAAGCATGCTCTCTTCCATTTTTGTAATCTATTCTCTACCTTTTCCACAACGGGGTCCCAGAACCTGATTGCTCTGGGGTTCCCACCTAGGGGAAGGCCTAAATACGACATAGGCCAGGTCCCCACTTCACATCCCCAAGCCCCTGCCAGCCCATTCACCAACCCGTCGTCAAGATTAATGCCAACTAGAGAACATTTCGATTTGTTGATTTTCATTCCCGACATGAAACAAAACAAATCCAGAATCTGAAGTAGATTATTCCAGTACTCTTCCTTATCCTCTATGAAAAGTATGGTATCGTCGGCGAACTGAAGATGGGAGACCTCCACAGTCTCATGCCCCGGAAAAAGACCATGAAACTGATCAGCAGCTTGTGCTTTCTCCAATATTCTGCTTAACACATCTATTACCAAAGTGAACAAGAATGGGGATAGTGGGTCTCCCTGTCTCAAACCCCTTGAGGCCCTAAATTTACCCCTCGGTCTTCCATTAATCATCACAGAGAAATTAGCCGACTCGAGGCATCCTCGAATCCATCTTCTCCACCTGTCCCCAAATCCTTTCCTAGTCATAACCTCATCTACAAATCTCCATTCCACATGATCGTATGCTTTCTCAAAGTCAATTTTAAGCACCAATCCTTTTTTGTTTAGTCTTCGACTCTCCTCCACCACCTCGTTGGCAATCAAGGCCGCATCCAAAATCTGCCTACCCCTCACAAAAGCACCTTGATAGGTAGATATAGTGCTGCCCAAAACTTCCCGCAATCTAGAAGCCAAAACTTTCGACACTATTTTGTACAAACTTGTCACTAGGCTGATAGGCCTGAAATCACTAACTTTGATGGATTCCTTCTTTTTGGGAATAAGGCAAATAAAAGTCTCGTTAGTGATTGCATTAATTATACCACTATGGAAGAAGTCCACCAAGACTTTCATAAGATCCTCTTTCACAATATCCCAGCAAGATTGAAACAGAAGCAAGGAAAAACCATCTGGACCTGGTGATTTATCTGTTCCACAGTCAAAAACAGCCTTTTTAACTTCCTCCTCTTCAAATGGCCTTTCCAGCCATTCAGCCTCCTCGACACTGATTGCATTCCAATTCAAACCTTCTAAACACCACCCCGCCTCTACGTTGCTACTGTAAAGATCTTTGAAGAATTTAATGATCTCCGATTCTATTTCCCCTTCACTGACAACCATGCCAGATCCCTCTACTTCCAGTTTCTGAATAAAATTCCTTTTCCTTCTGCCGCTTGCTATACGATGAAAAAACTTAGTGTTGCTGTCCCCTTCTCTCGCCCACTGAACTTTCCCCCTTTGTCTCCACTTCACCTCTTCTTTGTGGATTAACTCACTCACCATCATGTATAAATCTTCCCTTTCTTTTCTCAGATTATTATCTAGCCCACCCTGCCCTTCCAACAAATCGAGAGCCGCAATTCTAGCCTCCGCCGCAATCTTTGCAGCGACCAAATTCCCGAATACTTCTTTATTCCAGTTCTTCATTTTCTGTTTTAGAGTCTTCAACCTTCTAGAGAATTTGTAGCCCTCCCACCCGAATATCTGGTCTTCCCCCCACCACAGTTTGAAATTCTTCTTAAAATCAGGGTGTTCAAGCCACATGTTTTCAAAACGGAAGGGCCCGGGACCCCATTTCAAATTAGAAGTGTCCAGCTGAATGGGACAGTGATCAGAGGTGACTCTTGCCAACGCCAATTGTTTAACCTGGGGGAAAGAATCTTCCCAAGCTTCTGAAAAGAGAAATCTATCAAGTCTTCTGCACACTGCAGTTTCTCTAAAATTAGACCATGTAAAGGCAGCATTCAAGAGACAAGGGTCTCGCAGATTTGTGTCGTCAATGAAATCGTTGAAGTTCTTCATACTACTTGTCATCCTTCCTCCGTTAGATTTCTCAGAGACAAACCTAACCACGTTGAAGTCCCCCCCAATACACCATTTATGACCACACAAGCCGAACAACCCTGCTAATTCCTCCCAAAATCTTCTCCTGTCCCTGGGTTGACAAGGGCCATAAATACCTGATAACCACCAGTCCCCCCCAGAGACATCTATAATTCTTATAGAAACAGAAAATTCTCCAATTTCATAGTCAGAAATGGAGACAGTTTGAGAATTCCACATTACCACAATCCCACCAGACCTGCCCCTTGAAGGGGCATACACCCACTCTTTGAATCTAGACCCCCAAACACCCGCTGCAAGCCTTCTGTCAAAGACTTCTTTCCTTCTACAAAACATGTTTCTCCCAAAATCGTTTTTCAGAGAAGAAAAGTGAGTCAAATGGAAAAGAGCTACTGTTCTGAACATTCAAGAGAATCCGACCAAATAATGTCCATGTGCATAGGCAGGACATGTAAAAAACAACGTTGTATACTATGTTACTTAATGCATACAGGCATCCTTGACACCTCCACAAGAAACTTTGTCAAGAATAATAAGGATTTGAACTCATTTGATTTTAAGCGTGGGATCATCACATCCTAAAGAGAAGATTTGCATGAGAGAGAGAGAGAGAGAGAGAGAGAGAGAGAGAGAGAGAGAGAATACCCCAAGAAGGTCAGTAAGAGCAGCACGAAATTCATTCTTCACAAAGTGACATACATCGACATTTTCATCTGTTGTTCGAACAGCTTCCCATACACGTTCTGCTATCCCAGGACCTAAATCAGGTCTGACTGTACTGACCCATTCACCATGGTTGTTCTTGAACTCATACCTATGCTCCCAATGATATATTTAGAACTCAACACCAAAGATAAATTGAATTACATTAATCAACATCGAGAAATCACACTTTTATATTCAAGTCCACCAAGTCAGCACCTTTGAAGTAGACGCATGGCACTTGATAGGGCTGCCAAGGATGGAATATTATACTCTTGACCTGCATTTCCTTTATCCAAGAAACAGTTCAAGCTTGGAACTTTGTCCTTAACAACGTCCCCAAGGTTAGCATGCTTTATAACATGACCTGCATTAGTAGATAGAATAAGTGAGCTTCTTCTTTCCATATTATGATGGCGTCTTTATTGTATCTCAGCAAGAGACCTAATATAACCAGGTTAAGAGGATGATGATTTTCAGGTGATAACATATCTGCTCCAATTTAGATGGTATATTTGTGACTTAAAATGCTGGGAAAAAATAATTTGGTCAATTCACTTACCCCCAAATAACTTCTCAACTGAGTCAACAAGTACTTGTTTTACTCGATTGCTTGGAATGCTTGAAAGCTGGAAACAGTCATCTGCAATGATTAACTGAGTAGGTCCGACAGGATTCATATCAGACAATTGCAGTAACACTCTTCCAACTCTATTCAAAATCGCAGGATTCCTGGCAAACCATCCTAGATCAGAAGTTGGTGTCAAAGGGATGATTTTCAATTGCAAGAGTGCTACATATTATAAAGCTCTTATGTTGCAACTAGAGATACATCATTCACAAGAGTAAAGCTTTCAGCAAAATAGCATATTTCCTAATACTGAATCTTAAATTTACAAAAGTATCACAAATAAAAATCAATCAAAACGCAGAATCCATGGATGGCATATGAATCATCAAGTGGAAGAAGTTTTCTGCTTCCAAAAAATAGAAATAAAGACTATATTTTTCCATTATATCAAATTGAGGGAAATCCGAAACAGAGTTTTTTTGTCATATCCAAAAATCTCTGGAACATTTTCCAAGCCAGTCTGCAATATAAAAAACACTTGATTTCTTACCCACAGTATCAAAACTTTGTGCCATAGGAATAACTCCAGAAGTAGAAATGACACCATGAGATGGCCGAAATCCAAAAATTCCACAATATGAGGCAGGAACTCTAACACTTCCTCCAGTGTCAGTTCCTGAAAAAGTGAGTTTCTTGTGCTTCAACAAAAAGAGGCAAGAAACACAAAAGATCGTACAACAAGGAATAACTTACCTAAGGAAAAATCTGCAAGGTCTCCACCTACTACAACAGCAGAGCCACTAGATGATCCTCCAGGCACCCTATCCGGTGCGCATGGATTTATGGGTGTACCATAATGCTTGTTCTCTCCATTTATACTGCCAAGAACACAATGTGAAATTCTGTCAAGTTACAAAATTAAGAGCCTTCTTTCCTACAGCTCTTTATTGCACGGTATCATTATTCAAATACGAAATACTACGAAAATAGACTTATATAGATTGATTTGTTGCCATTTCTTGCAACCAAAATAGTAATTCAACTAACCTGTATGCCATTTCTTGTAATCAAAATAGCAACTAACCTGTATGCCATTTCATCCATGACAGTTTTACCATTACATGTGGCACCTCCCCTCAAGATTGCCGAAACAGCTTGAGCTGTTGATTCGGAAGCTGGGTGAGTTCTTGCCCAATCAGGATTTCCAAATCCAGTCACATATCCAGCCACATCAAATCTGCTTCCAAGTTGAAATTTAAGTGAGGAAACAAAAAGTTTTAGCTTTACCACAGATACACACATGAAAAGATTGCGGAATTCAGTACCCTATCAATATGGTTTTACAAAACACATAAACGCACACAAATCACATAGATACAAGCTAACAGCTAAAAAATCATTTATAGTTTGTACAAACACTCACAGAACACAATCACAGAAACACACAACATGGTTTACTCAAGAACAGTGATTGATTGAACCCAAAATCTGAAATTGGCAAATAAGAACGAAAACATAGAATTTAAGCTGCATAAACCAAATGAAAGAGTGATATATTGGGGAAAACTTGAGAGCACATGTATAGATTACAGAGTGGCTCACATGTCTTTGACAGCAAAAGTGAGGCCACTCAAAGGAAGGTCATGTGATGAAGAGTGTGGTTGCAGAACGAATTTCTCCATGAAAGCTCCATAATTTGAGCCTATCGCCATCTCTGCTACTGCTCTGTCAGACGAGCCCAGCACTGATAAGTCATATGATAAGATTATATCCAAAAACACATTTCCGCACCAACAGGAGTTGGTCCAAGTGGAAGGGGCTTGGATCTTTAAACAAGAGGTACTGGGTTCGATCCCAGGCGCTTGCGAATAGAGCAGACTTTGTTGGGAGAGGTCCCCGCTTTGCGCCCGACAGTACCTCGAGGGTTAGTCCCGCAATCGCGTGGGGTATACCTTAGTTTTCACCAAAAAAAAAAAAAACATTTCCGCATAACGGGGCCGTTGTAATTCTATTTCAACCACAATGACGAGATTACCCTTTAAAGTGGATGAGTTGGTCGCGTCGGGTCAGTAAGGGCAAAGTGGAAAATCCTGTGATTGGTAGGGTTACGTTTATAGGTCGATAAAACTATTTTGGAGTCATCAGTTTTTATTTAATTAATTTTAAAAAGATCTCTATGCATCCATCTCCTCTTCTCTCCCTTACATCCCTCATCCTCTTCTCTTATCTATCTCAACTTCAAAAATAACCACATTGTAGTACCTCAAAAGATTGTCAATATCAAACAACCCACTGGTATAGGTTTGGAGCAATTGTTCTCTCAGGAAAAGTCATGAATTTGAGTCCTAGCATCAGTGTATAGTCAATTCATTTACCGTTATCTAAGTCTTAATCAAAAAACATAAAATGAAAATCCCAAAAACCAAAAACCAAAAAAAACATTACGTCATAATTGAATTATATTGATGGTGTCAATGCAGTCCACAAGAGTCAAACAAGTTGGATAGACCAAGAAGTAAAAGCCCATGAAAAAGATGGGAATTCGGGCTCTTATATTTTCAAGTACCGATGTTAACTGTTCACTTATGGATCCAACACAAGTACAGTGTATATCAGTGAACACAAGAATGCAAGTGATTGTTTCATACATGTGAATATGAAACTTTCAATCACTACAGTCGGAGTCATAAAAAATATACAAGTAAGGGATCACAGGTCTGTTTTCGGCAAGTTCTCCTTCTGTAGGCTCCGTAGTTACTCCTGGAGCACTCCAACCTAAGCGTTGCATGCACACAGCATCGTATGCTTCGATGTTCAAACCCGAAGCAAGAAATAGCTCCACCTCATTTACAAACCGATCAGTTCTTGCTGCTAGGAAAGGCCTTGCTGCATCAGAGATTGATTCTTGAAATTCTCTTTGTTTGGCTTCAGGTGTTTTCGTTTGACCCTTTTGTTCATGCCTAAAAAATGCAGGGTTCAGGCAGGCAAGTTCAGACACAAAGATTATGGAAACTCTGCAGGTTTTCAAGCCTTTAAATAGTATATCCCTTTTCAAATCTCATCCAAAAGAACCCAAAAGAAGGTAACTAAACCAGGAAACATCATTCAATATGATCAAATCATTTTTCAATTGGAGATCCAAATGGTAACAAATTTCACCTAGTCAGGGATGAATGAATCAGCCCATGTATGTGGTGCATAATGATATCAACATCTTCCTCCTACACGCAGCAAAAGAAGCAAGTTAGCTATAAAGAGGATTAAAACGGATTTCCTGCTACGTCCGTCATCGATAAAGATAGATCATATACATAGTTTTATGATTTGGCCAGTTGGACTGGGTGATTCTAGCCAAAAACAAATGAAAGTCTCTAGGATGTTGAAACAATGAAATGCGCCTTATGTCACCAAGAGAGAAAATTCATGCAAGAAGAACTCAAGACCTGCATCAGAGCTTGGATTTCCCTTCTCAACCAACTTTGGAGCCAGCGATTTGGCTGAAGATATTTGTGGGACTTCCAATACCGCAAGACATCAAATATGTCATTTAAGAAACCTGATTGAAAAACAAAGTTAACTGGAAGACATCTAGACCGGTGATAGCGATTCTCAGGAAATAAAATAAGAAACAACACAACCAATAAATCAAATGACAAGCACAAAACCTGGTTCAGTATAATAGCATTGTAATCTATACTTGTGATCTTTTGATAAGATAAAGCTGCAGATACCAGTAATGAAACATGCATAAGTAAATTACATTTACAACACAGACACAAGCGAAAAGAAATGAAACAACAGAACCCATACCCAGAATCCTGGTTGATGTAATGCTTCTGAAAAGAACTTCCATCATATCCATGTATTATTGATAAATTTTCAGTCTGCGCCAAGCCACTAAAAATCAGCACTATGACTAAATTTAGAAGTGGTATACCCAAACAGTCGTGTGGTCAGTAATTTTTCGAAGCATAAGAAGCAAAATGGAGCAGAATATGATAAATAGAATGCCATATGAACAAACTGGCCTTGCAAAGAGGACACTTTACAGACGTAGGCAGGCAAGACTGCTTGTGAGCAACAACTTTGGTCCAACGTAAGATGCAATTGTAACAAAACTTATCTGCAACACAAAATTTGTCGATTTATGAGGCTCAACGTTTGAGATAATACAGTGCAGGTACACTCATACAACAAGACCGAGTTTATCAAGCATTATAGCTTATCAACTATAGGAAACATAATACTTAAGACATGACCGCTTTCAGCAATAGAAAAAGGAAGCCCTAAACTTTTTAACCAAAAACAAATATAAATTAAACTTTCATCAGTCACAAATATAAATTAAACTTTCATCTGTCTTACTAATAGCAAAAATTCATTACAGGCAACTATAGGAAAATCTTTCACCAATTTGGCCTCTTTATGACCCTTTCAGATTCCTTGGAGAAACCAAATTCATGAAAACTGAAAACAAATATCAATACACCGATTTACCATCAAAAAACAAAAATTAAATTCCATCCCACTGTTTGGTTGCAGAGAAAATTCTAAACAAATATGAAATCAAAAGGTGGAAACCTCTCATCCACTCCAGTACTGATTCTAAAATTACAAAAACTGGGTCTTTTCTTTCCTTTCAGTTTTCCCAGATTCTAAACAGAAATTGAGAGAGAGAGAGAGAGAGAGAGAGAGAGAGAGAGAGGGAACGTACGGAAACACTTGTCAAGGTAAGAATCTTGAATTATGGGTCCGAGGCAAATGGGACAAGGATTTGAGTCCTCTGAAGAAGAAGAGCTGGTGTTCTTGTTCACATTCAGCTGCTCCATGTCTGCACCTTTAATTCACTAAGAGAAATAAGTTTACTTTATTTTCTTCAATGTTCATTCATCATCACCGTCTGGTTATTACAAGAATACTTGGAAACCAAAAGTATTTAAATCGTATAGCCGGGCGGCTATACCGTTTAAATGTATACGAATATTTAAATATTCGAATATATTTTAGAAGTATCGCCGCGGGGCTATACTACTTAAATATTCGAATATATTCAAAGAGAATCGCCGTATCGCCGCGGGGCTATACTACTTAAATATTCGAATATATTCAAAGAGAATCGCCGCGCGGCTATACCATTTAAATACTCGACTATATTCAAAACGGTATAGCCAGGTGGTTATACTATTTCAATATTCGAATATATTCAAAGCGTATAGCCGCACGGCTACTATTTAAATACTCGAATATATTCAACGAGTATAGCCGAGCGGCTATACGCTTTGAATATATTCGAAAAATAGTACAGCCGCACGGCCATACGCCTTAAATATATTCGAATATTTAAATAGTATTGCCGCGAGGCTATACTCCAAATATATTCGAATATTTAAATAGTATAGCCGCTCGGCGATACTCTTTATATTATGTTTTAATTATTATTTACGTAGTGAAGAATTAGTATTTAAATATTTAAATAAATATTAATAAATTATATTTAATTATCTTAAATAATTTTGTGGAATTTAAAAATCCTTAAATTATTGTACATTGGGGTATTGATCTCTGTTTCCTCTCAAAACAAGGAGCGCAAATCCAACCTTGGAACAGGAAAAATAGTAAACTCAAGTGTGTCCTTCTTGTAGTCTGACCATCGAGGGCCAATCTCTCGATCTGAAAGAACAAGAAGCTTCCTTTTGTCCACGATACGTCTAAAGGACCCAATGGTGTAGAAAAAGTGTTTCCTGGCCTTTATCAAATCATTAAGTGTCAGTAGGGGGCGGCTGAATAGTAAAAAAACCAGGTCCAAACCAGTAAGACTCTTTCTTTTCGAACTTCATGCTGTAAGTTTGACAAGTATCAGCAGCATCAGTTACATCACACACTGATATATAAACTGGTTTCCAGTCCTCCAGTAGCTTGCGGTTAGCCTCACTCATGGCCCCTACAATATGCTCTTCAAACTCCTTTGAGGGGTCAAGCTTGAGGAGATCAGTGCACAAGTTGGCTAGTTTGAGTTTTAACTTGAATGGCCATGAAGTGTCAGTTTCTGCAGCACTGCTGCTACTAGCTACCCCTTTGCCTTTCCTGCTGCTGCTGCTGCTGCCAGCTTGTTCCATGATGCGATTCGGAGCCTTCAACAATCCAATTTTTCTTGATCAAGAAAGTTGATGGATTGCAACTCAAGCAGGAAAATGGAGCCAAGCTTTTGCTTTCAAGTTTCATATGTATCTTCTGCCACAGGTCAGTTGTTTTGGGTGATCAAACATGTACTATCCTCACACGATTTATAATCTTGTGAAGCATGCCATTAATTTAATTACATTTTCAAGGGAGACGTGGCGTGATGTTGAACGACAACTTTCATTTAAATCAGCCTGCCTCTGTGATTAGTGTTAAGATTTATGGAAGGCACAATGTTTTCTGGTCTGGCAGGCTTATTCATATTAATGTGCCAGCCAAAACTATTCTGGTTCAGTTTACACATTTCTTTCCTTCTTAATTTGTCACCACGTACCCAAATATGGTTGATGAACTATTTCTTTTATGTTCTTGCACTGTGAATTTTACACTGTTTTGAGTTGTTGCTTAGTCTAGTTGAGCTGTTGTCAGTTTCCCGATTGAAGGTCCTTGTCAGCCTAGCCTATCTTTCTTGATAGTACCAAGACTGTTTGAGTTCAACCGGTTTGTAATTGCACCTGAGTTTCTGGTAATAGAAGACCAGAAGTGGATCTTCTCTGGTGGTCTTAATTCAAGGTAGAGCAGAGCCTGAGGTATTTCAAGGTGTTAAATAGCATAAAAATTTCTTAATGCAGACCATTAGATCTTTTTCTGGATTATTAAGGTGTCAAACTTGTGTTATAAAAAAAAATAGTACAATACCAAGAACTTTCTGATGAAGGCCACATTTCTCTTCTAAATAATGCACCTTTTCAGTCGGTTTTGAAGCTTTAATTTACACATTTGCAAATCATTGAGTTGCACCCTCATTGTCTCAACCTCTTTTGTCATCAAGTTTATTTCCTTCTTGGCGTTCATCCATCCCTTCCCTAAACCTTTGTTTACTCCGACAATTGCCTGAGTCTTCGTTCTTTGGTAATTTGATCCAATAGCTGTCATTGACCTTGTCATATTTACTTGTTCAAGAAGGATAAACCGTGTCGTAATCTTCAGGGGCAACCGATCATTCTTCATTACATGCTCACGTGCTTCTTGTGACAGTCTATGATATTCCAGGGATCCACATAGACTCATTCTTTCTTCTTCTGTTAAGTTAGGGTGTGCCTGCAGTAAGAAAACAATAAGCTACTTAGTTGTTTAAGTCATTGCAGTTAGGCCTATAGCAATGTAAGATTTGCATCCTCTTCTGGTTCAATTGGTGATGAGATGCATTAACTACTGCATGATATCAAAAAAATAAGGAAGAGAAGAAAGTTCTATACCTTGAGGTACATGTCAATGGCTCTATAAAGACTGTCATCACAATACCGAGCATCTTTCGGCAATGCTTCTACAAGTGATTGGAAACTATTCACCGTAAGGTTCTCATCCTTTGCAACTAGAGTAAGATACCCATCTATCAACCTTCCAACGGCAAACATTTTTGGTGTGGGACTACTCAAAACTATAGAAACATAGGACACCACCACCCTTACAATAAGACCTACATCATGGACACTATCTTTACCTCCATAGTTCTTAACCAAGAGATCTGGAGCACGACATTGATCCAACATGAAAGCGATTCGTCTTTCAAGCATGCTCAGCAATTCGGAATTTATCTTTGTCATGAACCCCAGCTTAAGAAGATGAAGTATAAAATTGCAAGTAACTGAATTCTCCTCTGTAGGTAGTACCTTAATCAAGCACTCAGCTGTAACTCTTAGTAATTGATGGGTCATATGCTTGGGAGTCATTCTTTCAAGCCCAGAAGTGATTCGTGCAAGCCACTTAGCAGTCCAATGAGCTATACATGATCCTACAAGGTCTGCTCTCATCCCTTTACATTTTAGGGCTTGGATCACTTCAATGAAATGATCTATTCTTAGGAATGAAACATCTTCAAACCACCAAATGTCAGCTTCATCTTCAAACTTTAAGTTCTCTGCATTATTTGGAAGAACATTGAAGCACTGTGCATTATCATTCTCAGAAGAACCAAATGCTTTAACGTTTGTGCAGGCCTTCCAAGCAATGGCTTCGGCGCTTTGTTTTGTGATTTTAAACTCATTAGCCCATGAAGAAATGGATTCACAGCTTTTCAAAATCCTAAATGTGTCTTTCCATGATGAAAATATCAAAAAGCTCAAAAAAGCCTCAGTTTTGGATATCAGATTTCCTTGTTCAAAATCATCACTCATTTCCAAGAAATGTGCAGCACAATATAGTTGAGCAATGTTGGCAGCTGTTAGATCAACCTTCCAACCATAACAGAACTTGACTACTAATTCAAAAACTTTGGTTCCACCTGGAAGATTGTCTATGTGAATTTTGAGGCTGGTTTCTCTCTCTGCATCACTTCTCTGGAATACTAGTCTGTTCAAGTGTCCACTTCTCATGACCATCGGGAGCTGAGCACCAAAACACCAGTAAATCAAACTTTAAAGAATCTGAACATGACATCTCATTTTCTTAATTCAAAATTTGGATCCATTTTTTGAGACTAAATGTTTCGATACGACATGTCAGACACCTGACTTCACTTGAGGCATTTTTAAGAGGCATTCCGTATCAATAGGCTGCTTAAACAAAACAATACAAGGCAGATGGGTTCGAAAGACTCAGATAATGATTGTAACAACATCCTAGAGCTATTACTATAAGCATGCTGACCTAGTTTGGCAAAATAATTCCCTACAATTAAAGAAAGCCTTTCTTGATAAAGCAATCTGTATTTCACATGCGGATCCTGATAATAGCTCAAGTCAATTTTGTTGGATCCATTAAGAAGTGTATTTCAACATAGTAGCATACCTTATGCAAGTGAAAGCTGGAATCTCCAACTTGTATGATCAAATCACTTGCCACTTTTGTCCGGACAAACCTGCAAGAAAATATCGAATAGTTTTGAAAACATACATCAGAACCAGAAAGACAGTATTGGCATACAAGTAGTTGACAACAGGAGAAGAAAGAGGTACCAGTGCTTATTTCTTCTCTCTATAGTTTCAGCAACCATGCCAGCATTGGATGGTGACATGACGCATTTGCTTTGCCTCGCACCGGATACTGAACGGTGTGCAGGATATTCTCTATCAACACTTTTCATGCCTGTGGCAGGCCTGTCAATTCCAGGGAAGACAAAGCCTTGCATTTTTGCATAAAAGTTCGAACAGAGAGAGAAATTATTCTTCACAAACAACTTTGGAGTCTCTTGTATCTTATGGAGGACATAAATAAGCTGAACTTGAAGTTTTTGGGTGTGAAGTAGTTATGCCATTAAGAGGGTTGGTTGCCTTTTGCCATCTCCTGTCAATTTAAGCATAGTTGTAGAGTGTGGATGAATCGAAGCCAACACCATGATAATATTATGTCCTACAATCACATCCACTAAAGAACCCTGAAGCACTTTTTCTCCATCAGCATCACCTTAATCATTCAGTTCAATTTTCAACCAAATCCACGTGCCATGGATTTAGCTCCCTCCTCCCTATCCACTCCATGATCTTCCAAAAGCATTGAAAATTCAATTGATCCTTGGGGTTGTCTTCAATTTCATCTAAGATAAACTTATGTTTTGTAAATTACCTAATATATTGGCAAAAAAAAACAAAACAAAACCATATAACAAGTTTCGAAAAGTCAATTTAGGAAGACAAGGTCCACATATATTATTAGACATTTCTAATATGAAGATTCTTTCCTATAAGACTATAACACAAAATTTCACATGTTTTAAGCTTAGGGCCCTGCAAAAAAAAAAGTTCTTTTCTTTTCTTTTTTCTTTTAGGTCAGGGAAAACAAAAACAAAAACACCCTAGGCTGTTCCTTCAAACGGTCACCTTTCTTCTTCTTCGAATCTTCATCTCTGAGAACAGAGAGCGGAGTGTACAATGCTGAAGACCCTTCACCTCCAAACACAACCGGACCTCTCAAAATCCTCTCTTTGCCTCTTCAACCCCATTGTTAAAACAAACACTTCGAATCAAAACGCCATCTTTGTACCAAAATCTCCGGTTTTTAGCGTTTCACTTTCACTCTGTCATCAAATCCAGACCCAAAAACAGATTGTATGTGCAAGGAAGAATAAAAGGCGAGCTGGGTCTCTAAGATTACCAAGATTATTGCGCCAATTGATGCCCGTTATCGTGTCTAACCTCAAGATATTGGCTCAGCCGCTGGATCTGGTTATCGAAGAAATTTGCAGTGGAGAAGGCAATGGAGGGGGTTTGGGAATTTGGAAGGGTTTTGGAGGAGGAGGAGGCTTTGATGGGTTCGGAAGGAAAAGAAACAGAAAGTTGTTCTTGTTGTTTCTGTTGTATGGGATTTTGGTGATTTCTGGTTTGGGGTTGTTGTTTGGAAGCGAGGTGGAAAGCAATGTGCTTTGCTGCGGTTTGGGTTTTGGCCTTTCTGGGGTTGCTATGGCTCAGTGGTGGGAGAAGATAGGTATTTTTGCAGTCTTTTTTGGGGGTGTGTTGGTGGGTTTTGGGTTTAAGAAAGAGGAATTGAAAAAATGGGGTTTGAAGCTTAGGGCTTGCTATCCAATAATAGAGACTGTAACATGGAGAAGAAGAAGAAGAAGAAGAAGTGGAAGAAGAGCATTCTAAGAAAAAAGAAAGCATAGTTTTTTTTTTCTTCTTGTAATGGAATATCATTGTAATTTTTATTTTTTTTTGCAGTCCTTTTTGGGGGTGTTTTGGTGGGTTTTGGGTTTAAGAGAGAGGAATTGCAAAAATGGGGAATAGAGACTGTAACATGGAGAACAAGAAGAAGAAGAAGCGGAAGAAGAGCATTCTAAGAGAAAGAGAAAGCATATTTTTTTTTTCTTCTTGTAATGGAATTTTTTTTTCCTCATAGACAATGAGATATGATATGTAGTAAAAAATACAATGAAATTTGATTCTTTGTTTCATGATTGATTTTGTTTATTTATGGTAACATGTATTCTTTGCATTGTGCCAAATGATATGTTGCCATGGAGCTTTCACATTTTGCTCCTATAGAAGCTGTGTTTCATACGCTGTGTTACATTTTGCTCCTATATAAGCTTTTCATTGCCCATCAAGGTCTTTCCTTTGAATAACAAGGCTCATGATTCATGAAGAAACACTACAACACCATTCTCTCACTGTTGGAAACATGCAAATCCATGAGTGAATTGAAACAATTACATGGGCTTATGATCACTACCTCAGTTTTTAAGAATGTGATCCCATTAAGTAGGCTTGTTGATTTTTGTGCAAATTCTGAGGCCAGAGACCTCATTTATGCCAAGTCAGTTTTTCACCAAATTAATCAGCCTAGTGTCTATATCTGGAACTCCATGATCAGAGGCTACTCCAATAGTGAAAACCCAGTTGAGTCTTTGATAATGTATAGAGAAATGCTGCAAAGGGGTTATGTGCCGGACAATTTTACATTCCCATTTGTGCTTAAAGCGTGTTCCGTAATCACTGTTTACCATTATGGAAGATGTGTTCATAATTGCATTGTGAAAACTGGGTTTGAGTTGGACAAGTATGCCTCTACTTGTTTGCTTAGTATGTATGCTTCTTGTGCAGATATGAATTCAGGCCTGAAAGTGTTTGATAATATTCCTAAGTGGAATGTAGTTGCTTGGACTAGTTTGATTTCTGGGTTTGTTGGGAACAATCGGGCAACTGAGGCTATAAAGGTGTTTAAGGATATGGAACTTCAAAATGTACAGCCTAATGAGTTCACCATGGTGCATGTTGTAGTTGCTTGTGCTCGAAGTAGGGATATTGATACTGGAAAGTTGGTTCACAGTCGTATTCGCCAACTTGGGTTTGATCCCTTTGGGTCAAGTTTCAATTTCAATATAGTTCTTGCAACTGCCATATTAGATATGTATGCAAAATGTGGCAGCTTGAGAACTGCACGAGATCTGTTCAACAAAATGCCTCAGAGAAACTTGGTTACCTGGAATTCCATGATTAGTGCTTATAATCAGTATGGCCGGGCTAAGGAGGCAATTGGTCTCTTTTCTGATATGCAGAATGCTGGGTTTGCTCCGGATGAAGCTACCTTTCTGGGTGTAATTGGTGCTTGTGCGCAGTTGGGTGCTTTGGCATTGGGACAAAGTCTTCATTCATATGTATCAAAAACTAGCATGGGCAAAGACACAGCTATTGGCACTGCCTTAGTGGACATGTATGCCAAAACTGGAGATGCAGGAAGTGCTCAAAGAATTTTTGACAATCTGCAGAAGAAAGATGTGATGGCATGGACTAGTATTATTACTGGTTTAGCTATGCACGGGCATGGTATGGCAGCGCTACATACTTTCAGAAAAATGCAAGAGGATGCTAGGGTTGTTCCAGACCAGATCACTTACATTGGGGTTTTATGTGCATGTAGCCATGTTGGTCTTGTGGAGGAGGGTCAGAGACATTTTGCCTCAATGGTAAATGTTTATGGCATAGAACCAACTGAAGAGCATTATTGCTGCATGGTTGATCTCTTGAGTCGAGCAGGCCGCTTTGAAGAGGCGGTGAGACTACTGGAAGAAATGCCACTTCAACCCAATGTTGCTGTATGGGGAGCTCTCCTGAATGGCTGCGAGATACATGAAAATGTTGATCTGGCTGACCAAGTGAGAAGACGCATGACAGAAATGGAACCTCATGGTAGTGGAGTTTATGTTCTTCTTTCGAATATATACGCAAGGGCCGGGAGATGGCAGGAAGTAAAGCTAGCTAGAGAATTGATGAAAGATAGGAGGATTGCCAAAAATCTTGGTCATAGTTCAGTCGAAATGAAGTTGTTAAGTTCATGAGTATATTATATTGATTCATTTCCAAATTTATTTTACTTAGAAGTTCCCAGATGACATATTTATCATATGCATGTTTATCTGTCATTATCTCAAAAGGCAAGGACAGGGCCATTGGAGAAGGAAGCTGCAAAGAGACATAGAAGTTACTTCCAGTCCAAACTGCTCTCAGAGCCTGCAAACAAAACATAACGACACCGTCTCGGTCCTCAGCCTCTGGTACCCTGCCCCTCTAAAAAGCATTGCCATTTCCCTTTCCTTTTCAAGATTTCAAGTCCTTTTTTCCTGTCAGGAAATTTTAGCTTCATTCGCACCAAAGTGGATTTAAATTCTCCCATTAGCTCATAAATAGGCCTAATAAACAATTTGGTTTGGTTATACGATGAACTCTGTTGAAAAACATATCTCAAGCTAATTTCTATATAAAATTAACTCCTAAAGCTCTCTCTGAATATTTTTTTATTTTGAATTCATAAATGTTTATTCGCATCTAGAGCAAACGTGAAAAATATGAAAACATTGCAAATAATCATAGCTAAATGGAGCTTACTTTACAATGCAATAAAGTCGCTCCCATAAAAGCCAAAAAAGTTTTCTAACACAATGCTTCATAATCAAACCATTTTGAGAAGAAAGTTTTTTTCTTTCTTTTTTTTATTTATTAATCATACATTGGTGTATACACCGCTACAGAAGGGAAATTAATCTGGTAATCTATCACTGATTCAATTTTTCAAACATCTGCATTTCAAGATGTCCAACTTTCTGGTAGTCTACACTTTGAGATGCCCATCATCCTCATCTTCAACGTCACCTTCACCTGCACCTTCTCCAGAAATCATGACTCGAAAACACAAAAATAACAATGGACCTTGGATAATTTTGATTTCTAGCTACAAATGACCAACAGATATGTTCTAGGGATGCAACTACTGGTAGTACTTATAGAGTTATTCAGAACACGCGGCAGTGCACATGCGGAAACCATGCAGTGTACACTCGAAAACCATGCAGCAAACACGCGGAAACCATGCAGTATCACACCAGGATTAATACAACGAGCGGCATGCCAGGATTTGTAGCCGGTATTTCAATTTTTCAAGAGGTTTGGTAACGGCTTCATAGGCATAAAGCTACAACAAGATCTAAATTAAATAAAACCTAAAATTCCTCATAGTTGAGAGATCACTTATCTTGACTCAGTGATCTCCTTAACGTGAAAGAGAAGCAATTTCTACATGAATATGTAGAAAACATCTCACCGAGCAATCATTAACACCTACAGATGAATTACATTGATAATAAATTGGTTTGCCTCACTTATATTCCCCATTGCAAGGAGGCACCAAATTCCAACACTTCCAACACCTCCTACCTAGCCCCTATTACAACAAGAAACCCTTTTACTCATGGCTCCAGCACAAAGAGTAAAGAGAACATATCTACGACTAGGCAATGGCATATTTACATATCAAAAAGGTGTTTTATTGACAAAAAAGATAAATCTAGTAGTGTCCTTAGAAAATGACTTCCATTGATATGATACATATATCATTGTTTGATCAGAAAGATGCGTTGTCTGTTTACATTAATAATTGGTTATGACATAGAGGCTATCATTCATTACATCCAACCAAGGTAAACATTGAATCATCATTCAATTCTGACTAGCAAAGAAAACATGAAAAATCAGCGAAACATTGAAGACCCCAAAAATGAAATGCTAAACATTCTCTATGTGTATAAGATATAAAAGAGGGGAAAAAAAAGACAGATAAACTTAGACATCTATTAAATATTTTGTAAGATATATGCTAAAGGGTGACATAGTAAGAAAACCATTAGATGATTTTCCAAGTAAAAAGCAATAATTATAACCTTAACAAAACAAACAACTTGCTTGTAATATTTATAGCATTCATAATCTCCTGATTTGAGAAGAAAATAACTAAATACATTCGAAGACAAGATTCAGAATAGTAATACCTCTACGAATTATGCGGTTTCACATGACAAGCAAACATTCTGATGTCAAAATTGCTTCAACCTTTTAACCGTGAATCTCCTAAAATGAACAATTCAGAGTGCACAAGCATGAAACAGTGTGAAATTTGATATGGATGCCACAAATTCTTGTTAGAGGCTCTAGGAAAATTTGAATGGGAACTGAACCACAAATTTGAGATGAGACTAAGGTTGGATTATCTTAACCTTCATGACATAAATGCAAGAGGGTGTTTACAAAAAATCATTTTATCAATTCAGCCAAAACATTTGGCTGGTCATTTAGATATCCAAGAGACCGGTAAAGAAAAGAAACCAAATCTATGAACATTTCTTAATTTGGGTTTCAGAGTTCAAACCTGCAAGCATGTTGTTGTTTCGATCAGCAAGCTGTTAATTAATCCGACAACATAACCACCATTAACAATGTCAGCCCCTTACTGTCAACCCCACCCACCCAGCAAAAATATCATAAACACGAAATACTAGAAACTCATTATATATATATATATATAGCTTTTTTAATAAGGATTTTTCATAAAAAAATTAAATCCATAAAAGACAATTTTCCACAAAATGAACAAAGCTAAGCCTCTGGTAAATTTCAAGAGAACTAGCAGCTGTTTCACCATGAATTGATCTTGGCATAGAGAACTTTCAACGGAAATAAAATATTTCACAAAGGATGTGGCTAGGACATAACCATCGTCCACCTATGAACACAGCTTCCAGTCCTAAAGTGAGTACAAACAATTTAACAAAGCCCTACTTCACTATAACTTGAGCCCGCCCAAGCCTACTGTATATCACCATTTAGCTTGTATCCCCACCTTCATCCTCTGCAATATCAGAGGCAATTATTTATAGTCTATAAGTCCTCACCACCTAGAGTCTTCTCCATCTAAGTCCACATCATAAAAAACCATACAAGCTCCCCAAAGCGGAATACTTTTATGGTAATTTTTTCTGCACAATGGCCTCCAAAATCCCATCAGTCTCAAAAGAGAGAGTAACTTCTTGGCACTTAACTGGACCAGGAAGCTGGAACGAGATAGAGAAGTGACCTGGGGGGCACAGATTTTGTGTTTGCATCTTAAAGACTTGGGAGTTTTTGCACACAGTTTTCTCTCCTGTCGTAGTTACTCCTTTGATAAATACTTCTCCATCAATGCCAACGCTGCATTCAAAATCTGCATGCACAAAGACAATGGTCTGATTCATTAAGCATGATCAATAATATGAAGAAATGTTGATGAAGATTCAATCTCAATTTAGCACCAATCCAATTTTCATGACAACCGGAGAACCCAACTATTGAAAGCTAAAGAAGAAGGTTTTACAAAACAAACAGACAAGTCGTCATGTGCATGACTAATGTAGAACAAATTGATTGATTTTCACACCTTTGTCAAAGAGGTATGCACACCTAGTGTAATACACCATAACGATTCAATCACAATTGCCAATCAACCATTAATATATAAGATAAAGAATGCTAAGTCATCGAACAAGACTGAGTCTTCGTTGTAAACAAAATGACGCAAGGTGATCATACTCACTCTCATCCCTTAAAACCCCTGGTAGATTGACACGAAATAAGTATGAGTCTTCGTTCTCGGCAATATCAACTAATCCTATTATTGGTCCCACCTGTCCCCTCGCAGCAGCTCCAGTCAAAACAATCCCTGATTTGTTGGTTTCCAAAGCCTTATTCCACTGTTCTCTTGTTGAGTCAGGAGGTAGAATAATCACAGTTGGCTTCAGTTTCTCTTGTGCATCAGAGTCTGTAGTTGTTGATGGATGCATTGTAGGTGGACCAATATAAGGCATGCTATTGAGAGGTTTCACATCAAGAATGGGTTGTTGAGGATCAAAATGATCTGGTTCATTAGTTTTACTTGTTCCTGCAAACCTGCAAGAAGTCCTCAAAGTTAATCACAACAGGCAAATAGGGTACAATAAAGTCTATCTGAAGATGTTGCATTAAAAAAATTAAAATAAAATTCAACTTGCATAAACACTACCATGATAAAATAAGATAATAGTCCCATACTGCTGACACATACAATCAAGCATCACCTGTAAAGCGTCCAAATGATTTCTAGTGTGAAAATATTTAGAAAGAAAAAAAAAGACTAAGTAGTCAGGTGAAACATATATTTCATTATTCAAAGAGAATATTTTGTCAGAATAAATACATATTTTGCTACTCGCTCTCAAAAGATGTGAGAAATGGTTATTTTCCAATATTACCTCTAAAAAAAAGTGAGTTTTCTGTTTATTAAAATTCTACAGTGTAATCACAAAAGCATGCACTCGTTGCAGGGTAAACCCTGGGAATTTAGGGTCCTGAGGCAAAGAAAATTTGCATTGGCATAAAAAATAATAATAATAAAGAAAAATCCAAATTTTTGTTGCTAAGTAATAAAGTACAACTAATCTACTAGCTTAATAGCATTTCCGATATTAAAAAAAACACCTAATTTGGCCAGAAGATGATTTTCTTCATTAAACCACAATAAGTGGGATGCAAAAGGACATGTCGGCATATTGCAAGCCACATATAACCAACACCATTACCATGACATACCCTAAAACCAATCTGTTCCAGGCAGCACTTACAGTACCCATCTTTTGAAAGAAACAATAGACTCGTCATATACACCCAGTGCTCTTGATTATCTAACATAATATAAAACAATCTTCTTTAAAATACAACAGAGTGTCATACAGAATTTATCATCAACAAAATAAAAAATGAGAAAAACAAACAGAGGAGAAACCCCAGTCAAAGAAATGGGAAGATAAGCACACCAAGCAAAGGGAAGAGCAAGAATAAATTGATGAAAGAACCAACCTAAATGGCATTTCGGCAACAACGGAGAACCAGAGCGAACCAGAGGAAGAAAGATGAAATTTAGGCAAATAGGTTTTGTGTTTTCTCCTCACAAACATATATGAGGATTGGACTGGAGCTCTTTATTTAGAATTAAATAAGCAATTTTTAAGGGCCTAATGCAACATTTGTAACTTGGATCTGGGGGGCCTATTTAAATTATCAAACTTGAGGGCCCAAGGCAGTTGCCTCCCCTGAAGGCTGCCCCTAACTCAAACTGACAAACACAACAAATTTTCTTGGATTATTCCTACTCTAGAAAAAGACAATAATTAAAACATAGGCTATTTAGGCATGATATATATCAGCAAGTCAGGACTCATGTACCCTTAGTCAAACTGCAGAGGCTATCCTCTCTGCCATTGTCAGGAAAAGCCTTCTGATATACTACCATATCCTCTCTGCCTTATCCTTCATTTGTCTTCAATAATCAAGAAGCAATGGGACTAATTAGAGCTCACACACTTTCTTCAACTCTTACCCCATTTTACCACAACTCCACCAATTCAATTTCCTTTTTCTTTGGTAACAATCAAATTAACGTTACAATCCCAAACCTAAGAAACTCCCAGAGTGGTTCTATCTTCCTTGAAATGTCCTTAAGGCACAAATGCATATATATCATGGACCACCATTACCAAAAGAAACAGGCACAGCTATACTTGTTAAACTTAATTTTCTCTTACTGGGTCTATTCCTTTCTGCGTTTTTCCGGAAATTCTTGTGATTTCTTCAGTATCACTACTAGCGTGACTTCATTTGTTTCCCTTTTTGCGTTTACTTTTACAAATTCCTTATGGGTTTTTTCCCCTAAAATCCTAGGTTTTTTCAGTATCACAACTAGCATGATTTATTCCTTTTAATTTTTATGTATAACTCAGGGAACAAAACTTGTTGAATGTTTTAAGATCCACTTAAAGACTTGCTATTCTTAATGATTATTTGCAACAACTACATAACCTAACAAAAAAACTGGAAAACTTCCAAATATTATAGGGTGCCAGAGGGAAGTGAATGAAAGAAAATGATCCAATAAAAAGGCTAATCTATTTACTTCACTTCTCCTAATTTCCTAAATGACACAAATCTTTTCGAAAACTTCATTTCCATATCAATCTTACTCATTCTACAATAATCACTTCAAATAAATGATAAAGAACTAATCAAACTTTTGCGACCCCATTTGGGTAACATGGTTTTTTCTTTCTAAAAATGGGAAAATTTTGAAATTGGCGCGGGAAATGCATGCAGCGTGCCATTTTCGTATTGCATGACATGTTGGAATTATTATAATAAATAAAATGTTTCCCTAACAGACGATCAAGACCTAAAAACCAATATCTCATCAAATTCATTCCGGTTCCAGAAACATGATCCTCAATTAAAATCACATTTAAACTACCATGACCCATAGCATTCCTTAAAAGCATGCTGTTCTAGCCTCATAGGCAAATTTTCGAAGAAACAGCTTTCAAAATCTACCTGCCAAACCAGGCCTCACTTCCCATCATCAATTTCATCCAACAAATTCTCAAATAGAAGTTCTATTTTAATCAAACAAATATTTATTGTTTCTTATTCCTTTTCTGCATATTTCCCACTCATACCAACTTTTTCATGAAAAAATTTGCTCTGCATCTGCACATGCATAACAAGGGACAACTTAAAAACACACACCATTATCAATTTCTTGTACACAAAAGCTTCCTTCAAGAAATTCATACTTGCATATAGCCCTAACATCGACATGCAAACATACGAGTCTATTTACTATATAATACAAATAGCAGACATTTCTACACAGATACTCATATATACGCATAACCATACATGCAATTGCCAATCTGAACCCCCAAAATAGTCTAAAATTAACTGAAACCAGGTGAGTGAAAATATTCGACTTCCTATCTATATAATTCATATAGCCTATAGATATATATATATATATAAATTATCAAGTGTATATATGTATACGGTGAAAGGGTATGTGTGCGTATACCTAGTTGGCCCGGGGGCAGCCATCTGAGGGCGGCCGGAGATATACGAAACGGCGTCACAGCGGGGAGTTCCTTGGGCTTTTGCCCGTTTGCTTTGCTTGTTTATTAGATGGACTGAGTGAGGTAATTTCCTTTTATTTATTTTTTAGGGTTAATTTCGATTTAGTATTTGAACTCTTATTTTAAGGCATATTTGCCTTGCACTCTCAATGTTAATGATTATATATCCTAAGCTTTTCAATTTTTTGCAATTTGGTTCCAACGTTAACTTGGACATCAAAATTTCACCTATTTGCTTATTTTGATGTTAACTGAAGAGTATTTTTGGGTAATTGGTGTCTTCCTGCCCATGAAGAACACATTACATGCATTAATACCTAACCATTTTTTAACAAAATACCCTTTCAATTTCAACTGATATTGAAAGAAGTGAATAGGTGTGATTCAAGCTTGTCATACAAGCAATTAACTAAAATTTTGATGATGAAGTTAACATAGGAATCAGATTGCACAAAATTGAAAAACTTAGGGTATGTAATTGTTAAAATTTAGAGTGCATGAGTAAATATGCTTTAAAGATAAGAGTTTAGGTTACTAAATTAAATTAACCCTATTTTTTTTATTTTGGTCAGAGAGTGAGGTGCTTTATATAGGCGAGAGGTGCTTAGGGTAATCGGGGGTAATCGGGTGCAAAGATTTGCACCGTAAGCTCATGATTTCCCGTCTTTTTTCTTTGTTAGAATAAAAAGTTAAGGCCCTATTTAGTTTCCTACTCAAAAAAGTAAACTGAAAAACTATGATTCTTTTTAAAAACATAAGTTTTCAAATAGTGATTTTAATATCTAAAAACTTGTTTGGTATTGAACTCCAAACTATTTTTAAGATCTAAAAAAAATTGAAATTAAAATCAGAAAATCATAAACCCTAATTCCCAAATTGAAATTAACAAAAGAAAAGGAAAAAGATCTTACCAAACAGCTTCTTAGGGCAAATTTTTTTTTGAAATTTTTTTTTTAGTTTGGTTTTTTAAAAATGGATCTACCAAATAGCTTTTTAGGGCAAATCTGTTTTTGAGTTTATAAAATTGAATCCAAGTAGAATACCAACCGGGCCCCAAGTCATCACATTGTTTTTAGCAAAAACAGAAGACATTATTGGGCCTAATTTATGGAAATTGGGCTGAATTAATGATACCTGGGCCAGTATTGGGCCCAAAAGTCAACCTTTTGTTACAAGAAAGAAGGCCCATTCTTGTAATTTAATTTAATTTCACCCCACATATGGTTGTTACTTTATTTTTCTTTGGGCCTTGGCCCTGATTGTGACCCAAAAAAAAAAATTGGTGAGCAAATTATTATTTTGTTATTATGTCTACAAATTTATTGCTTCAGTGATGTTATATTTTTCCCTTCATGAATAATGGTAGTCATTGAAACAATTCTCACTTATTTACTGTCCTTGTGGAAGCTTCGAAGTTGAAAAAGTAGCTTAATGGGTCTGCTTGAATTTCATGCGGCAATCAAACAATGGCTTTTGTGTTTCAAAAAGCCACATCTGGCGCAAGATGATAAAGAGAGAGCTTCGTCGTTAGGGTTTGATGCTCCTCAATGGAGATCCCCGGAATAATAGTAATAGCTTGCTTGTGGAACCCTTTGTTTGGTACTTTGAGTTTCAGATGGAACTTTCCTGTGTTTGGTTGCAATTGACTACTAATTCCTACTCAGATATCAGGAATCTGGATCCATTACAGCATAAACAGTCTCAAAAAATTGATGCTACAGTTCCATTACGGCATTCAAGGTCTCATCATATCATACAAAAAAAGGGGCATGAATCATGGGCAAATACCTTGCTAAAACAGTGAGAGCCACATGTATATTAATCATAACCATTCTTTTACTATAAAAGAGTTAACAAAAATCAGTTCACAACCTGCATCATCACCAACCATATGGTTTTATAGCGAAGAGTCTACGAGCCGAAAGATGCTAGATGTTAAGCACAAAAGGTAAGAAATTGCATTATAATTACAAAAACCAAAGTTTTCTTCAACACGTTCAAATCACCACTTTGCTTTCTCAGCTTTCAGTCACAAGCCTGGAGAACAAAAACAAAGTAACTTACACCTTCTTCACTTCCATGCTGCACCTGCTAATGATCTGATGGTGACTGCTGCTGCTGCTCCGGTGCCTGCTGCCACATTGGCTGACCCATGTAAGGGTGAGACTGTTGAGCATACATAGATGGGTCCATCATAGGCTTACCCATAATCATCCCAGGAGCCCCAACCTGAGGCGCATGCTGAGGCGGCATGTAGCAGTATGGAAGTGCATCAGCCGGCCCTCCTACAGAAACTGTTCCCCTTGGAATTGATGCAAGGACCTCATCTTTCAGATCCTCTCTTGGCACAATGTCTACCAAGAAATCAAAGATATCAGTCCTTGTGATTGCAGCTGCAATGTCATTCTTCTGAAGTGTCCTCCGCTTATTCTCTTCCGTATGATTCCAAGACCGCAATGTCAGTTCCAATATGAACATTTCACATGCCCTGGCAAATATTACAGGTGCCTCAGCCGATATCATTCTCACATCCTCATCAGCCTTCATAATCTTTTTGATCCTTGCTAAGGGAAGGCTATGGTTCTTGAAATCAGTTACCTTGTCAATTTCTTGATACTGATTTGCCCAAAAAGATTGCAGCTGTTGCTGAAGTTGTTGCTGTTGCTGCTGGTGGATATGCTGATAAGCAAGTTGGTGTTGTGCAAGCTGACCTCCAGCAGGTTGACTAGTTGATTGAATAGCTCCCACTGTTCCGGCAACTGACCCCGGATTTGGGCTCCCAACCATTTGATTATGCTGATATGGGTTAGTACCATATGTCAAATGAGCTCCACTGCCTACCATCCCCATAGATTGGGGTTGGTTATGCCCTTGTGGATCCATAGCAACTTGGCCCTGATAGAAGCAAGCAACAGAAAAGACGTCTGCTTTAGAGACCTGCTAGTTACTATCTACTCAAATATCAAAAGATCTCCTTCTCACACAATGAAATGGTAAATGAGGGCCCATCCATCTTGTTCTATATTGCACATAATAAATCTAAACAGTTTGTTCTTTCTTTCTTTTCTTTTTCCTCTTTAGATGATAAAAGATCAAAGCATACTCCTTTATTCAAATCTCCCCATGTGATAGAATCAAAAGTTCCAGCTGCCAAACTAGTCAAATCACTGAATGAAGGGTCTAAATACTCTCTTATAACTAAATATCTTCAGCAAATCCACTAGATTTACAATCCACTATCTGGGTACTAGTCAAAGTGGCATCTTCTAAACAAAAGACAGTACTTTTCTTTTGTAGAAATCATTCTACCACCCAGCTTAACAGTATGTTCAAGAGAAAAAAGAAAAGAAAGAACAGACACAATGATCAACGAAGAAGACAGAGCAGAAACACGGAAAAAGGAGAATAAAATATTATAAAAGCAAAAACAAAACAATAATTCTAGCGCGAAAACGCATGATATATGATCATTCAATTAGGAAAAACAGTTTCCTCAACAAAAATTGGGCAAAACGGAATCACAGCAAATAAAAAAAACCAACATTTGATCTCAGACGGGAAACAAAACCAACAGTAAAAGAAAACCCATATCCAGAAATAAAAATGTTACATGGGAAAAGAACAAAGATCACCCATTTGGCAATCTAAGACCAACCCACCACACACGCGCGCACACGCAAAGAAATACATGAAAAAAACACAGAGATATATAACCAGAGAGGTTTGCGTGTGTGTGTGTGGGCGTGTGCCTGTCTTTCGTACCTTTTCTCAAACAGGTGGTGCTCTGCTACGCAAGATTAATTGAGTACCTGGAAAAGAAGGAAAATTCTTTCAGAAACAGAGCCACAGAAATATCCATCCGGGCAATGAGAACAAAAAACTATTGGGTCTGAAACTTTTCTAATTTTTTCTCTTCTTGGAAATTTTTCGTACAGAGAAAGATCTACAATTTTGGGTTTGCAACCTTTCTTTCTCTTTTCTATGTATTGTTTTTCGTAATGATTAATGTTTCGCATACAAACCTAAAAAGGAAGAACAAAAGCTGCGAGGGAGTGTTCGATTCTGACTTAAAATTGTCAGAACATCGAACTTTTATGGAGTTTTTTGTGTCTGACGGTTTTACCCTTGGTGGAAGTTGTTATTTACGGTAGGGGCATGACGGATTATGTTATGTTTGATCATGGTGCCTGTTGGCTACGTGGAGAAGATCACTCTACTTATTTGGAACCTATGATTGTCACCAGATCCATTCAATTTTGGGATGGGATTTTATTTTATTTTTCAAAGTATTTTCTAATGATATGCTGTGTGTTAGTTGTTAATTATAATTTATATTATTGGAAACAACAGTTAGATAACATCCAAATTTGTAAAAGCGCAACAGTATTCGTGTCAACGAGAGACTCGAAAAACAAGGAGAAAAATAGACATAGGCCGGCGTAGAAACGAAAAAATATACTACTGTTCAGTTTAATTTATGTAGTCCAATAGTTCATCTTATAAAAATAAGATGAAGTCCAAAGTTGAGATAACTTAACCCATATTTTTTTAATACTCTATTATTTTTCAATTTAATCGTAACACTTGAGTCACTTTTTACGCCATTATTGTGAAGCTTAGACTACTATTCAGTTTAATTATAATAGTTTAGTTGAGAGTTTGACGTCCCAAACAAGCCAGGAATGTTGGTTTGAAACTATTTTTTCGAAAATGTATTTCATTTCATTCATGGCCTGCAATACATGCTAAAGTACTTCTTTTATATTTGCTTTTATTTTGTTGTCACAAAAGTGATGATAAAAAAGAAAAAGAAGTTGTACCTCCAAAAAGGAAAAGAAAAGGAAAGGTTCTTCTTTTATATCCTTTAGGGAAATGCCCTTTTGTGATCATGAAGTTCCTGCTTTCTTATAAAGTAAATTCTATGAAGTCAACATTTAGGAAGATTGGTTTCATAAACCAAAAATCAATGGTCCCAATAATGTGATATGCAAGTGTTGGGCACATATTATTACCACCTGTTAGGGTAATCAGAGCCAATTATCATCAGTTTATGTCCCCTCAAATTAAATCTATGTTGATTCTGATCATGACCCTCAACTTCACAAAACCCTATAACAAGGGGAAAAAAGGAAAAAAGAGGAAGAGAATCCACGACATGCATGGACCACTTCACAAAACCCTCATCTCATGGACCTAATTTTGATATCATAATTCATCAATGTTCTAATAAGGACTGGAGATGTTTAACCAGTGCTTTTCTTCCCCATTGAAGAGGGTGAGGATGGTTCATGGGCATGTTTCTAAATTGTGAGGTTGGGGGAGAACACAAAGGTTGAATCTTTGGACCACTTTGTGCTGATTGCAACAAAAAATTGCCATTGCTATTTGGTAATGTTACAAGTGGTACAAGAGCCATGATTCTGGCACTAGCCAAAGCATTTATGCCAGTAGAAATGTAATTTGGGTCTAAAAATGATACTCCCTATAAAAATTTCATCTACAAGACGATTATTTGTAGTCTAAAAGAATTTCATCTATCCAGTGTTGAAACAAAAATCAAATCAACCTGTAATAAGCTACATATCCCTTTCATATGGGGGAGCAAAGAGGGTGCAAATTCTTCAATAAGCAATGTACTTCTTGATCCTTGACCTCTTTCTTACATTGTCAACGAATGATGCTTCTATAATATGCACAATTCATCCAAGTCATAGTTGGCATGATCAAGCTCAGATGACATTTGGTAGCTGCAAGTTATCCCCGGTTGTGTGCAATTGTTCGATGGTAGATCCAATCTCAATGGATAAAGAATCATCCTGAAAACTTGGCAATAACCAAACTAACTGCCATAAAAATAACATAGAGACCAACAAGACAAAACCCCCAGAACCTAGGCACCCGGAATCTGCACCATGTAATCACCAATAGAGATCCCATCAGGCTCAAAAGCAAGAAAACAAATGCAATTATAATACCCATGTGGAACTGAAGCTCGTACACCTCCGGATAAACATTATATGTCTGTATAACCAAAGCTGTTCCAAGTCCAACAAGCATGTTAAACATTGGCCCAGCAAAACAACCAGCCATGGCCATTGCAGGGTGGCCTGCCTTGGCAAGTGCAACATCAGCAACAAGATCCCCCACTGAATTTCCCCATGCTAGAACCGTAAGCCCAAGAAGTGCAGGTGGCAACTCCAGAAGTGATCCAAGAGCAGCAAGGCAGTTCAGCAGTTCTCCAGCAGTAGTTGATATCCAAAAAACACTCATAACAAATGCTATAAGCAATACAGGCATTTGCTCAGTTTTGGGGGGATCTTTTTCCACTATATAATAAAGAAGTGCAAGAGGGGAGCTTGCCAAGAGGACTACAAACCATAGGGGCAAATGGGTATCGGAAAGGAGAAAAACAACAGGATGGTTGAATGGCATGAACGAATTGCAAGCATATAGAAGGGCTAGAGGGCAAAGAGCAATATTGGCTGATGTGTAGAATCTGCTCCATTCAGAAGGTGCAGCTTGCGGAATTGTGAGCTTTAGAAGAACTGAGACTGGAAGCTCCCATGCTTTTGAGATCTATATATGAAACAAGAAGAGTTAACAAATGCAAATTTCCAAAGAAGTAAAAAAATTGTATAGAGGCAAAATGAGCTCAATCAGAATATAAAGTTTCATGTTTTCTCCAAGTTCAAGAACTAGAAGAGATTATAAAATGAAATATGCAGTTTATCCCAAAACGCTATGAAACTCTGAGCAAGTGCTTCTACAATTTATATCACACCCTTTAATTATTTCATAAATTGCACCTTTCATCTACAGGAATTTAGGCACACCTACTACAACTTAGTTATATTGCTCTAGTGAGACAAGGATAAGCTGCGTCTGACCAGGGGTGTATGATCTAATTTATCATCGACCCTACAAAAGGTTCACAAAAATTATTCATAGTAAAGTAAAAACTTTCAATTCAACAGTCATTATTCTTGATAGAAGAAGTCTTCCAAACAGAAAACATTAAAATTTTCAAATTCATTTCCTTCTGCAATGCCAAAGAGAGGAAGCTTTATTCAGTATAAAAGCCTACGAGATATGTAGCCGATTTATGGTGTCATTAAATATCAAATGATCATAAACATTTATGATCCAAAAGTAGTAACATTAACTAAGTGGCAAGCCTAAACTCAAAATCCAAATTGTCATTTCATTTCCCAATGAAATCCATGGCGACTTTCACCTACATTCGGCTATCCAAACCATCTGTTCCAATGAGGGAAATATTTAAGGAAACCATGAGAACATAGAAATTTAAAGCGATGAGTTGATTAGCAAGCTGTGTAGATACCATTCAACACAATCCACATTCCTCTATCAAGTAGTTCTTGAGAAAAGGAGTCTGATCTAATTCTCGAAAAACATTAAACAGCCATTGACACTAATCCTGAACTATGGACACCCTTTAAAGCATTGCCTATAGTGCACATTGCACCTAAACTTTTGCTGAGAAGAAACACAAATTTAGCTGAAACATACCATTACAAGAGCTCGCCGAAGCCCGAAACTTGGCTTCCCATCCTCTGAATTCTCCGAAACTTGTCCGATCTCAAAATCTGGTGCAACCAAACCCCTCTGAATTTCACCGTCTCCAACCACACCCGCCTCAACCCTGCTCTTCTTTCCTCCTGCACCTAACCCCAAGTCCATCCAAAACACAAGGCCAACAAAAAACAAGTAAAACCCAACAAACCCAACAGCCTGCCACAGATAAATCTCGGCACTAAGATACACATAGAACAAGAACAACGCCGCGGTCAGATAAAACAACACGTCCCTCACAAACGGCGCCGGATTGAGCGAAAAGGGTGCGGCGTAAATTGCCACGAAACCAACCACAAACGCCGAGACAAACGTGCCGGCCGAAAGAATTGCGCCGAAGCCAGTTCGGTATTGGCCGGTCCGGACCGCCGCGACCGATGCGAAGACGTCAGGAGCGCCGTTGCCGAGCGCTAAGAGGGTCACGGCGGCCATGCTTGGAGTTAAATTGAGGGAAAAAGTGAGCTTTGTTGTGACCAAAGAGAAGTGATCTTGAGCTGTTTTGATGAGGATGTAGAAGAGGAGAAGGAGGATGATAGACAGTGAAGAGAGAGAGAAAAAAGGGTTTTGGCTGAAGAGGCAGAAATGGAGGTACAAGTAGTTGAAGAGGCCATTGGAGTGGGTTATGGTGGTGGAGGAGCAAGGTGGGTTTTTTGCTGGGGTGGTGATGAGGAACCTGTGGGGGGTTATGAGAAATGGGGAGGGGTAGTTTGGGGAATTGGAATTTGGGGTTGTGAGGAGGAAGAAGAAGAAGGTAGAGAGGAGCGCGAGAGAGAGAAAGCAAGTTCTGAAAGAAAAGAATGAGATGGCCATGCCATTTAGCAAAAGCACCAATCTTTTGTCAAGGTCGTGACACTGTCTCCATCTCTGTGTCTGTTTGTTTTGGCTCTTCCTCCCAGTTCACAGAGTGGAATTTGGATCCAACTTTTGCCAGCGACCTTGGTCTTTACGCGGTTCACAGAATAGAAAAGATTCATCAGTGATTCATCAGAGAAGAACAACACAGTATCTTTTCTTTTTTCTTGATCTGGGTAATTTGTTTTCTTTAATTGATCCGTAACTTCATTTACTGTTTTACTTGTAAGTTGTAACTATGTAATTATTGTTAATCCGTATTGCAGTTCTTGGTATTATGAAATTCGATTTACAACTTGTAAGATTCAAAGCCTAGTAAAATACAGAATAGGAAAAGTAAAAATAAAACTTGTTTTATTGGGCAAAATTTTGGCAAGATACTGAAAAGGTCAGCCACTATATAATATTTTAATATAATTTATTTAATATATATTCAATAATATGTGAAAAATCATAATTATGTCTGTATTATTCAAAATTTTATATATAAAAAAAACTTGTATTAAATGTGAAAAATATTTACATATGCATATAATACATTTATTGTATGTTTTCTTCAAAGGTAAACCTAAACTCATAATAGTATTTTGTCCACACAAAACTCATAATAGTGTAGAGATAATCCGGTTGCTATAATTAGCATTTGTTGCGGTTAATTAATTTGCTTAAAAAAACATAAAAGGGAGAAGAAGAAGCTTTGGCTTTCTTGTTCAATAGCAGGGAAAAAGCCCATCTCAAAACTTACTGATATACACAAGGGAATTACATTATGTAGAGGGGAACTGTCTTTCCATTTATCTAATTTACATGAGGAAAAAAAACACAAGGATGATAAGCATATCAAAACTACACTTGCATACTAACGAGCAACTTAGATGCTACCGGCGTAGTTTTCTGTATAGCCACTTCTTTCGAGCTGCAACATCCATTGCCACAAACATCTTGGCTTTCTTATCATCTTCTAGAATTAGAGAAGCCTCCAAGAAGAGCTCATCATCTATGCCAGGTACAGTTTCAAGTGCAGCAACAATGCGTTCTATTGAGCAGCAGTCTTTGTCCACTTCATCGCCGACCAACCCTTTTACTATATGTGGTTTCTCATCCAAGGGTTCTTGTATCTCCTCCTTGATGATTCTTTGAGCTCTTTTACTAGCTGAGGTGGATGAAGCTGCTGGTTTTCGCTTCTTTCGCTGATCAGATATTTCATACTCCATGGCTGGGGAATCACCAAACATCATATTGATCCCCATTTTCTCCATTTTCTCAATGTTCCTACCGAAACAACTTGATCTTCCATCACGGGCTCCGTTGCCGTATATTTTTGTTAAATCATTATAACTGTCCAAGATTCTATTTGCACATGCAATTGGATATGGATGCTCCTGCAAAATATCATATTGACATGAAAGAAACGCATGTCACCAAATCAGGAAAGTGTCTCCTGAGCCCAAAGCTACTCAGGGTTCACTTCGTGCAAAGGGATAGCATATGTTACCAACAAGTTCATTCAACATGCACACATACAAAACTTGCGCACACATCATATTGCTTCCCTCCTCAAATGTTGAAGAGGCTGTAATTAGTACTAGAAATAGGAACCTCCTTTTGTCCTAGGCAGCAACTAGTGAGAAAAACACACACCTTGATATAAGCTTCCCAGACATCATCTTCCGTAGATATTGTTTGCTGAGTTTCATCCCCTGCAAAACAAGTTCATATTGAGAAAGTTTCTGACATCCTAAAACATTTGTAATAAATTCATTCCATTCCAATAATCAAGGAGTCGAGCAGAATACGTCTAAGGCATTGTGAGAAAGGGAGAGAGGGCCACACACCAAGATTAACGCCCAGATCATCATCCATGGCATCCATAGTGTGACTTGAAGTACTCTCCCTTTTAAAAATGTCTCCATTTCCATATATCAAGTACAAATCATTGAAATTTGGGAGAGTTCTATTGCAGTATGATTGTGCATCAGGGTGTTCCTGCACCAGAACATGCGAGCTGTTAGCCTGCTATAGACATACAATTCTTATGCAATCAACAATCCAACAAAAGACACACCTTGACATAAGCATCCCAAAGATGATCATCAGCAGTTACCATATGTTGCATTTCATCCCAAGCAAACCCACTCTGGTCAAGTAGAGCTTTCATGCCATTGAATTGTTTCCTCAAATTTAAAAAACGACTTTTCAAAACATCTTTGTCATGCTGGGAACCAAATTCTGCTCTGAACTTTGAAACCATTTCAGTCCAGGCTAGTCTGCTGAATTTATAGTTAACCATACTTCCATTGCGAACTTGCTCCAACATTAGATCAATGAAATATCGATCCATTGGAGGTGTCCAATCAGTTCTCCAGTGATAGCTATGGTTATACTTAGCTGCTTTAGGAATAAAACAACAATACATGTATAAGGAAAATTTTCATTTTTTGATTCATCTAGTATATTAAAATTGCTTAATGAAAGACAAAAGCAATCACGTTGATTATATCTAGCAAACCAGGCAGGGTTTCAGACAGCCATGATGTCACATGTCATGTCAACAAGCTCAAAGGTATTGATGTGACATTACTTTATAAGCACATTTTAAGGAATAAACACATTGCAAACCCAACAACACTATCAGACTACAGTAATGTTTCCACAGGCTGGGCTCCAAAATCTTAAGAGAGGGAAGAGGGGAGACTTCATAAAGGCAAAAACTCACCATCACCATTACAGCCCATAGCTTGACCTGATTGGTTGCACCTTTCGCCTGATTTTGACTTTCCATAAATCAAGCACAAATCATTATAGTTTGGCTTGGATTTGGTTCTGTATGATTCCGCATCTGGGTGTTCCTACAGATACCATATGTTAACACATATATAAACTGATGAATAAGACACAAAGAGATAGGTAATGCACCTTAATATAAGCATCCCAAATGTCATCATACGCTGTGACCATTTGCTGTGTATCATCCCACCAAAACCCTCTCTGGTCAAGAAGATCTTTTGTATCATGGTATTGCTTCTCTAAACTTTTGTAGCGTCTCCTCAAGAGATCTTTGTCTTGTTGTAACCCAAATCTTTCCTTGAACAGCACAAGCACATCTATCCATGCTTGGTCGTCAAAAGAGTAATCAATCTTATTCACTTTCTGCAGTTGCTTCAGCATGAGGTCAATCAGAAAACGGTCCATTGGAGGTGTCCAATCTGTCCTTGAAAAATCATCATTTCCATGGATCTGAGTGTCTTCTGACTCTTCTCCTTCGATCCACCAAAATGTTGTAAGTACATAGTTGCCATTGAAGAGATGATTGCAGATGGGCATAAATAATTCACAGGTTTTACGCCCACATTGGACATTGTGAAATTTTGAATATGGAAAATGATTATGAACAAATCACAGAAATAATTGCAATGGAAAACTGGAGATAACCATTTAAAAATGTATTACTTAAAATTATTAGGTAACAGAAAGAGTTCGAAGTTTATATGCACATCCTCAACAGCATAGATTGTACTGGCTAATGAAACACAAGCAGTGTCTACTATCAGACTATCTCAAGCTTGTTTAGGAGGCATTTCTACTCAATTTACTACCTGAAAATATCATAACTCGAGATTTTACTCATAGCAAGGTTCAACATAGAGTATTCTAATCTCAGAGCTGGGTAAGAAACACACCTATCATTAAATCTTGGCCTTCACTGTCAAGATCCTCGAAGGAAGCCAAATGACCATTACCATAAACAGAATGGCCCTCCCTCTCTTCACCTACATGAATAATAGAACCCATTTATCGACATAATTGTTCAATCATTCATTGATTTAACACTATTTCAAACATAGGAATTTGGTTATTTAATGAACCTCACCAGTCATGTACTGTAAGATGTCATCTTCAGAATTTGTGCCTTCATGCAAATGACTACGAAGTACATTGCTAATTTCATTTCCATATATCAAGTTCAAATCTTGATAGTTCAGCAAGGGCTTCTTCCTATATAGACGTGCATCTGGAAGTGCCTACATCAACAACAGAAGTGTAAAAATGTACACAACTGAATGCTATCAAATATAAGTAAAAATCTACCTTGATGTAATTATCCCAAACATCATCATCAGCCACAATCATTTGTTCTTTTTCGTCCCAATAAAATCCTTTAATTGCAAGTATGCTTCTGACATCAGTATAGTACTTCAACAGTTTCTTATACAGCTGTTTTAAGAAACTTTTCCTATATTGAGAACCAAACTTTGCGTTGAATAATGTGACCATGTCTTTCCAAGCCTGTTTCTTGAATGAATTATTGGTCTTACTTCCTTTTCCCAGTTGGTCCAGCATAAGCTTCAGAAAAAATCGGTCCATGGGTGGTTTCCAATCTGTATTTGTTTGCACTTTACTTGCAGGGGGAGGAACAGGGCCAGGGGCAAGTGTAGGGCTATTCATTCCGACACCTTTAAACCAAAAAAACAAAAAACCAAAGAAACATAAATAAGTAAATGAATATATGGCCCAGGATAGAACAGACATTAGGAGCCGACCCCAAATAATGGAGAGAAGGGACTGTTGTTCAAAATTGGAATAACTAAGAAAATTTTATTCATAAAGAACAGATCATGCTTGTTAATTTGCAACAGTATTAGCTAATTCAGTATAATAAAATCCAATGTTTAGCAATTAGTTCATAAATAGTTAAGTTACTACGACTTTCTGGACTCACTTATTCAAGAAAAGGGAGAAAAATTTACTACCCCTTCTGTCTAAGCACCTTGAGCTTATTCCCATATCAGAGAGGATATGCTTGCAAAAGAACTGAAAGCAAATTAAATTGAGATTTTAGTTTCACTTTTAGGTTATGATTGGTTTCACTTAATTGAAAAGAGCAGCAGGCGAATTATTTATGCAAAAATACTCACTGCAACATACAAATCATCATAAATAACCAACATAATAAATTTCAACTTGTATGATAAAATGTATTACTATGTCATTAAAGGATTTAGAGACACACCATCAGTCATTCCCTGAATGTCATCATCAAAATCTATATCATGACTTGAAAGGCTGTATCTTCCATCTGCTTTGGTATGAGCATATATCAAACACAAATCATTGAAGGTCATCAAAGCTTTGTTCCTGTAGAACTGTGCATCTGGTTGAACCTGCATGGACATTATTTCAATTACCTTTCACAAATTAGAAGACATTCACAAGTAGGTATAAGCTAAGTAATGCACCTTGACATAGGCATCCCAAGCATATCTATCAGCAATCACCATTTGCCGAGTGTTATCCCATGAAAACCCATTCTGATCGAGAAGATTCTTTATATCGTTGAATTGCTTCCACAGACTAGTGTAATGACTTTTCAAGATATTTACATCATAGGGAGACCCAAAATTGGCGTTAAACATGAGCAACATGTCATTCCAAGCTTGTTTGTTGAATGTATGGCCCATCCTATTCCCCCTATGAACCTGATCTAACATAAGATCAATAAAATAGCGTTCCATAGGTAGGGTCCAACTCGTCCTTAAGCGCTCACTGTTTATTGGGTTTTGGCTGCCCATTCCCTCCCTGCAACAATGAAATTTCATCATAACTATAACAAACCAACCCCCATCCCCACTTTGCTTTGGTGAATTACAAACATTTCAATTGATTAATTAAACACCAGCCAACCTAGTCATGTCACTGCAACACCAGAGAGGTCAGGAAACTAGCATCTTCCAGGCTTTCAGTAGTTTGGCAGTAAGTAAACTGGTTTTCAGTCCAAAACAACTTCAAAAGTTTTATCCAAAATCCGATGAAAATAGCTGCATGATTATATCCAGACTCAAATTAGAGATCAAAATTATGCATATATAGCATAAGCTAAAGAACGATTATTAGCATGGCATCTGAGATAAAATTGTATTTACAAACTATTCCGTCTCTAAACAAAGAAAAACTAAAAAGAAACAAAGGAAAATGAAATTCAATTATTCATTGATTACTGTTTTGAGCTTAGTTTGTGCAAACTGCATCTTATCAAACATCACATTTAGCCATGAAGTGATCAAAATGCAACTTTATGTGAGTGCGTGTGTGTATATATTTGAATGTAAATCCAAGAGATTTTAGGGTTTGGCACCTTTGATTTCTTAATGAGCGAAGAGCGAGAAGTAGGAGAGCTCTGGCACCGAGTTTGGATTTCACGGGTCTTTGAAGCTTTACTACAATGGGCAATGGAGTACGGAGCCTCTTTAACTTCCGTTTGGATGTTTGGAGTGTCATATTCCTTGTCCGGATAGAATTATCCTGACCCAGATTAAATTTTTTTTCTTTTCAAATTTATAATTTTCGGAATTAAATGATTGGGCTAGTTTTACCAAAAATAAAAAAAAGTGTAGCATGGTTGGGCTATTACTGTTGTGGCCTTTAGTTTTTCTATTTCCATTATGGGCTTTGGCCCATCCGTACCAAACAAAGACCAAAAATGAATGTTAAAATCTAGCTTGGCTTGGGACAGACATTATTCTTAAGACAAACACAATATTCATGATATCTGAAATATTATTCATCACTTCAATTCCTTCCAATACTTTTCATAAAATCAATGACAAGCATACTGCATACAAAATTCCATGAAATTAAGAACCCTAACAAGGATTTCATCACTTTCCCTCAAATAGAATGTGAAATTTTAATTACAAACATTTGAGATCGTGGTGGACTGTACAAAAATTTGTACCCAATAATCATGCCTAAGTTGTGTTACAAATAAAAAATCGTGGATAAAGTTTGAAATTAACTTGGTTCGTGCTCAATCATCTTCACAGTCTGAGTCATCCGGCAAATCATCAAAGAAAGTAAGCAAAAACTGAAGGTCATAATCCAATTTCAAAAATTCTTCCAGGTCAGGAATTGGACCCGGCACGTCGTAAAGAACCAGCTTTCTAGCCTCCATTTGTACAATTGATGATGTTATTGATGATCCTTTTAGTATTTCTTCATCTTCTCGCCCTTCATCGCTACAAGATGCTGATGATGATCGAGATGACAAACAAATTTTCTTCTTCTTCTTGCTCTCTTTTTTGTTGCTTGTTTCTTGCGTCTCAAGTTTTCTTGGACAAGAACGAGTGTTTTCCTCCAGCATATGAATCTCGTGCACTATTTCAACTTTCTTTCTCTTGGGTTGTTCGTTAACGGCTGCATTAGTTTCTCCTGTGTCGGTAGAAGACTCCGTGGCATCCGGATCCAAAACCCGGATTCGAATCATCTTCAACCTTCCCTTCTTTTCTTCATGTTCTCGTTCTTGTGGCGCTGCCGCTTCTTGTTTTATCTTCCGGCTGCCGATTGCTGTTGGTCTTAGGCTGTAATTGCTTTGGATTTTAGTTGATGAAACGGTGCGTTTGGTGGCATTGTTGTTGGTGGTGGTGGGACTATGGAGTTGATGTTCGTGTTCTTGCGGCGCTGCCGCTTCTTGTTTTCTCCTCTGGCCGTGGCGGCCGGGGTGCTGTGAGGGTGGTGTTAGGCCGAGGCCACTGCAATTAGTTTGAGGTTTGGTGGAGGAAGTGCGTTGGATTGCATTCAGTGGCGGAGCCACCTAAGGACCAGTGTGGGCCCAGGCCCTCTCTCATATTTTTTATTTTATCATATTTTTACTTATATGTGTTGCTATATATGTTGGCTTCCTGGAGTAATAACTGTAAAAATTCATGTTTTTTCTCATTCTCTTCCTCTTTTGATTAACTTAAGCTTTGTGAATTCCCATTTCCCCCATTTTACATGTCTAAGTAGGGCATCTTAATATTGGGATTCATGAACATTTTGTATATTTCTTATCTATGTTGAACCCGCCGTTAGGGTTTCTGTTAGATTTCTCTGTTAATTGCCTACGTGGCATTGTGGGTCCCACATTTTTTAAATTTTTTAAATTTAAAATTGATTAAAATATGAATAAAATATTAAAAATCAAAAAATTTATCTCTCAAAATATCTAATTTTTTTTATTTAGGTGTAATAAAATATTCATATAATTTTTAAAAATCAATTAAAAAATTGGGCAAAAAACCCACACCACCCATTTTTTTCTTTTTTTTTTTGGGTTAATTACAATTTAGTACCCTATACTTACACCCTTAAGGCATGTTAGTCCCTGTCTTTTCAATTTTTACAATCGCATACCCTTAGTTTGTAAATTTTTTGCAATGTGATTCCGCCGTTAGGGTTTCTGTTAGATTTCTCTGTTAATTGCCTACGTGGCATTGTGGGTCCCACATTTTTAAAATTTTTTAAATTTAAAATTGATTAAAATATGAATAAAATATTAAAAATCAAAAAAATCAAAAATCAAAAATCAAAAATCAAAAAATTTATCTCTAAAAAAATCTAATTTTTTTTATTTAGGTGTAATAAAATATTCATATAATTTTTAAAAATCAATTAAAAAATTGGGCAAAAAACCCACACCACCCATTTTTTTCATTGTCCAATGGAAAAAGAAAGAAACAAGTGTTCGTCTTCATCACCAACACCACACCACCCATTTTCTCCTCCGATCTGAACCATCTTCTTCTTCTCTGTCAGTTGCAACCCTTTTATCATTCTCCTCAGATTTGAACCCTCTTCAACCTTTTTATCATTCTCCTCATATCTGAACCCTCTTCTTCTTCTCTGTCAGAAGCAACCTTTTTATCAAGACCTAATTTTCCAGAGACTCTTCTTATTTCCCCTATTTTCAAGCAATGGGGAAGCAAAAACTAAACCCAGAAATCAAAGAATTTGGGGAAGGGAACCAGAAACTTGCGACATAGATTATTATTAGTTGTTAGGAAGCATGCATCAAAACTAACTGCGAACCCATTTCCTAACAACTCCTAAACGTGTTTAGCCTAGAAAGATCATCAGCAGTTTAATTTGAACGCAAAAAATTTCAGAGAGAGAGGTCAAACTCTTCATCCTCCCTTACGAACTCAAACTCCAGATCCCAGGTCCCTAGTGCACCCATACCCGACCCAATAACTCAAAACAACTTCGGCGAGATCCGATGAGTGAGATGGTGCCTAGATCTGGGAGGTGACTGTGAGAGAGAATCGGAGAGAGAGAGTCAGAGAGAGAGAGAGAGAGAGAGAGAGAGAGAGAGATGCGGTTGGTGGTTGGGTTCGTGGGGCTAGGTGGAGATTGAGGGTTGCGGAGAAGAAATTCGGAGGTTGGGGGGGTGGAGTAGGAGGGAGGAGGGATGGGTCTGGGTTTGTGATGGGGGAGAAAAAATCGCAAGAAATCGTCTTTTGGGGGGTGGTGATCTTTCTCCTCCATGTGAGCCACAAAAGTATATGGCCTCTAAGTCTCCACACCAATGGAACCTTGAGATGAGAATAAGTATCTTGAGAATACTTGGATGCTAGTGCAAGATTCTCAAGATTGGTTTCAATCTAAACCACTTTTAAAGTTGAAAGTGTTTCACTCTTGAAAACTCTCTTTTTTCTCTCTTTGATCTCTCCAAACCCATTTGGTTAATGTTGGATTGTGTTTGTGTGTTAATGAGCTTATGGAAACAATTCCCATACATATTCACTTAAGCATTTTCGGCCAAAACCCATTGGGCTTCCAAAATTGGGCCTTATGACACTTAAACCATAATATTTAGGTGTCTTAAGCCCAATTAGCAAGGTAGTGGGAAAATATTAGAACTCTTTCTAACCAACTGGAATTAAAACCCTTTTTTAATTCTTCCTTTATTTGGATCGATCACAATCAATCCTAGGGCTTCCACAAGCCAAGAGTGACATCTAGCAATATATCAAGGCTACCCAAGCTAACCAGAATAGATGAAGAACCTATTCAGTTGGAATTGCAATGCAATACGGTCCTTCTCTTATACAATGTTTCAAATCATATTATTAGGGTACGGATTGTTTATGTCAAACCCCTAATATGATTTATAACCTCATGTGATTCAAAAGAACATGATTAAGAACAACTTTCTAAATCAAGCTCAAAATACTTTGGCCAAAGATTTACTGAATCACATCTTGAAACATTCTCCTTCTTTATCGAAAGTAGAGATTCCTTATTGTACATTCACATGCCCCTATGATGAATTAAGAGATCCCAACAACACTTAAGACAAATCTTTTACGGCTTGCCTTTAAGAGCTATCAAAGATCAATAACGCATCACAAGACAACCATGATGCCTCAGGTCTAAGGACTAATTTGCATTATTGCAACTATGAGTTCTCATTTGACATGTAGACAAATACTCCATATGAGAACTACAGTTGATCGCGTTCAGTGTACTCATTCACTAATGAGCACCCACATACTTGTATTAGTGTCAACTACACAAATGGTTTGAGACTAACCATCCTCCCAATTGAGCATACATAATATGCGCTAATCTTGACGGTTTATCAATGCCCATTTGATAACCTATGATTAGGAACATTTTGGGATGCTACAGTTAGAGATTAAAGGTCTCCCGAATCTAATCTTCTTTAGATTACTTTGTCTCTTATTTAGCATACCCTGGACATTTGTTTCTTTACACGATGTAAAAGATAACAAATTAAGTTTGCCCTTTATATATCATATACGAAATGTATTCTAAGGAGATCACATCAAATGTATTGGCTCTTAGGGCACATTTCTAACAGGGTGGAGGCTGGTCGGGATAGGAATGGAGAAGAAAGGGGGGAGGAGTCTGGGTTTCTGGGTTCGTGGGATATGGCTGCAGGTTGGGGTGTGGGAGCTTGATCGAGAGAGAGAGAGAGAGAGAGAGAAAGAGAGATATTTTGTTTTAATTTTTTTTGGTTTTATGGTTTTTAATATTTTATTCATATTTTAATCAATTTAAAATTTAAATTTTAAAAAAAAGTGGGACTCATAGTGCCACGTAGGCAACTAACGGTGGAATCTGACGGAAACCTAACGGTGGAATCAGATTGTAAAAAATTTACAAACTTGGGGTATGCGATTGTTAAAATTGAAAAGACGGGGACTAACATGCCTTAAGAGTGTAAGTACAGGGTACTAAATTGTAATTAACCCTTTTTTTTTTAAGGGCCCCCTCTAATGTGAAATCCTGGCTCCGCCACTGATTGCATTGGGGTTGATATTGGGAGCAGCGAGAGCAAGGACAATTTGTGGCATAACAATCGGGTTTTGTTTTGTTTTTCTTTTTCTGGACGGAGCAGAAGGACTTGAAGCCTCCATGATGATCGGTGTGTGCTTGATTCGCATAGTAACTTTCAAGAATAAAGGGAAGTGAAATTACACTGAGCTCACCATGTTTGAATTTATAGGGAGGCTAAAACTTTCCAAAGCCGTACGGATTTTAATTTCCGAATGCAGTAAGGAGAAAATAATATTTTGGGTTTCTAATTCCACCTGGCTAGCTAGCTAGTTGGGTTCACATATAATTCCTTGCGAGAAAAGGAACGTAAATATCAAAATATTAACACATAATTTAATCTCCGCTTCTTTCGGGATACAAATAAAAGCAACTTTTCCTAATAAGATACGGGGAATTATTCGACCCAAAAAAAAATACGGGGAATTACAATCACTAGTGAATCCACCACTCTGACGCTGACAAATGTCTTATATTTATGATTTTGCAACTAAACTTGCATATCTCATGGCCAAAAAAAAAACTTGCACAGCTGCAAATTTACATGAAAACCAATCTTTTGCAAAATACTATGATTTGAATTGAATAGAATTCTAGAGCAGAAAGTCGTATGGTTTGTGTGTATATTTTTTGTTTTGGAACTTGAAGATGAAAACATAACTACGATATGACACGTGACATAATACATCCACGTAGCATAACATTATTAGCTAAGGAAAAAGGATATCCCCATTGCAACCAAGTTTTTCTCCCAATTGTGATGAGATAGGGATGCAAGTTGCATAGGAAAATCCGATTCAAATTAGAAAAATTTCAATTTTTGCAAGTCCAAATCAATTCTGACATCCGAAAGTTCTAACAAGAAAAAAAAATTGAATTGGAATTGGAATGTATTTTGAGATTTCAAAAAATTTCGAATTCCAAAATAGATTGGGGTTTCAAGCTTAGACTACACATAATTATTAATTTTATGTTGAACCAAATTATAATATAATGACCAAATAGACATAGACATGTTATTCCACAAAGATTAACAACATCCTAGTGCTAGCATATAATAATTTTTTTAACTTTCATTATGAGTTTTCATTTTTGAGCCAATTTTAACCCTTCAAATGATTGGACATTTTTAAAGTTTTTAACCCTTTAGATTTGGGCTACACATGCAGACCCATGAACGTAATTTTACTCTTATTCATCAAAATCAAAAAGTTTCTTTTTAATTTTTTTTCCTTTTCATTTATTCTCATAATTTAAATTTTATTATAATTAAATTTTCAAATAATTTATTTTCTTTAAACTGAAAAATATGTAAAACAATAGCCAATTAAATATTCAAAAAATTATAAAATAAAATATGAAATATGAATCCACATCCCAGAAAAATTCTCTATAAATAAGGATAAAATACAATAAAAATAAGAAACTATCAACAAACACGTGAGCGCAAGTCGAGAGGCTAATTTATAAATAACAGCATTCTACTAGAATTTTTCATAAAAACCAAAAAACAAGTATTGAGATCATTATCAACTCCATGGGCGGAACCAAGGCAAGGGCTGCCCTTGGCTCTAGCCCAGGGACAGTTTGGGAAAAAACAAATTAAATATACATATAGTCTAATATTTTAATTATAAAATATATATATATATATATATATATATATATATATATAATCTCAACGCCAATATGCATAGTAAGAGGTCTTCCACATTTGTATTTGGTGTTAAAGTTTGTCCCAACAACAATTTAAAAAAATTTCTATTAATTTGTCTCCAAAAGTGAAGCATTTTTCTAAATAAAATTCACCTTTTCGTGAATAATATGGCTCTAATTTTTTTTCCTTGTGTTTACAATTAGCATGATTTATATGATTTAATGTATATTTTTATTTCTAGAAAAACTATAGAAAATGTAAGTAAAAAAAAATAAAATTATCATTAGATTTTAAGCTAATAACTTTAGCTAGCCCATCCATTGAAAAATTTCTAGTTCCGCCCTTGCCTAGTTTATTTAATTCGTCGCTAAAAGACTCATCAATGTCATTGGGGTCCCAAACATGGATGTGAACCACCTTCAACGTTTCTTTTTGCATTCATGTTCATGTTCTTGTTCATGTAGTTCCTCTTCTTCATGTTGTTGTGGCATGGCTGATTCTTGTTTTCTCTTTCGGCGAAGTGTGGGTTGCGATAGTAATTTTGGTATAATAAGGATGCAATCACTTTGCGTTTTGGTGAATGAACTGGTGCGTTTGGTGCCATTTTTGGTGTGTGGAAGAGTGATTGCATTGGGAATACCGCTGCACCGAGAGCAAGAACGACTGAGATGACTGAGTTCGACTTTTCTCTCGTTTCTCTTTTTGTTGAACCCTCCATGTTCAATGTGTGCTTCATCATGCATGTGTAGAGAGCAAAGTGTGAATTGAAGAGAACATGTATTTAATTTATAGGGATATTTGCAATCTTATGTTCAAATAAGGGAAACTCTACAAATCCAAAAGCAATAAGGAGAAAATAATATAAGTTTTCTCTTTTTCTTGGGGGTCAAAGTTAGGAAGTGGGAGTGGGTTTTTCTCACACACAATGCTAAGATTATTGGTCTGCAAATCAAAGACCTTTTCCACTTAACTAAACCCCGTTAACAATATATAATATAAGTTTCAACATAGTATAAGAGCATCCGCAATGGGCTCCCTAAACCACCTTCTTAGACAAATTTTAGGGAGGCATTGTAAAAATGCAACTCCAACCATGCTCCCTATTCACCTCCTAAAATAGGGAGTCCTCTAGGAGCTCCTAAATCTGAGGAGAGAGAAAGGCCTCTTAGTGGCTCCCTATAATTTAATGCTGCCTTATTTAATGAGTATTTCAAACCTTTATTTAATGCTAACTATTTTTTTTTTTTTAATAGAGATGGACCAATCAAAAAAGAGTAATAGCATTTATGACTCTCCAAATTAGGGAGTATGGTTGGAGTTGAAATTTTTTAGAGAGCTCTTAAAATAGCTTTCTTATGTTTTTAGCTAAATTTTAGCTAAGAAATAGAGAGCATCATTGCGGATGCTCTAATATAAGTTTCAACATAGGGCTATTCACAGATAATTAATTCCTTGCATGAAAGGGAATTTAATAATTTCAAAATATTAACACACACGCCAAAAAAAATAATTAAAGAGGTCCGGTTGAATTAGTTTCCCAATGCAAGAATTAGGAAACCAAGTTATATAGAGAATCTTGGCGAAAAAGAAGAAGAAGAAGTTATATAGAGAATCCAAAAATCCGAGCAAATCTCATATTTTGCTTTTTTTCGTATCAGAAGTGAAAACCCACTCCATGTCTATGATCTTCTTTATATTATCCAGATACACAATACTAAACACACCATCATCTATATTCCTGTGGCAAGCGATATCCAAATATGAAATAAAAAAATTAAAAAGGGCGATTAGATGCTCGGATCCTAGTAAGATACAGAGAAATGCATTCACTAGTGAATCCACCACTATCACAGGTGCCCTATATTTGTGATTTTGCAACACAACTTGCATTGCTAATGTCCATATATATGTCGGGCAGAAGATTCACGAGCTTCTGGAAATTCTTTCAGCCTCTTGAGTCTTTCTTCGAAAAACATCAAAGGAAGGACAACATTCTGAATCCAATCCGAGCACTGTAACTTTATAATGCATGCATTATGCATATAGTGCTAGTGAATTTTGTTCCACTTTCTCCGCTCAACCCCTCAGCATTTTGTTATTCCTAAACAAGCTAAACTGACCCCAGTAAGAAAATTGATGATGAGCACCACCTTCTGCAAAATACTATGAATAAACGTCTAGAGCAGAAAGACGTACGTGTGGTTTGTGTGTATTTTTGTTTTGGGTTAAATGAAAATCACAACAATGTACATGTGGGGGTTTAATTTAAAGCCTTTGAACTTGATGGTCTTTTCTCTTGAGAGAACTGATATTAATTCGTTGTTCTACTGACTTGAATCTTTGATTTCTTGGTCTACTAAATGGCCTACAGTATTATTGGGGAAGGAAAATAGACGGCTACTGAAAAACGGAAGGAACAACCACTCAAATCAGCAGACAGAAAGTAGGACAATATTCGTTTTAGATGACGATATCTATCTTTTCCGGCGGTTTTATATATTTTGCAACGGGTTTTGAAGCATTAGTGACGGTTTTAAGGTACCTTATCGGGAAGTGCCTATAGCAGCGCTTTCTACCGTCGCTAACCGCTGCGATCACTTGTTTTTGAAACGGTTTAAAGAAACCGCTGCTAAAAGTTGGAAAAATGTATAAAAAAAATTGCTTCAATTCACCACCTGTTTTTGGTGTTTTTTTTCCTTCACAAAACACACAGTAAATTGGGAATGTCATTTAAATCCAAATATTGTTACAAGTTTCTCTCAAGTTATTTCCTAGTGTATTTTTTTATAATGAAAATATCGCACACATGAAACAAAACAATAGCATGATCTCATATATCTCACTTCTCTCTCATGTTTTTGGTAAGGAAATACTACAATAAATGATTAGCACATTGCTCTATGACTAGCACGGTAGAATGGCTCTTGGCTGCTGAAAATTTAACTTGATCTGCTCCAGTGCCTAGGCTAATAGAGCCAGCCCAAATAGTTTGAACCGGGCGCGCTTAGAATCGCCCAGACCCCCATCCCACATGAAGCCATTTCCACAGCTTCGCATTATTATGAGAATGAGTGCTGCGATTCACAAATACAACAAGGTCAGAAAAACTCCAAAAGCAATTTCATGCATCTGTGTGTACGAACACTAGATAAGCAAGAACAAAGAAAATACCAGATTCATGCACGAAAAAGCATCTTAAGATTCAAGCAAGAAAAAGCATAAGATACGAGGTCCTCAGAAAGAAAAAACAAAGGCTTATGAAATCAAAATAATTACAGGATATGAAAAAATTTATTTAAACAAGAAGAAAAGAAAGAGTTAGCCAAAACTAGAGTCTTGCAACACCAGACATAAACTAGAGAGTCTAGAAAGGAGTAGCATTCGTACGATAAAAATCTCTGTTCCAACATCTCATAAAAGTAAAATTCTGATTCAAGTTTCCCTTTCTTGTCGGACTCTAGAACCTTGTGGAACAATATGTTTCACCTAAACAAAAGGAACCATATATCTTCTATCTTCCGAAACTAGAACTTAGAGTTTAAAATACAAGACCAAAGAATTATATCAAACAGGCGAAAGCTTTTTAAAACAATAAATCAATATGCCAATATCACAGCACAGTGACCCAAAGCAATCTATCAAGCAGAACCTAAAGGGAACTAGGATGCTACTAACTTGCAGACCTTGCAGCTTTTTGTGTTGTGGAACAAACACTTACAGCATAACATGATGCTCAACTACATACATATATCAAACCATTTATCCAACGTTTTTGAAACTCCATTAACATGTGAAACTCAATTAGTATGAACAAAATTGATAAAGGTGGCAATAACTAAGGAGTCTCTAAGACTCAATTGCTAAGTTTTAGTTGTTAATAGAGATCAGCATCCCACTCTCCAAGTATTTCAGTTCTAACGTATGACCTACCTTTCAGTACCCTTCTATTGAAACAGAGATAAAATTCCATTATCTTTGCACCTAATTAGCCATTTACTTGCTATCTATCTACATCTCTATTCCACCAAGAAGGTGACTTCCAAGAAAACATACGACAAAATGCATCTTTTCTTAAGGGGTGAGGTAATCAACCCAGATAGCTGCTTCAAGTTTGAAGAGCACAAAGTTAACAAAAGTTATATCAGACCCAATTAGCAACTACATGATTGGAGTTACAGTCCAGAGAATCACTCATAGACCCACAATATTTGAATTGAAGTTCTAAAATATATGAAGTATAAGATTAACCCTGCCTTGAACCGAGCGACTTGTGCTTTGAACCGAAATGTAGAACAACCCAAACACCCTTTAGCGCAGGCCTCCAATCGTCATTATCCTCTGCTTCGAGTTCTGGAGAGAAAAGAGAAAAGAATGAGAAATAAAAAGCCCAAAGCTTTCGACTTTTGATTTTGACCCAGAATATTGAAAACCAAATCGTTGGTCTCTTTCAAAAGTTAATTTTTCAACCAATTAGACATGTATTGCCAAAGCCAGTCTTTACCTTTTCTTTACTAACTCGACAAAGGTGTCATGCGAGCGACGATGTCGACTAGGGAATTAGGGTTAGGGATTTTGATTCCGCCGAATATATTTGGGGATTCAATTTCTGGAGAGGCAACAGCGAGCGATAGCCGGTTGTGATCAGTTTTGGGCTACACTCGCAGGCCCATGACACTAGTTTTACTCTTCGTTGTTTGGACTTACGACTTTTTGACCCACGATATTGAAAATCAAACGGCTTTTTTTTGTTTCTTTCCAAAGAGACTCAGATTATTTTTTTTCCATTCTCTTTTTCTTTAGCATAAGAGCTGAGCATAACTTTTATCTTTTTTTTTTCATTGCGTTTTTGTTTGTCATTTATTCTTATCATCTAAAATTATTTTCTTTTTATCTATATATATGTAGCAACAATTCATTATAATTAAAATTTTAAACAATTGCTTCATTTTAAAAGGACAAATACGCAAAACAATAGTCTATTAAAATGTAAATACTTATAAAAGCAAAAATGAAACATGAATCAATGTTCCACAAAAACTTTCTATAGATAAAGATAAAATATACTAAAAAATATTGATATGCGTGAGCGAGATGCTAATATATAACTAAAATATTTCTAATAGATTTTTTCATAAACCCTTCCTATTCTAGGTTATTTTCGTCATCGCTAGAAGAATCATCAGTGGCATAGGGGTCCCAAACATGGATGCGAACCACCCTCATGGTTGTCTTCTTATGTTTGCATTCATGTTCATGTTTGTTTTCATATTCGTGTCCGTGTTCTTGTTCTTGTTCTTATTCATGTTCATGTTTGTGTTCATATTCGTGTCCGTGTTGTTGTTCTTGTTCTTGTTCTCGTGGCAGTGTCGGTTCTTGTTTTCTCTTTCGGGACGGGGTGGGTCGTGAGGGTAGTAGTGTGGCTCTAAGGTCGTATTTACTTTGCGTTTTGATGGATGAAGGGGTGCATTTGGCGCAGCTTTTGTTGTGTGGAAGAGTGGTGGCATTGGGAGCATTGAGAGCAGGGACAACTGGGTTCGGCTTTTCGGTCGTTTTTCTTTTTGTTGAACCCCTCATGTCCATGGTCAGTGCGTGCTTCATCTTGCGTAGAGAGAGCAAAGTGTGAATTGAAGAGAACAAGTCTGTATTTAATTTATAAGGATATTTGTAATCTTATCATCAACAATAAAGGAAACTCTCGAAATCCAAAAGCAATGTGGAAATATGATCCGTTTCCAATTCCACCTAGGCCTGTCCACATAAAAATTCATTACTTGAGGGCGAAGGAAATTAATTAACATTAACACACCCACTAAATTTGTCCCAACTTTCCAATGCCCTTCAAATTTATTCGATTTGAAAACAAGTTTTAAAATTTTAAAAAAAGAAAACACTGGGTTATATGAAATTGTAAAAACAATTTTCAATGAAATGCAAGTCTCTTCCAGTCCACATGCGGGGTTTCCTTGGGGGTTACAGAGGCTATGGACCGCAAGACGCTACAGGAACTCCAATCCCATGCAAGAATTAGCAAACCAAGTTATAGAGAATCCAAAATCCGAGCAAATCTCAATATATTTCTTTTTTCTTATAAGAACTGAAAGCCTGCTGTGTTTCTAAGTCTATAAATTTAGCAATGATCATTCCTTGTTAAGAGAGACTAAAGCTACAGAACAAAAAGGTACACAATACAAACACAACCTCATCTATATTCCTGAGGCAAGCGATATCCAGACATGACAATCTTGTCAGCAAACATTTTGCCAGTCTTGGGCATCACATGCCAGTGCAACGTCAAGTTGAATTCTTTACCCCGGAGATTGCTTCCCTACACAAGCAACAATCATAAAGATTGTCAATTTCCGATCGAACCACTAAACTACACTAGATCTTTATTCTTCGGTAACGCCAAGAAACAGATGCAAAGAATGGAAGGGGCTCTACTAATTCGTGAAGACGGCATACCTGATCAATGAAACGGTACTTGTTTGAAGTATGAATCCAAAACTTTGCATGCTCTTTGGTTGGTATGATCCCATCCCACAGAGAGATCTGTAAAATAGAGAGCAACGACTTATGTAGCCTGCAACTAAAGCACTGGTACAGTCAACAAGCCCTAGGGCTGACTGACAACCTCATGTTTATCTCAAGAAAAGCAAAACTGAAACATATAACTAAGCAGAAATACAATTGAAAGAATATAACTCCAAAAGCAAATGTGCAGCCAGATCCAAAGTAGTTTTACCTGATTCAGTGAGTTCTTTGGGGTTCCATACTCAGCGGCTAGAAAAACAAAAACCTGTCACACATTGCGGATAAAAGTAGAAGGTATTAGCGTCAAGGTTATGAATGATACGTGCATGACATAAACTGGCAGGAAAATCAGAAAAGAGCTTCAATTGTCTTATTATGTTCTGCATAATTTGAATTTCACTAGACACTACAAAGAAAATGCAGCAAAACACAACAACAAAGACACTTCCTCAACGGAAATGAGAGTAGTTTTTTGTTTATTGGCTTCTAGTCCTGTGCATGAAATTTACAATTACTCTCAAACCCATGATTATCATAAAACTTCCTCATAGTGTACCCAAATACTACTTGAAGTACACACAAGATATACTCAAAACTATGTATGCAACTGTGAATTCCTGCTAACACATGCACACACAAATTTGTCAAATTGCAAACCTGCTTTGTGTTCCACGTAAACAATGACTGTAAGTCTGCTGATATATTCATAGTCATGCTGACCTGCATAAAATGAAAATCACTTTAGTTCATATCAAATTGTGATTCATTGCATACACATATCTTCCTTTCTTAATCACCCATCTACTAGTCTCTATCTACAAATCAAAAGGGAAAATCCAATGTTGATGATCCAAAGCGTAACCAACTTGGAAAGGGGAAAACAGTTCATGCAGCTCAGGAGCAGTTGAACTGCTGCCAATACCAAGTTTATTATAACCTCGAGCTTTAGTAAATGCCTTCTTAGTTTGATCACCAAACAAAAATAAAAAGGCCTCTAATTTTCTTTTACCTGTTTTCATATAGTTACAATCCCATTCTGTTTTCTTATATGTGTCACAAACCTCAACACCAGCAACTACCACCTATAACTAGTCAAATCATGGACCACCTTTTCGACTGAAGAGAAATACCACATCTTTAAAAGGCTGAAGGACAGTGATCTTACTACTTGATTATCTATAAACAGACAGCCAATGAGCTCACACCAATATGTGGAAGGAGGTGATTAAGCTCTCCAGGATCTTAATATTAATGTTTTATATTTTACTTTCAACACATAAAATACACCTAGATCAAAGAACCAAATGATTTACTGAAACTAGACCACAAAACCCGGAAATTTCAGACCTTTGCTCTGAAACATGTACATCCATACATAGTCAATACACACACAAATGCATACACATGGAAATTTGATATAGAAAATAACCCTAAGACCCTCGATATATAAATCCCAAAGTAGCAGTCTTTAAACTAGATTATAAAGAAGAATCAAAGAAAACCCATTTGAGCCAATACCAAATTGAATTCATATACAGAACAATTTCACATATAACCCATCAAACTATAAATTAGAGAAAAGTACCTCGTCGTTGCCATTTGGTTGCTTCTGAAACCAATTGATGTTCAGCACCTAAACAGACCCAACAAGCAAAATCATAAATAAAATCGAACTGGGTATTCTAATTCAAAACAAAATTCAAACTTTTTAAATCCTAGATCTACCAAAGAGAAGAGAAAGGACCTGGACTTGGGAAGTGGGAGTGGGGTGGTTGAGATTATCAGAGATAGAGGCCATGGCACACATGAGGGCCAAAATTGTGACAGCGAAAGTTAGCAAAGCATTGGCTCTGTACCCAAACGAATGCATCTTCTTTCTTTCTTTCTTTTTGGGTTTTTTTTGCTTCGTTTTCTGCTTGTTCTGGTTTTGGTCCGAGTAAGAAAGAAAGAAAGAAAAAATGTGCGTTTTCTTTTGGGGGTTTTTGAAGAAACGAAGACTTGGGAGGTTTTGTTTTGTTTGTACTTATAATAATCAAATCACAGAGAAAGTAAGGGGATGAGAGAGTGTCACACTTTGGCTATACTGCTCAGCCATTGGATAAAGACACGTAGGTGGGGCCCTCCGTTTTTAATCTTCTTGGCAATTTTTGCTGGTCTGGTTTTTACCATGTCTGTAATTCTTTATTATTCTATTCCTTAATTTCTCCAAATATTGAACATGAGAAAAATCAATATAAAAAATTGGGAATTTTGAAGTTGCATGTAAAAACGTTGGATCACTTGGCATTTCTCAATGGGATTTTTTTTTTTAGTACATTTCGTTTGAAAAGAGCGATAATATACTAAACTCACACACACAATATTGATGCTAGGACTCGAACCCAATATACTGCCTGGAGGAACAATTATTACAAACCACTACACTAGTGGGTTCTTTGCAAAATTAATTATATTAAAGTTCTGAGTTTTTTTTTCACAGTATAGCCACGCGGCTATACTATCTTTTAAGAAACATTAATAAAACCGAGAACAGCCGTGCGGCTATACTATATAAGACCCGGTCAGAGCCAAGGCGCCACGTGTCAAAAAGGTAAAGCCAAGCGGCTATACTATTTATAATTAAAAAATTAGGGAAACCCAAGTATAGCCTCTATTTATAGATATTAATTTGCTAGTTTCTACATCCAAAGCAAATATCAAAGAGAGAGAATTTCACAGTAAAATCAATTAGAGAGTTCAATTTGTGTGTGTGTGTGTGTGTGGGAATATTTGCCTTTAATCGACCTCGTTTTCTCTAGTAATACTAAATTTTTTTACTGCACACAATATTTGTCGTAGAGAATTGCATGATAAGTTGGAGTGTTCTTGATAATTGCTTCACTTTTCAAATTTTGTTACAACAAGTAAGAAATAATCCTAGCCTCTCACATTCATTCATAGTTAGTAAAATACAGAACGGAAAAAAATACGAATAAAATACGTAGGTGTTTTATTCGGCAAAATTTTGGCACATTACAACTTGAAAGTTCGGCCACTATATTATATTTTAATATAAATTATTTACATTTTAAAATAAATATTATTTTTATTCAATAGTATGTGAGAATTATGTGTATATTACATGATTTTTGTGTGTTTTATTGATTTTTTTTGTAAAAAATGTGTATTAAACATGAAAAATACGTACATGCCTATATAGTATGAATATTGTATGTGGAAATATGAATGCTAGTTTTCTTGTTCTCCACACTTCATGCAGGGCTCAGGGTCGTCGCCCTTCCAACCCTTCACCTCAAAATGGACAACAAAACCTTAAACCCTACACTACACACTCAAAACCATCTGTCCTCCTCTCTCTCCCTCTCTATACCCTGGTCTCTGTCTGTGTCATTCAAAGCAGAGAGAGCCATGGCCACCTCTGCTTTGCTCCGTTCCTTACGATGCCGTGACGTGGCTTCAGCCTCCCTCTCTGCCTACCATTCCGTAAGTGTCACATTCTCTTCAACTTCCATACAACCTCTTATTCTTTAGGGCTTATCTAATATAGGTTCCTACATTTTCTATTTCCTAGACATATACCCATCACTATATAAATCTACGTGTAAAATTCAATTTCAAATTTAAATGACCAATAGGATATAAGAGGTCATAGTATTCCTATGTTTTTACATCATTGCCACCATGCTTCATATTTTATTTATAATTTATTTCAAGCATTCATTAACTGCCATAATTGTAATTAATGATACCTATTAATAGCATATCAAACACCCCATTTCTTTCGGTTGACATTCCCTCTAACATATCGCCCCTAAAATTGTAAAAAATACGTGTATTATACTATTTCTTATAAAAAAAAATTAACAAGATTGAGTATAGCCGCTCTTGGGCTTTGGAGAAATTTAATTAAGACACCCAAACGAAAATAAGTAATTTATTTTTTTGACATTCATTGAACTTCAAGTACTTACTATTTATTAAGTCATTTGTGAAATCAATAACATATTTAAATATTCAATAAAGAAATAATAATTAAAACATAATTACTAATTAAAGTAATTCAAAAAGGCTATTATATTACTTAATTACATATATTAAATTAAAGAAGTTGGCAAAAAAACAAAAGTAAAGAAACTAATTTTATATTTTCAAAATTAAAACAAAAAAAACAAAAAAAAAACAAAAAAACTCTCCCAGTGCCTATAGTATTTTATAAAGATTGGGTATAGCCGCACAGCTATACTATTTTTCAATATATATAAAAGACTTGTCCAGCGCCTTGGCGCCATATGTCAAAACGGTAAAGCCGCGTAGTTATACTATTTTTAATTTTTTTTTAGTAAAAACGAGTATAGATGCGACACGTATCAAAACAGTAAAGCCGCGTGGTTATATTACTTTTAAAAAAATTAGTAAAAACGAGTATTGCCGCGCGGCTACACTATTTCAAAAAATTTTAAAATCTAGCATTGCTGCACGGTTATACTATTTATAAAAAACAAAACAAAGGAGGACCTGCCTAGTGATTATCGTGTCAAAATAAATATAGCCGCCCGGCTATACAATTTGTAAGAAACATTAATAAAACCGTGTATAGCCGCACGGCTATACTACTTTTTACAAATAAATTTGAAAAACCTGGTATATATATAATAAAAAAAGAACCCGGCCATCGCCTAGGCGCCATGTGTCAAAACAGTAAAGCCAAGCGGCAATACTATTTTTAATAAAAATTAGGGAAAACGAATATAGCCGAGCGGCTATACTATTTTTAAAAAACATTAGAAAAACCGGGTACAGCCGCGAGGCACCACGTGTCAAAAAATAAAGCCGAACGGCTATACTATTTTTAAAAAAAATTAGTAAAAATGAGTATAGCCTCGATGTTAAACGATTTCTTTATATAAAAAATCTAGTATTAATTATTAACTGTTGCTTCTACCAGAAATAACAATAAAACCTGGCTCTTCGGTCTCTTCAAAGGAAGGCTTTTTCTTTAATTGGCTAAATATTTTATTTCCTGATGAGAATATGATATTTGGAGCCAACAAAATATCATTGGGTTTGAGTTTTTTCTTGCGTTAAGAAAAACGGGGGTACAGGACGGAAAAAAAAAATTAGCCAGAAACAAGCCTTGGCCTGGCAATGGCAACACTAGCCCAAGTTACCCTCAAGCCTCTTTTATATATTTAGCAGGTTATGTATTAAGATTTTTTTTTTTAAGTACAAGCGATACTCTAAACTACACGGTGCCATGAAGGTTTGAACATGAGACTAGTAATCTGCAATTCAAAGTCAATTTTTTAGTACTAAGATACATAACCATGAAATGGACCATGTACCCAATTGTTCATTAGGTTTGGAATCCATTTTAGCATGTCAAGCATATACGGACTAAATTTGAGTTTCAAGCAAGAAAAAGACATAACCAACAGTATAATTAAATAAAAGTTTTATTTATGCAGTCACTTAATTAGAGACAACATCAAGCACAAAGCTTTAAAGTAGATATTTTATTTGATCAACATACACAAAAACCCTCAGATCATCTGTCAAAAGGGTTCACAATCTACGGATCAGTGCTGGTGGAGGAGGTGCCAAAGTTGAAGTTGGCACAGTTGGTCCCGCGGAGGAACAAGGAAGAGCTAAATCCCAGCCTTGAGTTCATCAAATCAAACTGCAGCAGATTATCCTCCAACTGCTGGGTCCCAATCACAATTGGAGCCTTAGGCCTCATCCCACCGTCCACAAACGCCAAACACATCACGCCAGGACGTGCCTGAATCATAGCGTTTGCACCAAAAATTCTCCACATGATGTTTTGCTTATTGTCTAGAACAAGGTCTATGCTGGGAACCGTAGGCCCCGTCTTGCTGGTAGGGATTCTGTTTGCGTCAAAACATGCCCCAAATGGTGCCACAGGTTTCAAATGAGGCACCCCTCGAAGCTGGTTCATGAAGAGCTGATTGAGTGCCCTGAAAATTGGGGTTTGGAGAGTTGTGTAGGGAGTTGTGGTGCTGATCAGTGCCCCACCAAACCCACCTTTTGGGATCGAAGGCAACATGGCGTTGTTGATTTTAATTGATTGAACATTGACGTAGTACTCTCCTTGCTGGCCTATGGTCAATGGGGCATAGGTCAACTGGCGTGACACGTCGATGCCAGGCTTCATGAAATAGGGTCCTTCACCGAAGAAAACGGCGCCGTTGTTGCCACGTGAGGAAGTGAGGCACACTGCAAATTTTGGTGGGAAGCCAAAGTGGGAAGCTAGTTGGTATGGTAGGGAAATTGGGGAGTGGCCTAGACCAGCAACACCTTGAACATTTTTGGGTAACCCCTTTTGCAAGATATTGGAAGGTGCACAAGCAAAGAGGAATCGGGGGTGTGTGACCATTGGGCCAGGGCTTGAGCCTTGGGTTGACGAGATTTTGAGGACATCCTCTGCGAGCTCACCCAGGGCACTTTGTTGGGTCACAGGGTTCGTGGTCAAGAGTCCACAAGCGTTGGTATGGCAGCCTGGTCTGGGTTTTGAAGAGCTGCACGTGCGGCAAGTGTGGCTGTCGGCCTTAGCACACTGGCTTGAGTGGCAAACAGGGGCTTTGTAAGTTGATGACGTGTATTGGTTCTCACAATTGACTGATAAGAACCTCCCAGTTAGGTCTATGACAAAGGGGAACTGGACTAGAGGGGTTCTTTTGTGAATTTGGGCCACATGGAGATTGGTTGCCCTATCTTTCTGGACTTTGAGGACAAGCATGTTTGGTCTGATGGGGACGTGGGTTTGGGATTTGGTTGCTGAAGATGTGAGAATGAGAAGAGATAAAGAACAGAAGAAGAGCAGGAAATTATGAAGGAAAGAAGCCATGGATGCAATTGGAATTTGGAAATGAACAAGTTTTGGTATAGATAGGAAGATGAAACGGTGGGAATTGGCAAAGAACTAGAGAGGCAGAGCTTGCAATTTATAGAGGGGTGGCTTGCATATGGACATTTTAGAATTTGGCATTGTGTCCTTGCTTGAGGGATTTGAAAGCAAAAGGGGTGAGCATAATCTTGATATGAGAACAAAGAGTTGGTGAGTATGTAGGGGTACTTGGCAGTGAGAAGGGCTTCAATACATGCAGTAGCTTGTGCTTTAAGTAACAAACAAAAAAAGCGACACTGGGTTTGGCCGGTACTCGAAACCGGCATTAGTTTTGCATTTGGAAAGCAAATCACCCTAATCATCTTTCTTAATCTGATAGGGATCATGTTTAATGGTTTATAAAGCAGAATTAGTTCTGCAATAACACAGTTTCTAAGTTCATCCAGAGGCAGCCTCCACCACATAGGTACAAAGCTTACCGACATGAATTTCAAAACCAGTTCTTTTCTGTGACGGTGGACTAATCATCATATCCGAAACTGAAGCTTACTTAAGATTTTGTTAGAAATCTTGTATAAGCATGAAGATTAGGTGTTGTATTAGGCCTGTTCAGATTGGGTCAATATGAAAGGCTCACAAAGGCAAAGCCCATATATGTAGTTTGGTTTGGTCAGGCTTAAACAACAGCCTCTTATGTCTTATCTCATACCCCACCAGGTGAGAAAAATAGTGATGGCTCTGTTTTTAAAATTCTGGTTTCTGATAGCTCTGTCCCTGTATATAAATTATAATGCCAATGAAGTCACGTTTTCCCACCTTTCCAATCCGGACTTGATGGTGGAGACTGGTGGGGAAACGCAAGTCAAAAGGAAGAAAAATCATGGACCTAATAATTTCAACAGATAGATAGAGATTGATGCTTTAAATATTTCCAAGTTGAAATCTACACATGATGCACCTTGATTAAAGTGCCTTTCTCTGCATCATTCTGGCAACCCTTATAACACAAATATTTTAATTGAGATCCTAAACAAATTGGTTAAACAAATCATCAATGGGAGAATTAGGTTAGGGTTAATATACATTTACCAAGAAGCAAAATTTACCCATATTACAGAGTAACATAAGCCATGGTACTTCCAAAGTGTTTGCATTAAGCACCAGAAATACAATAATCCTAAAAACCAAAAAAAAGAAAGAAAAAAAAAAACATGACTGAAACCCTAGCTACTTTTTACTTGTTCACATAAGATAACAACCATTAGCATTCTCATCACTGAAATAGTTGGCGTAAGGATCATTTGAAGATGGCATTTGCTGAGGAGGCATGAAGTTCATGGGGGCATGTGGCCGTGCATACATCATGGGCTGGTACATGCCATTGCCATTGCCTCTCTGTTGGTTCATCATGGCCATGTATTGTTGTTGCTGCAGCTGCATCTGCTGCTGCTGCTGCAGTTGCTGGAGCTGCTGCTGCTGCTGCTGGTTATAAGGGTTTCCAGCAGGCCCCATCCCTTGATAATATCCACCGTTCATCATCGATGGTGTAGGCAATCCTTGAACTGCTGGAGCATTACCCATCTGCCCCATTGGATAATTACCCATTGGACCCCTCTGGCCCATTTGGCCCATCTGACCCATCTGACCCATTGGACCCATCTGGCCCATCTGACCCATCTGCCCAATTGGAACCATCTGGCCCTTTTGGCCCATTTGAATTTGATGCATATCTCCTCCATTGCCACCATTGCCGCCTCCTTTGCCTCCTTTGCCTCCATTGCTTCCCTTCCCCTCTTTGCCTTCTTTGATTTCTTTGCCCCCTTTCCCTCCTTTGCCATGATTGAGCACCACATCAATTTCATGATAATCATTTTTCCCCTTCTTAATTTCATGGGCCCCATCATGTTTGCATCCACCTTTTTTCCCTCCATTGCCCTTGCCATTGTTTTTCCCATCACCACCATCCACACCACTTCCTCTGGAACCACCCCTTCCTATACTAGTACTTCTTTTGAGCCAACCCACCAAGCCACCTCCACTCTTGCACTCTTCTTTTTCTTTTTCTCCCTTCTTTTTCTCCCCTCCTTTGCCATTTCCACCCCCTTTCTTTCCATCCTTGCCATTCTTCTTTTCATTATTTTCACTCTTGCCCTTCAATTGCACAGGAAAATCAATAACCCCACCTTTCTTGGCAGAGCCTCCCCCACCACCACCACCTAATTTTTTCTCATTCATAGCATGCATATTGATCATTCCAGCAGGCCCATGTGGCCCATGGCCATTTCCCATGATTGGCATCATCTTCCCATAAGGCCCTTGTGGACCCATCATACCTGGCATCATCTTATTGGGTTGCTGCTGCTGCTGCTGGTGATGGCCATGGCCATGGCCATGCCCAAACTCTTGTTCGTCATCATCATCATCATAATCTTCATCACCAAACTCATCCTCAAATTCGTCTTCAAACTCACTGTCATATTCATCATCACTCCCACCAAATTCATCCTCTGGCAAATTGAATTTCACAGATTTCTGGTCCTTGGGAGGAGGCATTTTCATGGCTTTACCCCCTTTGAATTGCTGCTGCTGCTGCTGCTGTGCTTGTTGTTGTTGTTGGCCACCCTTTGGCTTCTGAGATTTGTTGTCTTTTCCACCTTTCCCAGCAGGCATCTGATTGTTGAGCTGAGCTTGGTTGTTGTTTGAAACCCTTTGAACCCCCAGAAGCTCGGCATTTTTGCCTTCTTTTTTAAGTTTCTTAATGAATCTGATTGGATCAATATTCCCAATCACAGTCACGATCCCCTGATCTGCATCTATAATGCTGTTGTACACACCTGGACAACAAGACCATTCAAACAATTAGCCACAAAAACTACTTAACCTATTGAAATTCACAGCATAAAGATCAGTACTTTAAGCTAATATTAATGAAAAAAATACTGATTAGTTTTTTTGGGTAACAAATTAAACGAACATACCTTCAATTTTCAACGCTTTCTTAACTTTCCCCTTACAGCCCAAGCAGCAAATATTTACTTTGTAAACCGATCTCTGCAAGTAAAAAAAAATTTTAAAAATCCCAGAAGACCAAATTAGACTGAGTCACTGTTTGTGCCGAATTAGTAAGAAAGAAACTAACAGAGGAACAGTATAGCTTAGCTTTGTTTCATAACATTATGAATGAAAATAGTTTAAACAAAAGTGTACCTGAAGATCCATGACCTCGTGCTTACTCATTGTCTATGAGAAAGAGAGAGCAAACAGGATTGCTTGAGATTGTGAGCTGAGGATATAAATGCAGAGAGAGAGAGAGAGAGAGAGAGAGAAAGAGAGAGAGCTCAGAGGCGGTTGGTGAGAGAGAACTCAACACTTTATCTTTTAGCTTTCTTCCTCCGTTCTAGGGTTTTGTGTACTCTCTTTTCGAGCAATATTTTAAAGCCAGAAAGAGAGAGAGAGAGTGAGAGCAGTCCGTTTGCTCCAGCTCCAAGTACCGCGACCAGATTTATAAATCGAATATCTTCTTGAATAATACAACTTGAACAACAGTGGAGTGGTTTATATAGCTGAACAGAAACTAATCTAATTTAGAAAAGAAAAAAGAAATAGGAAACTTAAAGATTAATCCTAGTTCAGCTCAGATTAGTTGCCTCCTTCTTTTGCCAGGGAAACCCAATTATAAAAAGAAAGAAACACAACTAAAAAACTATGAATAGTTGCCAGGAAAACAAAAAAGGAAAGCATCAGATAAAACTCTACTTCACTAGGAAAACATCAATTAAAAAATTACTATTATATTCTAACATAGCATAGTAGAAACTAATACAACACTAAAGCAGCAAATTAAGCATAATTAATCATAATTAAGCCGGACTTAAGCAAGATTTAAGCAAAGCTTAAACATGATTTTGTACCACTTTTTGCACGTATTGTAAAGAAACAGCTGGCGATAGCTTGGCTGGACACGGCTCTGTGTTACATTATTAAGAATTGCTAAAGTACATGGCTTTATAATTTTATGGAACGCAGAAAGTTATTTAATAACTTATTTTGGAAACAAGGCCAGACATGATTAGACTAAAGATCAATAGCCATGGGCCCCATCTTCTCTGGGATCACGAGCAGTGGTGGGCCCTAGCGCTGGGCCTTTATATCCGGGGCTCCATCACTCACAATTATTTAAAGCCCAATACATTTTTGCAAGTATCCTTCCATAAATTATTTGGATATCCTTTCTTTTTTTGTTTTTTGTTTTTTTTTAATTTATTATATAAACAATAAATTACTTTAAATTAATTTAATTTAACTGAAATGGAAATTATAATTTGGGTGCAATGATGGATTTACCGTCCTGACCAACTCGCTTAACTCACGTTTGCAAGATCAAATTCCCATCTTCAGTGTATTATCAAGTACAGCAAATTGGAATCTTAAGAGTTAAGGAATGCTAACAACCTTCTTTCTAACCTTCATTTTAGACCTTCATTCTTACAAATAAAACAATATCATTAATGAATGAGACCAATAAACTTTTATTTTTCTTTATGTGGAATAAAATATTAATAAAATATTTGAAATTCAATTAAAAAAAGAAAAAGAAATAGAATTACAGTATTCAAAAACTAAAAATAAAAAACCCTAAACCCCACCAACCCCGACTCCTTCCAGCCTCCACCAAATAACCCCAACCCAACCACAATTTCAGAACTGCCATTAAAGGCACCTTCTTACTTTCTCATAAGAAGAAACATAGTGTGAGCGGTAATACTTAAATTTTCTCCAAGGTTCTCCACCTTCTCATGAGTTTTAACTTTGAGATTCACAAAAGAAGGGGTAAGAGAGAGTTGGGAGAGTTTGGGGGATGGTGGTGATGAGAGAGAGTTAATGGGAGTGTGAAGGAGAGCAGCCATAGCCGATGTGGGCTTCCTCCATTTTTGTTGGGTTTGTGGATTGATGTGGGGTGGGGAGATGGAGGAGGATGAGCTTTGTAAGGTGGCGGCTGGAAGGAGTCGGCATGGGGATAAGGGTTTTTTGATTTTAATTTTAGTTTTTGAATACTGTAATCCTATTTCTTATTTTCTAAATTGAATTTTAAAATATTTTATTATTATTTTATGCCACATAAGAAAGAAAAATAAAAGAATAAACTTGGAAAATAAAATCTAGTTGGTTTTTTTTTATTTTTTTTATATATTTTTAGATGAGACCCAAGGGTATCCACCGCCGACAGTAGTGACTAATCCCTTTCGCCACGGGAGCTCTCCCAATGGAGGTAAACGGCTGGCCACAAAATGCGCTCCATTCCCATGGGCGGAAATCTAGTTGGTTTTAAGTATAAGGAAAGTGACACATATTATGACCAAAAATGAGAAGATTGAAAATAGAATGTTAGAGAGAAGGTTACTATCATTACCTTAGACTTAAACATGAGGGTGGCAAAGATGGAGCTCATGCAATGATGCAATTGCCGAGAGAGTGTCATCTATTAGAGCACTTCCACCCGTGCAGGCCAACACGGGCAGAAGGCCCCCCAGTCCCCAAAACCCAACTTCAACAGTGAAGGCCAGTCTGGACAAGCCCAAACCCAACTTGACGGTAGGAACTAATGGTGCAACACAACATCCAATTGAGTGACCTCTGCAACTAATATTTGAGTTGAGTGACCAAAATATAACTTCAAGTATACTTGAGGGACCATTAATACGAATAACCCTATTATAAATATCTAGCTATGTTCTTCACTTTCCACACCAAAATTTCATACAAATTTATCATCTTAAATCTCATGTGAATAATTTCTGAACTTTGCCATTTGCCATAGCACCGTGGGTGAAAATGCTCTTATATTTTGTGAAGCATGTCAGTCAGTTTGGACACTAGCATGGCTGTCAGTTCGACTGTGAAATTATTTGAGAGATCGATAAGAGTTAAATGGTCAATTCACAGACAAGGCCAATTGCGAGAAGCAATGGAGCATTTCAAAGCTAAACCATATATCTCTGAGATGTGAAAGAAGAAGAATCAAAATGCTCTCTCTGAGTTTGAACCCTTCTTTTGCAACAACATTATTGTTTGTCCTCCTCCTTAAAAGCCTAACCCGTGAATAAATTCTTGTCCTCATTGCTTCTTTATTTTACCTTTGAGACCTTTGAGAAGGAAACCGAAAAAAAAATCAGAAAAGAAGAAGCAAGATATTCTTGATCTGTAAAAGATATTGAATGGTGACAAAAAGGAGCCCCACCACTGGCCACAAAGTTAGAAACCCAGAGATAAATAATTTAACGTTATTAAAATGCTTTATGCAGCATAGGGTAGCTCACAAAATGGCTTTCCAACCCAAAACTTTGACTGCAAATCTTCTCTAATAATTGGAGATCAAAAGATTACAAGGAAAGCAATCAAATATAATATTTTATCTCCATTTGTGTGATGTTGGGCAGCTCCTGGTTCAAATTATACGTACACTTGTTTTTTTCCTGTACTATTCTATGATTCGAATCAATATAAGGTACGGACTAAAATATCTAAGCTATATTTACGTTGAAGCCTGTGAACGTATGCAACATTCGAATCCTTAAAAGCAAAGGGCAGGATGATTTGCTTTTAATGGCTCCGAGTTCAAGCCACTTTACTTTAAAGCTTTTGCTTCTCTACCAGACTATACGCATGCCTAAAACTGTCCAGCTCCTATGACAGAAATCTGTACCATATATATATGAACCAATTTTATTTCTTTTGTTATGATCAGATGGGAAAGATTGCAATCTTTTGTGAAGTGAAGTCGTCCTTGAGATATTGGATTGAATTGCTGAATGAAAACCCTTTTATCTGTTTTTGGTATGAAGTTTGAGACGATTGTAGTCTTATTAAAAGAAAAGTGGAATCGGAGTTGCTTGAAAGAGATTATGTTACTGGGAAATGGCCAAATGGGCAGCTGTTTGTGTTGATTGATTTCTACACAGCTGGGTTTGTTTGGTTCTGAGACTAAGTAGCTCAGGTCAGGTCAGCTGGGTCCCCGAGAATGGAGGAGACAATTAGGTCAGAGACCAGACCAGACCAGATCAGAGACTTTATATAAAATATTAATGGACTGGACAATGGAGATGGTTGGGTGGTGGGTTGGGATCCAAAATTATGGAAGAACCCTAGTTGGTGAACAGTCACACCTCTGGACTGGTCTCTTTATCTTTATGTTGGATTTGATGGAGGTAAAGTGAATCACGCATTTTCTGATCCATTAAACACCATCTGTCGTGTTGTGTGCCAGTGAACGATGGAAAAGTAAAGAGATAGCAAAAACAAAACACTCATTTTCTGCCAATCCAACCACACAGCTTCAAAGGTAAATCCATTATGCATATGTTTCAATCCAAGCACACAACACAGCTGACTTTTCTTTAAACTAACAACATCCGTTAAAATAATTAACGTTCTTAATCACTTAAATTACAAGTTTGTCTCGTTGTTGTGCAGTTGATGAAGATGTGACTGATTTCATAACCACTCTTCTTTCCAATCATCCCTCTCTGTCCTACCAAACTTAATATGTCAAACCCACTTGGTTGAAATTGAACTGAAGCTTTGTCTAGTTCACTTGGTTGGGTGAAATTTCTATGCGTGTGAAGCGCACAAACTGCAATTATATGTTGGGAATGGAAGGAAACTAATGTCTCAAATCACAAGAAAGAAAATAAAAAAGGAGAAAATGTTACAAAATCCAATACAAAGATTCAAATCCCCAAGAATAAGTATGGTCATAGTCGTAGGCAGTGATTGCTTTTTCACCTTTAGACTTCAAATCAAGACTGAAGAGCCTCACTTTTGTCCCCCTCCTTTGTTCTCGTTTAAACATCCGAACCCAAAGCACTCCCCTTTTCCTTCTTATATGCTTACTTGTGTCGCAAATATTCCCTCCCTTTGTCCTTTGAACCATTCACACACCCCAACAACACACTCAGGAACCTTACACAATTTCTTAGAAAGGAGAACAAAACTGTCTTCTTTATGTTCAAGGAACTTAGTATTGCAAAGAGACCCAAAGGGGTTTGGGCCAGTGTTTGAGTCGAAATGAAATGACCCAAAACGTAGAACAAAGATCACAAGGCCCATCGCCCATAAAAGAGAACAAAGCCCACAAGCGATACAAAACAAGTAGAATTCTATAGTGAGGGCTTTATCTCTTAACCGTTGGATCAAATTAATTAGTCATTGAATTAAATTAGTTAGTTTGAACCAACAGTTAAGAAATGAGACCCTCACTATAGAATGAATCTACAAAACAAACCCATAAGAACACTCAAACGGACCAATTGAAAGAACCAACATCATTTAGAGCAAAGACCAGCCCATTGAAAAATATGTCATAAACCCAAGACCCAACTTAGGGCTGGTTTGGGGTAAAAAATAAGCAGCTTTAAAAAAATGTTTTGGGGATTTGGGTGTTTGGTAAATCAAATCCAAGCTGCTTATTTAATAATTTGCTATCATTCAAAACTGAAAAACAGAGGCAGGTGGGGAGCTGCTTCTGAAATTTGCTGCCAGGAGAAGTATGCGGAGGCTTTAATGAAACTTTCAAAATGCCTATACTGCCCTTATCTATTTTAAAAAATGACACGCTATATCCCATCTTTTTCTCGATCAAACCCTACGAAGCTCATATCGCACTCTCCAATCCTTGCAGCCATTCCTCAAGTTTTCTGGAGTTGTCTCAGCAAGAGGGGCTCTCTCAAATCTGTTCACTGAAGCTGCGTTACAGGTATCTTCCATGTCCTCCTGAGTATCTTTATTCTTCTTGGGTATCTCTATCTTTCATATCCTCTTGGTAAAACCTTTCTGGAATTTGGGGTTTCTGTGTAAAACCTTTCTCTCTCTGTTATTTGATGGAATTTGGGGGTTTATGCGAACTAGAGATTGAAGATGTTTGAGTCTGATATTTATTATTTTAGTCCCTTTCTTTCTTTGTCATTTTCTGATTATTGTCAAAACCTTTTATATCTTTGCTTTTGTTTTCTGGAATTTGGGGTTTCTGTGTAAAACCTTTCTCTCTCTGTTATTTGATGGAATTTGGGGGTTTATGCGAACTAGAGATTGAAGATGTTTGAGTCTGATATTTATTATTTTAGTCCCTTTCTTTCTTTGTCATTTTCTGATTATTGCGATTGTTGTTTTATATTATATTGGGTTTGAAGGGCCCTTGATCAAGACTTTATGAAACTTTATAGCCTCACAATTTTGACCAAAAATACTTTATAGCCTTCGACAATGATAGCATGGTGATATTCTTTTTTGGGTGACAAATTTGAATGATAAGTGAGGGAGAGGTAGGCACAACACACGGCATAGAGATTTCTCTATTGTAATGATAAGTGAGGGAGAGGTAGGCACAACACACGGCAGCTGGAATATCTTTTATTACACTTTACAGTACATAATCATACAAACAATTAAGCCTAAAAATGGAGCTCACTTCTCACGTGCGGTTTCCATCACACGTGTTCGAGCAAAGCCCGTGCCTTTCTCCTTCTTCACCCTCCGGCGCTCTCTCTCTCTTTATCTCTCTCTCCTTCTCAAACTGTCAGTCTGACCGGCCATGGCGAAGCTTACAGTCGATTAGTCACCACTTTGGGAGGACACGAGAAGAGCTGAGAGAGCTCAGAACCGTCGATTAGCCGCCACGTAATCCCATCCCAACCGTCTCTTTCAATTTCAGTCGCACAAGCCCATTAGCCTTCTCTTCAAGGTCTGTAGCCTTTCCAATAACCTGTCTAAGTTTTGTTTTTTATTAACTTAATCAGGTTCTTGTGATTAAGTGAGTCAGTAATTGGTCAGTTTGATGGCAACTGTTATTTTTGCTTCGGAATTCACTGCCGACTAAGTCTGTAAACGTTGGGTTTGTGAGTTTTATCAATCTTGTGTACGATTAAGACGCGCATTTATATTTCTTATGTTGATGGCGTTTTTGAATGGCATAAAGTTGGTATTTTTCAGTAAAATTTATCAGATTTGGCTTAACAAATTGCTATTTTGCATTTCTTGTTGTGCTTATTCTTTGTCATTGGAGCTTTTCAAATGTATTTGATTATCACATACATAGTTGTTTTTTGTTTTGTTTTTGGAGAAGAACCCTATTTTCATAATTCCTAGTTCCTTAATTGTTTTTTATTGTGATAGTGTTTCTTGTTGCTTGTGGTTGCTATAGGGTTAAGTAGTTTCTGCTTTGGGGAAATTTACATGATTGTAGATGGGAGATACTGAGGCTACTGTGAAGTCGAAGAAGACAGTTTTTGTAACTGTTGGAACTACTTCTTTTGATGCTCTTATTAGAGCAGTGGATACTCATGAGGTTAAAGCAGAGTTGTTAAGGAGAGGGTATACCCAGCTTCTCATTCAAATGGGCCGTGGATCTTATATCCCCACCAAGGTATGTTTTGATTTCTTTGGTTCTAGTTACTCTGCATGAATTGTGGTTAGTTTCTGTTGCTCACAATCTACTGTGAAGTAGCAAACTTTAGGGTTGCAAAGCGGAGGTTTAAAGAATGCATGATCCATTTTATTTTATTTTATAATGCAGTCTGAAGGAGGAGATGAGACCCTTGCTGTAGACTACTTCACTTTCTCATCAAGCATTGCAGACCATCTGAGGGCAGCATCTCTTGTGATTAGTCATGCAGGTATAATTCGGATAGCGTCTTCTTATCTTTCGGAAAGTTGTAATCTTTCCCTGGTCTTTTAAAATTCATCAAATTTCAAATGAATGTTTTAGAGGTAAGTTTATGAGTAAAATAAAAGTACGAGAGAAGAGGAAAGCTTTGTTAATTGTGAGCCATTTTTATTTACTTTGATCCTTGATATATCATGGGCTTGATGTTTTGTGTGAATATTATTCTTACTGTGGTGCAGGGTCAGGGAGCATATTTGAGACATTGCGGCTTGGTAAGCCTTTAATTGTGGTGGTGAATGAAGATTTGATGGACAACCATCAAAGTGAGTTGGCAGAGGAACTAGCAGACAGGAAGCATTTGTACTATGCTCGTCCGCTGACACTTCATCGTGTTATAGCAGACATGAATTTGGATTCCCTCATTCCATACCACCCAGGTGATGCCACACCAGTCGCCAAGCTTATCAATCAGTTTCTTGGTTTTGCAGACGACTGATGGAATTGTAAAATTTTATTACTAGCATGATGCCCATTTGAATAAAAGTTTTGCAATGTGATAGATATTGATTGATCATCACACACGGTTGAACCAAATGAAGATTAATAGGATTGGGTTGGCCAGGATCTCAAATCCTTTTGATACCAGATTGAGAAGACATAATTTCGTTTGCGTAGTTGAGACTCTTTGACATGAATAACTTGGGATGCATTGTGTTATCTGTTTCGACTTGGCCCTACATAACTTTATTACATACCCATGTTATGTACCACCTAACTTGTACCAAATGTAACGGCAAAATGTTACTCAGTCACAAAACAGCAGTTTTATCTCTCATTCACCTATGACATCTTAATTGGAAGAAGAAGGATGCAAGGTTGGTGTCTCGTATCCTGCTGCGTGCCCGACTGACCATAGCATTGCCCTCGGAAGAAACTGATGGTAGTCCAGCCTGCGAGTATCTGCGCATTATCTTATTCTCCCGGTTCTCTGGGTTTGAAGCTGCTTTTCTATTGTTTATTTTTCGGTGGCAATTGTATAGTTGGCAGACTTGCCAAGTCCACTTCAACTGGTCCACCTGTCTGCAAGTCAAGGATGGTGATAAAACGGAATTTTCGGATGCTGTGGATTGTTTATAATTAGGAAATAATGATTTGAGCGGAGAATGGATATGAAATGGTGCAAAAGCTTCCAAGATTTTCTTATACAGAGACAGAGACAATTCCTTAGAAAAATACAAAAGAAGAGACGAAGAAAGTACACAAAACTATTTGGTATTCACGAGAGAGAGAGGGAGAGAGAGAGAGAGAGAGCGAGGAATCATGTGAAGAAAAATTACCAAAGTTGGGGAGAGAGAAAGAGAGAGGGCATCCTACTTAGAAGGGAAACAAACTCAACCTCCCAACACTACCCATATACAAACTTCCACCTCAACATTACCAAACTCACCTCTCTCTCTCTCTCTCTCTTTCTCTGATTTCTTCTTTTTTGCATTGCTTTGTGCTCATGGAAGTTAACACCACTGCTGCTGCATCTGCAGGGCCAATAGGCCTTGCTGCAGAAAACCAGACTCACAAACATCATCATTCACATTCTCAACCCTACAGCCACCATCACCACCATGGCATTTTTCCTTCAAAATCTGTTCTCATTATCATCATATCAACCATTTCAGTAATGATCCTCCTTGCTATAATCTTTATCATATTAATGCTTCGCCGTGTCGTCAAGTCCACCAAAAACAATGGCAATATTTACAAAGAGAGCAGCATCATGAACAACACAAGTAGCAGGTTCATTGCTCAAACCACAGTGGCCTTCAATTCTAGCCCAGGTAATAAAACATACCCACCTTGTGTTTCATTTTCATCTTTGCTAGGATGTATTTTTGTAATTAAAGACATTATTTTGAACAAGTCCATTGAATTTTGAGTGGCAGATGTGAAGGGTGGGTGCCTCCAAGGAGGGAACTCTGGAAGGTCAATTAGGACACCTATAGTCACAGCAGCAAGCAGATACAAAGGAGTTCAAGTGTTCTCATACAAAGAACTTGAGGAAGCCACTGATGGATTTAGTGAAGCAAATGTGATAGGGCATGGTGGGTTTGGAGTTGTGTATAGGGGGGTCCTCAGAGATGGGACTGAGGCAGCAATTAAAATGCTGCAAAGGGAAGGAAGGCAAGGAGAGCGTTCCTTCAGGGTTGAGGTGAGTGACTTCATTTATTACTTTTTGTTCCTATTTGCTGCTTTCAATCCCCTCTTTCTTTGGTTAATTGCTGTTTCTGTGTTCGCTTCTCTTCCTTTTGTCATTATTAGATGTTGGCCTTTGTATTGTCAACACAGGCCAATAATTGATTTTTGTCTCTTTCTCTCTATCTCTACATCTTTCAGAAAATGCTATCACCTTCTAGTCCTGGTGTATTATCTAAACCTCACTTAAATAAGCAAATATTGGGGGTTGACTTAAGTCCTGGTTATGTTTTGATCAAGGAGTTTTTTATTTCATTTTTATGTGTGCATGTCTTATTAAACAAGTTTAGGCCTTGAATTGCAGAATACAATATTGCCTCTAGACAATTTCTGCACATGGGTTTGAGAGAAAAATGAAAATAACAAATGCCTCATATCTTTGTATCGTAGGTGGATCTGCTAAGCCGATTGCACACTCCATACTTGGTGGAGCTGCTTGGTTATTGTGCTGACCAGCACCATAGGCTCCTCATATTTGAATGCATGCCTAATGGTACTCTGCAACACCATCTACATTCTACAAACAAACATCAGCCGTTGGATTGGGGGACCCGATTGAGGATAGCTCTTGATTGTGCTAAGGCCCTTGAGTTCCTCCATGAGCATGCTATCCCATCTGTTATACACCGGGACTTCAAGTGCACCAATGTTCTGTTAGATCAAAACTTTCATGCCAAGGTATCTGATTTTGGATTGGCCAAGATGGGTTCTGATAAAATCAACGGTCAGATTTCGACACGTGTGCTGGGGACCACAGGATATCTGGCACCAGAGTGAGTGCTATATCATCTGTAATGGACCCCCTCTCATTGTCATTAAGATACCAACAAATATATAGGCACAGCAATAGAAGCATGCACATGGGAGCGTATACTAGATCACTGCTATGTTAGCTGTCATTTTTGTATCATCTTCAGGTGTTACTTGGGCAAAGCAAAAGGCTGTTAATGAAAATGAAAATGCATACCTGAACACCATTTTAGAAACTGCATATTAAGAAGACTTCAAAGAGACCCTTTGATTCAAAGATGGAAGTACAAGAAGAGCATTATGTGTGTGTGTGTGTGTGTAATAGTTTCTCAACTTAATAACTGTGATGTTTTATTTTTCAATGAGTTTTGGACGTTTGGTGATATAGGTATGCGTCAACAGGAAAGCTTACTACAAAATCAGACGTATACAGCTACGGGGTGGTTCTTTTAGAGCTCTTAACAGGGCGTGTGCCGGTAGACACCAAACGGCCTCCCGGAGAGCATGTCCTTGTCTCATGGGTGAGTCAGTGAATAATTTCATCACTTTTTCCTCTCAATAATATTCAAGCATCATAGCATACAATGTCCCTATACATCAAACTAAAAAGCAATTGATTTTGGTTCTATGATTTATCAGGCCCTTCCAAGGTTAACTAACAGAGAAAAAGTATTGGAAATGGTTGACCCAGCTCTACAGGGGAAATTCTCAAAAAGGGATCTAATTCAGGTCAGCTTAGCTTAGCTTCCTATAATCATCACCTGCAAATTATTGATTCTAAATTTTTCTTGCCACTATAAATTAAATTGTTGTTCTTTTTTTACAGATAGCAGCTATTGCAGCAATGTGTGTGCAGCCAGAAGCTGAATATCGGCCTCTAATGACTGATGTTGTGCCTTCTCTAACTCCTCTGGTTAAAAACTCCTGCTCTTCTGGTTCCTCTAGATTTCAGAATCATATAACAAGTCCAAGGTATTAGGAGCTATGTGAAAACAGCAACTTGAAGTAAACCGTTCAGATATCTGATCAGCCTTTGGCAATAATTCTTCTCACTGTAAACATGTCAAGTTTTCATAAATATAGTGAAAAGTGAAAAACCATGGTCAATAATAAATTGAGTTTCAGTAAAGCTGACTCATAAAGGTGAACTTAATGTTTCATGTGCTTCAAACTTCACCGACCACATGGGAAAACACCAACATTAGAAACAGCCATTTCTTTCGATTCTCAGTCAAGCAGACGATCGAGCAGCAAATGCAGAGATGTTAGAACGAGGACATGCATTGTTAATTAGCTGTAATTATCTCCTGTATGCAAAGCCTTTGATTTGAACACCATTGCTTTTGTTGTAAATTAAGAATTGATAAAGCTGTAACCTTTTTTGGTTGCCATCAAAGATAATTTAGTCATGAAAGAGAAAGTTACCATCTTTTCCTGGAGGACTATATGTTGTATTTATAATCCCTAATTTTGATTCGGACGAAAACGACACCACATCATATCATTTCAAATCTGATCCATGTTCATTAATCCTAGTATGATTTGGATTGGACTTCGGAGATTAACATCGTAATCATATATCATGATATCCCAATGCAAATGACACAAAACAAACAGCACACCCCATTAAAACATCAAACTCATAATTTCTTTTTGGTCGTTGTGACCGAACATATTTGTGGGCACCAATGACATTGAAAATCAACTTAGAAAAACGGAAGAGACATAACCCATCAAAACTTGCTCTTCTTGCACACCCACCCACCCACTTCACGTTAGTCGTATTTCTTCAAAAAGTTCAAGTCTTTTTCACCGTGGCATTTGGGGCAATGCAAGTCAAATATTACATGATTATTATACAAGTCAAAAACATAAAGTATGATTGAAGCAACCATAGTTCATTACCCATAGGATTTGGCTTACCCATAACCCAAAAGATCGTTTCACAAGAAATAAAAATAAAAGATTTGATACAGCTAAACCCAAGTTACAAAAGAGACCCCTCAACTTCAAAGATGTATACACAAGAAGAGCGTCTGTGTAACTTAACCGTGATCTTTTATGATCTCAAAAACAAAACTGTAACCCACAAATAGAGAGCTACAGCAACTAAACTTGTTAATGCACTAGTCTATGAAGCTGGCCATCTTCTTCCCAATGGCATAGAATGGGACAAGTTACTGATCACTTCGATCTCATCTCTTTTCAGTTTCAGCTTCCATGGCAGCACTTGTTTCTCCTTTTTCCTCTCTTTGTGTCTTGCTGTTATTTTTCTTAACTTTATCAGCATATTTGGAAAAGGCAACAGACAAGGCTGACTTAACAGTCAATTCTGGTTCTTTCTTCCGGCGTTTGCTTTCATCTTCTGTTTCCTCCACTTCTTTATCTTCATCCACTGAACCAAGTTCAGCATTACTTAGGGCAGAGGTTTCTGGAACAGCAGGACAGCTGGCAACCACACGCTTAAATGGTTCGTGAAATGTATCATACAAACGCTTTACCTGATTTACAAGGTATGGTGAGAAATTAAAGCCATAACCAAAATATTTACAATAAATAACACAATCCACTGAACAGAATGTGCACGCCAATAAAAACAAAAACAAGAAACCATTATTTGTTATGTCTCACTTCGAATGTTGGTCTGAACATAAAGAAAAAGGAAAAAAATTAACACAAATACCTTGCGCTCTCCAATCCCAGGGCAACGAGCTAGATCTTCCATCGAAACATCCATGATATGAGAAAGAGACTGCAATAACATGACAATGAGCTTGATATCAACATTACCAAAAAGCACATTCTCTGCCAACGCAAATTCTCAGTGAAAACTGCAGCCATACCCCAAATGTAGTACCAAGGGTGACAACATCAGTCTTGTTAACATGTCGAACTGTTGTTAATGCATGATTTAGCTATAATATAAAATAGACAATTATCAGTTCAAGGAATTCATAATTCTGTACATCATACAATGCAATCTTGATATTTCACATATTAACCAAATAATTTAGTAAGACTCTAATTTGGCTTTCATAAAAAACATAATTGATTAATTGACCTCAACTGTATCGATACCCGTGATAAATAGTCTGTATCCATTTGACCTTGAATAATGTCAGCAGGCTTGTTTTCATAAACTTTTATGGTCTCCAAGTAGCGACCACATTCCTCCAAGCTATAGAAACATATTAAAAGCAAAGCTGGATCAAACAAACCAACAAAAACTAAGCTACTGGGAAATAACCAAATGCTTAAACACCTTTACAAACAGAGGCCCTTGTAGCAATATTCGACCTCTGTTAAAGAAAAAGTTCATCATGTTCTTGAAGAAGTTTACAAGAAGAATAGTGAATACAATTTGATTTGGATATTTGAAGGGAAAAAAAGGCAACCGTTGCCTACATTGGATATTTGATTTGCAGTTTCAAATAAAATATATGTACCTCCAACCACATAATAGGGTGCATTCATGAAGCAGAGCAGTTTTAGTAACTTCAAGTAAAGGCTTAACTACATCCTCCTGAAACCAATGAAAGCAGTAACCAAATTTCTGTTACAAAGATGAGAAAAGAACTGCTTGGTCTATGTGTCCAACTGGATTGCAAGAAAACATAAACCAGGAAAAAACAAATTACTATTAAAGTTATGAAAGACAACTGATTGGCACAATGGCTTACCACATCAATATGGCAAAGAACAACACGAAGCTTGAAATTCTTTTGCAATTCTCTTATACGGTAATATAGGTAGTCTGGATGCAGCAGATGATACCGAAGACTGCAGCAACCGATCATCGCACATGTTTATATATATAACTAATTATACATGGATCGAATTAAATTTAGAAACTTCATCTTATAAGAATGAGCATGAGGTAGGCATCATCAACTCCTGAGGTTATAAACACTTCAAGCATGAAAAGTTAAGGCAACATCATATCTTGCATGTCTAACTGTTAGTCACTTTCCATCTTAACATTTCAGATAACAGTTGAACCAGATTTACCGCAGAGCATCCTAACTATAGGCTCACATGTATATAAAATAGTATAACCAAAGTGGAAAAGTTCAAACCTTATATAGAGAGCACATGAGCTTTGCCCAAGTAAGTAGTCGCAAACAATATCTGCAAACTCCCATCTCACATTTCTAATATGTTTGAGCAAGGGATTTCCCTTCTGCATGGATTAGATTTTACACTGAGTTGAAAATAGTAGAACTGAAAAATATAGCTGCGCCACACACTGCAATGTTTAAACTTCTCCAGCTCATGAACTTTACTCCACCATTATTTTAAATATTACAATAAAAATGCAACGAAAATAAAAAAAAATACTGGACCTGTCTGTGGCTCACAATAATTGCATTGCGACGCTGAGCAGGTGATGATGATGATGCAACAGCATTTGTAGGAGCAGATGATGATGGAACATCAGATTGACCAGTTTTGCTAAAGCAAGAAAAAAACACGAAAAAAATCTCAAATTCAGATACCAGGCAAAGAAAATACAAATATTCTAAAACGAAAAATAGTTCAATTAGCTTAAGTTGGCAACCTCTCAGTTTTCTGAGCTCTTACGCAACCAAAATGGCAGAAAATAATAAAGAGCCTAACATTTCGAATCAAAGTGAATTGCTTCGTTTGGTTGTAAGGAAAATGGAACTAGCAAACTCAAACATTTTAAAGATTACATTTTTGAGAAACCAAAATATTAAGAAAACTTCTCTTTTATCTCTCCCAACTCACCAGAAAAGAAGTGTGAGAATCACAGAACTTTCCCATGAACCATTTTCCACGAAAACAAACAATAGCCCACATTTCCACAATCAGCAACTAACTTAAATCAAAATAAAATTATCCATCAGAAGCACAATGCCCGCACACACATAAAAGGTTTGGATTGAAATTGGTAAAAGGGTACCTTGAATTACCGGTGTCTGAGGCCTGTAGGAGTTGCGAGGAGGTGGCAGGGGGAGGAGGAGGCGAGTAGAACTCAGAGGACTTGACGAAGGCAAAGGCTTGAGAAAAGCTCTGTGAAGGAGTGAACAGAGACGGTGGGGTTGATTTTGACTGTGAACTCTCAAGAACTTCTTGAAAAGATGGTATTTTTATCACTGTCTTCTTGTTGTTTTGCCCTCTGTGTTCGTCTTCCATGTCTCTCTCTCTCTCTCTGTGTGATGCTGCTTCTCTTTCTTCGAGTCCGTTGACGGATTTGTGTAGGGGAAGTTGGGGTTTTAGGCCTGGGCTTGAAGTGACGATGGATTGTGGACATTTGAAGCCCATTGTATTGAAAATACTCCCACTTGGGCTTATTATTAAAACCATTTTCTATTTAGAGAACTTTCTGTTTTTTGGGGTCAATTGATTAAAATTAGACAACTATATGAGAGTTTTGGGTGGAAGTGAAAGGCTGGAATATGTGCCTGCCTAAAGGAGAAATTGGTTGGTAATTTCAAAAAGCAGAAAAAAATAAATTATATTCTGACCATGGAAAGTGGGAGGAATTAGTGCCAGAAGTCAAGTTACAGATACGATGGAAGAATGGTTTTAGATTCCTTCCACTGCAACTTATAAATAAATATAAATGCAGACACATTATTGTTTATGTTCTTAACTTGTTACCTTCATTTAAGAGTGGTGATTTCCCCCTCCAATTTTGTCCACTTACACTTCATTTTATAATTAAAAAATAAGTGTAAATGGTTAAAATGGGAGTAGGGAAATCATTACCCTAATTTAATTAGGTTATTATTATATACATTATTTATGCATTAACATGTCCATCACATTATGTTTGTAATATTTAGAATCAATGCAATTTTATTGCATAAAACTTGAACTAAAACAGTAAAATTTCACTTGCAATGGTGTAATTTAATTCATTGCAATAGATGCAATTGTAATAGAGGGTGCTATGCAATATGCTAACCATGAGACCCACATGTCAATAAATTAAAAAAAAAAATACAACAATTAATACATTATGTTGTTAAGAGCATCCGGAATGGTTGTTCAATAGTTCAATGTAATAGAAGAAAATACATGAATTAATTTTTTTTCAAATATATTAAAAATTGGTATATTTTTAAAGATCTGTTTGAGAATATTGCAATGTTACAATTTTTAGTGTTAATACATTTTTCCTTTTTACTTTATTTGAGTATACAAAAAAACGTGTAAGTAGATATAACTATTGATTTGAAGCTATTGAACTGAAAAAAATTGCAGTCAATTCAATAAATACCTAAACAAATAATAAATTCATTAAACTATTGAACAAGGAAAGAGGTACTTTACTTGTATGAATTGGGAAACCATTAATTAGCATAATTATTGTGAGGGCAAGAATCCAAACTCCAATAGACAAATCATTATGCATTATGGACCACAACTTGTTTCTGGGCCACTTCCACTATGTATGTCAACAATATCCACTACTTGTTTCTTGACCACTTCCACTAAAACTAGTTTATATTTTTTTTACTTATCTTTGTTTTCATTCCCCTAATACTATATTTTTTGCTTAATGCTCAACAAACATGCTAATGGAATGTACAAAACAACACAATAAAAATGGAAATAAACCGTACGACAGACACAATGTTAACAAATAAATATAAATAATAAGTTGCAAAAATTCATAAGCCAAACAATTAATAACAAGTGGGTTATCTTTTGCTTTACAGATAAAGACACCCAATAAAACAATAAATATTAATTACAACCACCTCATTCCATTGACTATCTCATTTGTATTTCAACTTTGTCATGCCATTCCATTCACTTGGGTCTTTTTTTAATTCAAAATTCCAGAAAAATAATTATTAACTTACAAAAAATATCTATAGACATTTAACAAATTCATCTAAGCCCGTGGCGGTAAATTATAAAATTAAAAAGAATAAAATTAAACCGGAGGTCGAACCGAGTTACTCCTAGACATCCCAGGCTCCACCGGTTTCTCACCGTCGTTAGCCGCCACCCTCGGTGACAGAAGACTCGACATCCGCGTAAGAAACGAAGGCGTTCTCGAAAAGACCCACCTGTCCGATTTAAAACCCCGGTCCAACCGCTCAAGCCTTCTATAGTTCATCAACCTATTACTACCGCCACTCTCGCCCATTCGCGGCCCACGCCTCGAACTCCCTTCTCTGGGCAACACCAGCAAGCTTACGGACCGGTTCAGTTTCCGGTTCATGATCTGTTTCCTCACTTCCACCGGCAATCTCAAGGTGAACCGCTCCGTATCCTCGCCCGGCTGAATCAGAGAGTGCCCGGTCGAGTGGGACCGCGGGAACAGCCTACGCAACCTGCTCGATCTCGATCCACGTGTACGGTTCCGGTTCAGCGTTTGGTTTAAGCTCAACAACTCGGGTTGCTCTACCGTTTCCTGGCAGCCCTCGTCTGTTTCCGGTGCCGACTCAACGGCGTCGTTTTGAGCTTCGACGTCAACCGGTACATGTTCCGAGTTGAGCACAGTGAGTTGGGGGATTGGATCGCCGGGTTGAGGGACGAGGTTGGCTCGGCAGACGGGACACGTGGTGTGCGAAGCCAGCCACTCGTCGATGCACTCGGGGTGGAACACGTGGTCGCACTTGGGGATCAAACGCAGCATTTCGTCGTCCTCGAACTCATTCAAGCAGACGGCGCACTCGAGCGCGTCCTTCCCGATTTTGAGCCCCTTGACTGCGGAGTACTCGAGGGTGGGGAAGGTGTCGATGACGGCGGCGTCAAGTCCGCGGGAGGCGCCGCGGCGGGAGCGGCCGGTGTGGGTTCCGCCGGCGCGGATACTGGCGGATTGGGCGTCGGAGCAGTGGCGGATATAGATGGAGAAGAAGCCCATGAGGAAGAGGGCGGCGATGAGGACGACGATGATGATGGCCATGGAGGGGCTGAAGCGCTGGTAGCGGTAGGGGTCGGGGCTGGGCTGAGCTCCGACGGGGGAGATTGCCGGCGAGAGGAGCAGCAGGAAGAAGAAAGTGAGGGCGCCATGCTTGGCGGCGTAGGATAAGATCGGAGTCATGGCGTGGTATGTAACGTTCGCCGGGAGGAGGGTACGTTGTCCTTGTGGTGTTAGTTAGAGGATGAGGGAGGGACAGAGAGACTTATAAATGAAAAGAAAAGAGGGAGACAAAGAGCAGAGAAGGAGTGAGTGTTGTTCGCGGGGAATAAAGAAGGGGGAAGAAGAGCTGAAGAAGACAAAGTGAAACGAGGACCATGGGGGGGTTTCGGAGTAGGGCCCACACTCTCACTCCTCTCATTGGAGTGGAGTTTCTCTGGCCCTTCGTGAAGGGTGACGTCAGCAGCTAAGTCATGGATGGCGTGCCACGTCGACTCACGCGGTGCTTTCGGAGTTAAATAAAAAATAAAAAATCCGGTCTTGCAAATTCAGAGTTCAAATCGTACGTCTTCTGGACGATGTGATGATCTCTACAAAATGGACATAAATTTTTGTCTTTTCCTTAAAGTGTTGTGAATATTTGATAGTTGTTAATATATTTTGCTTGAAATTAACGAGACATTTTATATATACTAGAAACAAATCTACTATTGGATTACATTGTTTTTGTATCTCTTTGTTTTTTTTCCCTCAAAGCCAAAACGCATGAACTGGGCTCTACAACTTGTTATACATGATTGTCCGCAATCCGTGCCTTTATTTGACCAGACTAAAGAATAAATTATTGCCTATGAAAACTAGGACTTTCTTTTTTTATTCAACAAACTAGACCTAATGAAAGGTTATTGACCATCAAATAGTTGAGGAAGGGTTTCAATTTTATACATGGCCTTATTTATAATAATAAAGACTTTTATGAAATATGGATATCACTAATTTGCTATTTTCAACCAATAACGTTATAATACGCATGATAATAATTTCACGTGAAATAATAAAATAGTATTATTCTCGTTGCAATTATCCTTATTTACGTTTGACAGCCTATCTTCTCGCAAAGTAACAATTTCCAAAATAAAATAAAAACATGAAAGCGGTAATTGTGTAATATTTTAGGTATGTGTTTATAGGTTGCTACTAAGCTAAAAGTTGGTAAAGGTTTGAATAATAAAGAGGGTCAACATTTCAAAAGAAGTCGAACTTAACTTTTTTCTCAGCAGCCCAAATCGTACGGCTGTCAGAAAGTATTGGAGAGAAGAGTTGCAATGTGAGAAGTACCGTAAAAGTTTCTAGAAGAATATAGTTTTCTAAATTAGATTTCTCGGGTGTCAAATCAAAGCAAATGGGTTGGTTGAGTAACCACAAAACCAGTAGCGTGGTCCGAAGGGAAGCGCGCGGTGTGGGCCTTTGCATTTGACTTTATATAGCTTGCATTAATACATACGATCCAAGCGAAAATGGACCATATATTCATGATTATTTTATTAAATTTAAGTGAAGTTATTATTCAAATGAATTCTAGATGCGTCCATATATCACATCTCACCATAGAACGATTCCACGACCCAAACGACGTTTTTGGACGATTCATCTCATACAACAAATTCGACACATACACCAATTCTTGACCAAAAAAATTAAAAATTTCCCCACATACGTGTCATATTTCTATGAATTTAATTGTGCTTGGCCCAAAATAAATGCATTTATTCAATTATTGTAATTTGAAACAACAAAAATATTCACGAAAAATTTGCTCGTTAACATATGTTAACACAACACAATTCACGAATCGATTCTAAAAGCTTTCATAATAATTTCATATAATAATTCTCCCTTGCTCAAATCCATCAACGAACGCCTGATATATAAGTTGCATGTGTGAAATGAGTTTGATACTTTTTTCTTGAACGGATTTTTCCGAGTTTCTTTTTCTAATTTGTATGAATTAGTCAACTTATTCCCGGGAAAATAAACAAATTCGACAGAAATGGACATTAGGATTATTTTCCTCTCTCTCAGAAAGTGATGGGAAACTCTTATTTACTTGAAATTAATTAAATAATTCATTTGACTTTTAATCTAAGCCCCAAAGGTCATATACTATAGTCAAACTTTGAATTAATTCTAGGTCGCCGACCAACAATAATTATACATGAAGTCTAACACCATCGATGAAATAGAATATTCCAATACATGTAATTGAATAATTTTGTATTTAGGTTTTATTTTTATACAAACGATATTAAGATAGGGAGGAATCGAACCTAGAATTTCTGGCGTAGAAATAATGTTTTTAACCACTTGAGCGTGTAATTAAATAATATTATAATTCATTCAATTCAATATATGATTATTATATCAGTTTCCTTTCTAAATTGTAGTTTCCTATTGATTCATTGGGCCTTTCTGGGGCTGTTTGCTCATCGGCCTTTTAATTTTGCGCTTTCAATAAAGAGTTATAAGACCCAAAAGGACCCAAAAAATGAAGCCCATGAGGAAGCATAGGTTCAACATGAGGCCCGTAGCTCTGAAGCCTGGACACAGCCCAAAAAGAAGAAGAAGAAAAAAGTCGTTAAATTGTGTGTATTTATTATATGTATCAACGACAAGGAGGGTTAAATGCCAATTATAGCCTTTTTCAAACAAAGTAATTTTTAAGCCAAGGGTACTATAGTAATTTTCTTTAAAATAAAAAAATAAAAAGCTAAGGGTACTATAGTAATTCAACGTCAATTTCCCGACCGACTTTCTCTCTCCCACTCCTTATTTCTTCTCACTCATTGTTCTCATGCAGTAACTTTCTTTAAGCAAATGCATAACATGTGTCTCGAGATTTCTAGTATATTATGTAGCATTATAGTGAGGTTTAAAAGAAACTCTTATGATGCCACGCCACGCCACGCAACGCCACGTATAGAATGAGATACCCATTACAGAGACAAGGGATTTGATATGCACATTATACATAATAAAATTAAAGGTTTAAAAGGTGGGTTGTTTCCTCACAAATCACAAATCAGAATAGCAAAGTATGGTCAAAAAGGTTGTCATAATTATGTAAAGCAGATGATACATATGGGGGCTACCAAAGAAAACAAAAACAAGGCGTATGGCAAACAGCTCTCTTAAATTTTCATAATCAAATTTGGCTTTTGCTTTGAACGAATCATGACTAGGTCTTTCAAGTCTCAAAGAAACCACAAAATAATGCAAATGTCAACTTCAAATTGGGGCCCGAAGCTAGCATGAGGAATATTGGGCATGGATGTCACAAAATACTCTCTCTAGGCCTCTCTCTCTCTCTGCCTAAGCCTATGCTCTTTGGATTTTTGTTTAGGTTCAAAGCAACCCTCATTGCAATATTCGAACGTAATCATGATGAATGATTGGTAATCATAGTGATCAACCTTATCAACCTAAATAAATTCTTATTTACTTTTTTCACCCTAAGAAGAAGCATCCGCTATAATTAATTCAGATGGCCCAAAGCCCATAATTGCCCTCTCTTTGTAATTCTGGGCTACCTTGATCGTTTATCACTGACCTAAACAAGAACACAAGCTCTTCATCGGTCAACTCCATATATTTTCGTTCAATTTGCTACACATTTTGTATTTCTTTGATACGAAACATATCATCACAATTATACTTCTTTCTCGTATTTGATATTTGATGGAAAATATCACTTGTCTAGTTCTTTGTTAATGCAAGTCTCGAGTATGTGACATTTACTTGTCTAGTTCTTTGCTTGTTGGTATCCGGAATTTTGTGTTTAAATATTTCATCATCGCTTTGCTCATATCATATATGCCAACAAGTTTTAGGCAAAGATGCTTATACTTTTTCAATGGGGGTCATAGAATTAAGGGAAAAGCTGAAAACAAGCCAACACCACCTAAATTCTTTGCTTTCTGAAAATTATGCTAAATTGCTCCATCTACTTTATATGTCGAGTAATTATAAAATACTACAGTAGTACATTTTATACACAAAGGTGGAACCATGAATATTTCAGCGGGTGGGCTAGCTAAAGTTATTACCTAAAAATCTATGATAAATTATTTATGTACTTATAGTCCTTTTAGAAATAAAAATATACATTAAAACATATAAACTATGCTATTCATAGCTGTATTGATTAATTTTCATTTTTCTTCTTCTCTAGATACAAGCGATATTGGGGAATGGAGAAATCGAACCTAGAACATGGGTAGATGGTCTTAACTTAACTATTTGAGCTACAAACCCCTTACAATTTCCAATAAACTTTAGCATTAATACATATTAAATGCAACCGGAAACCATATATTATCAAAATGAAAATATGTTCAACAACAAAATTGAAAAAGTACCTATTTTAAGATGTATTTTTATTGTTGCCATGCAACTAAATTAATAAAGAATTGGAATTTTTTGAACTCTAATAGGTTAATACATACTGGGCTGTATTTAAAATAAGACAAATATATAAGTTTGATTATTTTTTTTCCCAAAAATCTCCTCGGGCTACAACCCACTATTCTGCCAATGCTTGTACATGTGTTATATAAGTGGATATTTATTAATACTATTCTCCAAAAGAAGGGAAAATAAACCTTATTGTCTATCCATATTATAACACGTGTACAAAATATACAACATGATCATATTACCGTAATATTTTATAATTTCTCGTCAACGTCCATCATATTCAACAACAAAAGAAAGGAGATCAAACTGAATCTTTTTCTTTTCCTTTTTACAAAAAAGAATGACTAAATGCTTCACTTACTGATGGTGGAGTTTTAAATTTACTAGTGAATAAATTTGATATAATATATACGAAAAATAATTTCATAAATAGTTATGGGTACATTTGTATATGAAATATATATCGTTTTCATTATTATTGTAATCTTTTGTGCATCAATTATTTCTTCGGGCATTCTTGGTTTGCTTCCAAAGAACCCAAGCCGAAACCATTGGTTCTACAGAAACTGGTATTTATTGCAGCCGCTGTTTTTTGAATGGCTGCCCTCCTGTTGGGGGAAACTGTATAATCTATAATGTGACAGTTCTTGAGGTTTCATCATCAGATGCCACGTGTACGGCTGAAAATGGCCGTGGTAGATGGAGCCATGAAGGTGCTCTTCCAAACGCGTGAAGACAAAATTCTTTATGTCATTTCGAACAGTGTAGTAAACGTTAATCAGGTAAAAAGTTATGGTCTATAAATAATGACCATTCAATTCAATAGCAATTTTGCATGCATTATATATGCATGCATGTTACATATGTTACTGCATATGGTAGCTAGGGTTTTGGACCGTTGTAAAGTCACCCCACCCTCCCCCTAGGAAAATTCTTATTTCCTCACCAAGGAGTGTCGTTTGTAGCCTCATGTGGTGTGACAACATGCTTGTCTATTTTTGTGTAATCATGCATATAATGTTGGTGTTCACTAGTTTATTGAGCTTACCGACTTCAGTTGCTTACGTGTGCATTGTTTTTTTCACCTCGCCATTTCATAATGTCGATAAACTTAATGTGAGTTTAATGTAGTTGTTTATTTGTGTATACACATGACTAATTTCTTTCATTTCTTTTCGTGATCAATAACACACGGAAATATAATAGTATCAATTGGTAAAATCTTTATGAGCAGCCTCTTAAAAGAGAAGTGAATTAATTATTTATAAAGATAAAGAAGCAATGAGATAGAGGAGTTCATTTTGGTACAAAAACCAAGTCGTTGGCCATTAAAACAACAGATACAATACAAGCAATCCTGAATCGATATAGATAATGTATTTTATATGCTTTAGAAAAGTGAAAAGGCTTATGGCCACTTTGAGATGGAAATCAAAGCCTTGAGAAGAAAGGATTTTGATTGGAGACGAATACACTTTTTGGTTTTTGCTGTTATAATTATAATAATAATGATGATGAAGCAAAGGTATTCAGTGTAGGACAGGTTGGTGAAGGAATGGGGCGGTCGAGAGATTTGATTAAGCTTTTAGACGACAACGATTTTGCTGTTTGTTAGGATGGATCTGGAAAAAAGTGTCTGCCTTTAATTATGGATTTTGCTGCTGCTGAGTTGGCTACTCAAATCGACCATCTCAGGTCTGGTTCAATGGCCTATATATAAATAATTAATATTTTTTGCATGCACCAAGAAAATAAAACAAAAATTTCTCCGATATTCCTTTTCTTTGATAATAATGTGCGGATGTCCGGATGAGAGAATAACTATACGTATGAATGAATGAATGAATGAATGTAACAGTTAGATATTATACCAACATTTTAACGGGGTTTTATATATGCATGATTTGAGTGACAATTAAATAATTAAACCCATTTAATAAGAAAAACAGAGAGAGGTGTTCCTTTCTTTTTCTGTGTGGGTTTGGAGTTAGATCGAGGGAATATATAAAGCATTTATGATACTCATACAGGAGAGAGATGGAGAGCCCACAAGAAGGGTTGTGGGGTAATCACAATTCACATGATAGAATAAGATGAAAAGCAAACAGTTTTTTTCTCTGTTCGAACGTCTAATAGTCATCTTTCAAACTCCTTTTGTGTTTCTACATGAAGTAAAGATAAAGCAAGCCTTGTTTCTCTCTGGGAACAGCAATAGCAATTGCAATGCGTGGTCTAATCTAATCATGATGATGGCTAGAATTCAATATATATATATATATATATATATGCATGCATGTATGTATATATATCGGCTTTATCCAATACTATGTCATGTCTCTCACGTGCTGAGAAAACCTCATTTTTATTCAATTCCTTCAACTTTTGATTATTCAATCTTAAATTTTAGTTAATGATTGGTCAATCGATTCGATATTGGGTTTTAAGCTCAAAATTTAACACATAATAGAATCAGCTACCTATGTGAATAGCTAACACATAATCTTCATCTACAGAGACTTTTCTTCGTTGGTTGGTAGAATACTAGAATACTAGTCTTCAGTTGTACAACATGCAGTGTCGACTATTCCTATGAATACAAAAGCGATTATAGAAATTGCTGCGACCAAATGAGCTCATGGATTTCTTTTGGAATTTGAAAACGACCTATATATACAATTGGCATATATTGTCAATGCTTTCTGTCACTTTTTAAAATTTCTTTGTTTTACTAAGTCCCATGCTGCATATTTAATCTTTCCAATAATTATTATATATTCAACAAACAACTTTCCAATATTTTTTTAAAAATTTATGGCTAGAAAAGGGTATTATTTCTGTATTTATACTGTACACACCACTACACACACACAAACATATATATATATATGAAAAGTTATAAGAAAGAAAGGTAGATGCATTTCTAGGTAGATACAATGTGAATTTGAGGGTTTGCCTCCTAGAGCCTCCAGAATCTTAGGACTGTTATTATAGGTAGTAGATGTACAATATATTCGTTTTATGAAGGGACACAATAATGAACATATATATATATATATATGTACTGTAGTGAACATGGAGGAAAACAAGGAGCAGTAGTAGAAGATACACGGTGTCTGTATAATAATAACATCCTAAACGTCCGCATAAATATATATATTATATTTATTTAGTGGCACATAACAAGAAACATATATGCCATCTCAATCAATCTATCTGTGTGACATAAAGTTCAATGTTGCCTCAGTCACTGCTAGTAGTGCTATAAAGTTAAAAAATTATGAGAACTAACCGTATTTTAAACCTAGATCTGAATTTATCTTAAACTTTTGGAGCATATATACAATATATCTTATCTACAAAGACCACCCCCTGCTGCTGTGGTCATCAGTCATACTTAATTATCCTAAATATATAATTAATTATGATAATATTTTTTATTAGGTAAAGAATTGCATGAACATAAGGGAAGGGTAGTGTGAGCTGTGAAACACAAAGGGGTGGGGGTGGGGGTGGGGGGCTTTCACTGCACAAATAGATTAGTGATTATTAATTAGAGTAATTATCATCAACAAAAGACAAAACCTATAAATAGACTAGAGGGGTTTAGTGTTTCCACATCCTACGGCAAAAACAAAATCCAAATCCTTGACATCTGTTTCCATCCACAAACTCTACCAGATAGGATATAGACAAAATCTTGGGCCGCATCGCATCGCATCGCTTGCATGTATAAATCGATCCCTTCCCTTCCATTCCATTTCTTCAACTCTGTAGACTGTGCGTATGGTTAATTGTCCACCGACTCCCTCAAGAACGCGGCACTAGTTCATCTCATGCATGTTATTTCAACTGAAAATAAGTTTGCCTTTGAGGCTCATTAAATATGGGAAGACTTTGAAGATTTAAGAAAAGACAAAGTAATTAGTTTGTTTGTTTAATGAGAAAATATCCTTAGTTTATTAATCTGAATATCTTTGACTCGATCAAACTTGTTTGATGGGAGACTTGATCAAACTCGATCATAGAAAAGAATGGGTGCTGCCCCCATTTGCTGCCCCCATGTACTTACATTTTTCTTTAAGTAGGGTCATTAATTTTTGAAATTGGTATTAAGATCCAGTAACCGGCCGTGCCGGCCTAATACCTAATCAATCGCCCTAGCTAGCTCTAACAGCTTTGATTGCATTAGCAGGATCGAGTTTACCTACTCAAAATCATGCAATCCTTTGAATCTCTCAAGGGTGAAACACTGGTGCAATTTTGTCCATGTTACGTCTAGGGCTAAGCTCCAAAGTGTGAACGTGTTGATAGATACCAATTTTTTTCTCCAGTCCAAATCTGTGGGGGCTAGCACATTAATTGTATCGATCCTTCTCCTATGTATCTTGAATCTTGATGGCATAATAATATATGTTTATCAATCAACACAATCATATGATATTATGATTCTGCTGCTCTTTCTGCTGCCCTTATCGCGAGTACAAATCACGTGCTCTCCGCGCGACTTCAATATGAACAATTTATCTCAATCATGGTTAATAAAATCTGAAAGAAGATATTTTCCTTGCAATTTAGTGTGTAAAAGGTCAAAGACAAATCTTATTAAAAAGTGGGTTAATCCAAAACTGTTTTGAAGAATCGTCATCGTGCATATCTCCCCTTCAAAAAACAATGTATTAGACGCATCCAAACGAGAGCCAGTTAAGTCTAAGGCTTTTTTATTACAAAAAAAAAGGGTTTAGATCGGTTGGTGATGTATAGGAGTCAATTTTTAACTCCAAAACATGATCAGGTGCGTAGTTTCATACAAGTAATTCCCTTTCACCAAATCCCCAAGAAATCAACCTATATATATTATTTATTTATTTATTTTCGGTTGAAAAAAAACAAATATATGATATATATATACGTGCATTAATTGGTGTTCTAGAAAGTTTCGTACTCTTCGTTTGGATTAAGAGAGACTCATATTTTGTGGGACTAGGTAGCTAGGGAATCTTAGTACTGTGTTTTTCACTTAATAGACTCAATTAATTTATTAATTACAAGACTGTGCCAACAAAAACCCATTTAATTAATTATTAATTAACCCAGAAAAGCACCCGTATACAATTAACCAAGTTTAGGATCTGGTAATAGTCTGGCAATATATTTTATTTTAAGAGAGTGTGGATTTGGTGTTTTATTTGGTGGCAGTTAGCAGCATGCAGTCAAGCACAAGGGGAAATTCGAATCCCTATATTTTCATAAAATATATATATATATGCACTTTTAAGATGCCAACTTACAAAAATGTTTGCTTTGTTTGTTCTACAACATGTTCATTTGGCATGCCACCAACTTTTCTGGGTCCGGGTACCACCAAAAAAAAAAGAAGAGAAAATATTTTGCCATTTGAATAAAGCTGATCAGGCTAGCTAGCAAAATTATGAAAGAAAGAAAACACACAGTAGCCTATAATTGTTGCCATATTGAATTGAAGGGTGGTGGTGGTTGTTTTGTTGGTACTGGATGATGATATGATGATATATTATTATATCATCACATGGATTCTTATTTTGTACAAGTCTGACAGATAGATAGCTGCCATGATGCCATGCTTCCATGCAAGGAAGAAGGCTCTCTCTCTCTCTCTCTCTCTCTCTTTCTCTCTCCAAACTCTGTAAAGAATCTCTGTGCATCGATCATCAACCTTTTCCCTAGGTCTTCTCTCTCGGTGCTGGATTGTACAATCCGACCCTATTATTACCAAATGACAATGCCTTTCGGCTTCACAGCTTCTTTAAGCTTCCTTCCATGTAGCTAGCTGGCACCCTAGCACGTGCAACCCACACTTTATTACCTAATGCAAAACATCATAATTACTTGCCTAATTTTTGGTTTTCACGGGTAATTAAGATTTATGAACAAATTGCCGATGATTGAGCTCTTTCATTTCCATCCATGTGGATAGAGGTTCGAAACCACTAATTGTGAAGAAAAAAAAGAAAAAAACTTTTATTAATGAGAGGATGATGACATGCATGCGCAGTTTTTTCACAATTAAAAGTCCATTGAGTAATTTGTCATTATTTTCACAAGTGTATCATTTTATAGATTCTAATGGTATTATTTTTGTTAACTTCCAAAACAGCGAGATTTGACAAATTTCATTTTCAATCCATTGACGACGCGACATGTGTATATATAATACATATGTGGTGTCTGATTCTTGTAAGCAAATATGTGTCTTTGTTAAATGCATATACATATATATAAAATCACATTGAGATGTGCAGCTAGTTATATATATATATGTTTAATTCCTTCTCTTGCAATAATAATGAAAAAGTACAACTTTATTTCACGTGTGACGTGCTGTAGATTTGTTTCATCATGAAGCCCTTTAAAAGGCAGCTCAGTTTCTCCATCCACACAACAGAAGACCCCAAACCCACCGCAATATATATTTCTTTTGGGCGTCTCCGTGCTTCACCTTGACAACAAATTATGGCACTTGATGCTGTTGTTTTTCCTCAAGACCCTTTTAGTTGCGCCACAAACAAAGACCTCTACAGCTATTGGAGCTCTTTTGATGATGATCATCATAATTTCGGTTTCCACAACGATCAAGATCATCATGATCAGCTCCAACACCAAGCCTCCCTCGATTTTCTCGGCTACCAAACAGATCATAACCCTCCTAATTATGGTACTAATTACTATTCCTCAGCTCCTTTGAATTCAATGGTGCCACATTTCAACGAATTGCAGCTCTCCAATCCAAACCCAGATGTTAGTGATACTACTAGCCCAACTGATGATCAACCCGAATTTCATCAACTACCATCGGATCAGACAATCACAATGGCTGACAGCATGCCTAGTACTCGTGCCAAACGGCGCCGCGCCAAGAGTAGGAAGAACAAGGAGGAGATTGAGAACCAGAGAATGACTCACATTGCAGTTGAGCGCAATAGAAGAAAGCAGATGAATGAGTATCTCTCTGTCCTTCGATCTTTAATGCCAGACTCATACGTTCAAAGGGTACATACATAATTACACATATATCTTACTTCTACTTTTATTAATATTATTAATTCTTATAAGGTTGAGTTTATTGGACCGACCAAAAAATGTGACATTGTTTTTGGTTTTATTAGGGAGACCAAGCATCAATCATTGGAGGTGCCATTAATTTTGTAAAGGAGCTAGAGCAAGAAGTGCATTTTCTTGGTACCCAAAAGCCAAATAATGGTGTGCCTTTCTCCCAATTCTTCACCTTCCCACAATACTCAACCCGGTCCAGCGGAGACCATGATTCTGGGGCGGCAGCCATGGCTGAGCTGCCCTTGATGGAGTGTAAGCTGAGCAACATTGCAGCTGACATAGAGGTGACAATGGTGGAGAGCCATGCAAGCCTGAAAGTGAGAGCCAAGAGGATCCCAAAGCAGCTCTTGAAGATTGTTTCTGGGTTGCATGGTATGCACCTCACAATTCTTCATCTCAATGTGGTCACTGCTGATGATATTGTCCTCTACTCTCTCAGCCTCAAGGTGATTAATTTCAATTCAATTAAGTTGTTAATTTAGTGTGGAAAGTTTAGAAATTTGAAATTAGTCATCTGTGTATGTTTTTTGTGATGAATTTTTTTGTTTACAAATTTGTAAGCAGGTAGAAGATGAGTGCACACTGGCTTCAGTGGATGAAATTGCAACAGCTGTGCATCAGATGCTAGCTACAATTCAAGAGGAGGCAATGTTGAATTTGAATTGATTATCAAAAACCCCTCTTTTAATTAGTTAGTTAATCCCCCCTCTTTTAAATTCATCCTTTTACACCTTCATATGTGGTGGGTGTCTTTCTCTTGTTTTTAATTAAGGTTTTCTCCATTTCAGTTTAAGAAGGAGTCTATGTTGTTTAATTATCTAGTTAGTATATTTTTTTTTCGAGGACCTTTCTTATTGAGAGGTACGATAACAAACTAAACTCATACATACTACACGGATGTTAGGACTCGAACCCAGAACCACTTTTCCTCATGAAACAATTGCTCCAAAGTCCAAACCACTATACTAGTGGTACTTTGCATCGATCTAGTTACTAATTTAATGGGCAATATCATCACTTGCAGCCTTTGGGAAAGGTTTTGGATTGATCGGATGGTTGAGAATGATTATGAGTTCTGTCATTGTTGATTATATATATTCAAACAGAAAACATGTGAAGATCTGAGATGAATACAAAAAGAATTCTTATAAAAAGTTATAAAAACATATTTCATTTGGAAAGGACGTATAAATTAGTACCTGTAAACGGTATAAGTTGAAGTCAAAACATATTTCATTTGGCTGCCATCATGCCATTGCCATGCATGAATGCATGAACAAGTTTAGGAAAGCTCAGCTTAACTCAACTTGAGAATTTTTATATAAAATGAAATGTAAAGATAAATAATAATTGGCGAATTGCATTGGAGATAAAATTGGGGCCACGAAGCCGTACGTTGTTCATTGTCGAATCGAATCCCTAGGTAATTTTATAAAGTTGATATGCTGCGCTCGGTGGGGTTTTTACATCATGTTGGAATTTAAACAAGGAATTCTTGCCCTACTTGGTTACCTCATTGCTTCCCTTTTGTTTCTTTTTACTTTCTTTGGGTCAATTTGCTTACCGATTGTTTGGGAAGAGAGAAAAGTGACCTGGGCCCAGGAAGTTTTTTCCCTTTTCTTTTTGTTGGGCCTTTGCCCTCACCCCTCTGAGAGCACAAGAAAGATAGCCCATATCCGGATAGTTACATTTTTCTGTTTTTGTTTTTTTGTTGTTGAAATTAATAAGGGCAAATATATATAATTTCATCATTTATAAAATATGGAAATCACATTGGTCTTTCATTAGAATTACAACAAACGAAATTAACTTACAAGCTCTCTAAGTAATGCATGGATAACCAAAAATTCATTCTACTCTCCTACCTAGCTGTAGCAGCACAGCACCATTATGAAATCTATCATAGTCAAGCTAAAGAGCCAATTGTCAAGCCTATACATATTTTCCTCTGTATTTTGGCTTTGGTTCTTTGGTGAACTTCGCATGATCAGCAGCCCCATTTGATTGTGGATCCGTAGGACTGAAAACTGCAGAATGAAGGTTTCCATCTTCTAACCACTTCAGATGGTTCTCCTTGAAGTCTAGGTGTTTTAATCTGGCTGCTTCTGCAATGTCTTCAGTGTATGGACTTGTCTTCACCATTGTCAGTAACACTCTGCTGTAACGTGAGCTCAGAATCTGCTCGGAGGTAGCAATCAGTTTGAAACACGGGTGCTCTGGGAAATGGTTATCGACGTTATCATCTTCACTCAACACAGGGTAGAAGAACACAAGCCTCCCACCCATTACAAGCATCCTGCCAGCTAGGTCGAGCAAATCATGTACACACTCGACCAAGCTGTAAGATGCAGTTGATGGTATGTGGTCTGTCCTCTTGTCATCCGGAACAATGTAAGGGCCGATAACTCCTTTCATCAACTTCCGGCCACCAGATTTGCGTCCCCCAGCACGAACACCATAGGGGGGGTCGCAAATTATGGCATCAAATACCTACACAAGTGAAAATGACCAAGAAAATGAATAAGTATCAGTGCACAAAAGACCCCAAGTTTGGGAATTTATATTTCTCAACAGAGAGACCAAAATGATTTAGAATCACCATACACGCGAAAGCTTTATGCTGCTGAGTTTCAATCCTTCAATTTCCAAAGTAACTACAGGAAAACTAGTAGGCTATTCAAGTCTTCTTGCAGAAAAATAGTGGACTATAAACGACCAAATCATTAGTTTTCTTTCATACGGTGGTTCCAGACATATGATGTTCTATATCAGCCAAACAGTTTGCTAAAGTAAAAATAACGAAGAGAACAAGGTAGATTGAGTAACCACCAAAAATAGAATAACAGTTGGGAAATAAAAAGAAAAGCACATGCTACTTAAATAATGCCATCTAAGGAAGTAAATGGCGTTCACAATGCAACAAGAACCAAAAATATATATAAAATAATTTTATAGAGAAAGAGAGAGAAAGAGTACCTCTTTCAATCCAGTACGCCAAGGAGGAAGGTTATTATCTGCCCTTAACAACGCAATCGGCATTGGTAATCCATACTGCAAAAAAGTATGAAAAAATGAATACAAGCACTTGAACTTTCTCCAAGATACAGAAACTTCAAAGCTCGTTCCACTCCATCATGAATGGTCTAACATATAAGTAGAAATCATTAATAGCTTTCCCCGTCAGAACTTTATACCAAGGAGAAGTCTTGATATATTCATCATAATAAGCTTATCATGTGCTTGCTGATGCCATTTAGTATTTGAGTAATGATTCCATAGACTGCACCTTTCAAACCAAAAACTCAATCTCATAAAGCATATTCACCTGCTTGAAATTGCTCCAGACATTACAGTCAGGGCCACGGCCATCGCGTACCACCCTGATATCAATATCTGCACCCTGAAAAATTTGATCAGCCCATATAGAAAGATAGTTAACTGCATGCCTGACATGAAGGAAAAGTATCAATTGTGACAAATTCAGAATTGGACTACAGAGAAAGAAGTGTAAACCATTGTCATGGCTCCAAAATGGGCAGCAGCTATAAGAATGCTCCCAGTGCCAACAAAAGGATCGTAGACAAGCTTCCCTGGTGTGACCAAAGCTTGGTTTGCCATTAAGAAAGCCATTTCTGCATCCATGGCCGTTGGTCCAAGATAAGTGCGGCTTTTCAACTGATATGTAGGTAAAAGTTTTCTATCAGCACCACCAATCTCCCGACCGAAAAAGATTCTTTTTTGGACCATTGGTGGAAGACCATTGCTAGCTCCATAATCATCAGTTTCCATAAGCCAGAACTTGTGTTCTGGATTTTTCAAGTTAACTCGACCCTGCAACATATTGATCAGTAGCAACCACCATCATTAGTGACAATGAAGAACAATTTGAAATCAATTTTCTGGAGCTAAAATGCAGATTTCTGTACTTGTACAAATACTTCAAGTGCATATCCTTGCAGAATCTAACCCAAACTGAAAACCGAAGTTCATAAGTTAGATTAAGAAATTAACCTTGAAAGGAATGTAGCTAAGCCCCTGAATGCGTTGGGTTTGCTTCTGGAGGCTAATGACTTTACCAAAGGTGTCAACATTAATCTTGAAAGTACTATTGGAGTCTAGGTACGGCAACTTCCGCTCATCGGGGTAATTTCTTATACACTCTTCCAGTTCCTCATAGCTACCTCCTTCTCCCCAAAGTTCATACATTCCTTTCACAAGTATGCCTACCATATACCAAGTTGAAAGCTCAAATTTTAGTGAAATGCTCTGCTCAATGAGGATCAATGAAGTACAAAATCTGACAGGCCATGATTGGGAATATGAGATTACAGTGGTTTCGATTTGAGCAAATTACAGATTCGAGAAATTCAGGGCCAGTTAACAAAAAATGCAGATGAGAGAAAGAGGAAATGAAGGAAAAGTACTGACTTCGATTGGCAATACTCTTGGCTACATCTTCCGAAGGGAGATCGACGAAATGGAAAGGGGAATCTGGGTGGTGGTGCAGTGGCAGCCTCCATTGCAAACACTGGTATTCTTGATCTTCGTTGCTAAAGAGTTGTGCTAAAGATTCGACCTCGGCTTTCCTGTAGTCTAATAATCTGTGGAAGAACACGCACAGATACCACATCTTCTTCTTCTTCTTCTTCCTTGGTTTTCACTTCTCTTTTGCCTGCGACTCAGAGAAACAAACAAGAGGGCAAAACCCTAAACCCTCTGCGCCATCTAATGTTGTACTTTTGGGTACAAGTCTCTAATGCATGTCGCAGGTATAAACACATTTTCAAACATTTTTTATTTTTTATTTTTAACAAATCGATATTCTAATTACTCGAATAATATGGAGGGGAAGGAAATCCAAAGCTTTATCATATTTTAATTATTTTATTTTATTTTTGGTGATAATATCCTATAGCAGAAATTACCAAGAAAATATCTTACCATAGTGGACACGTGGACCAATAAGACACAGAGTCCGGGAAGCAAAAAAGAAACCCTACAACCCGTTGACCCGGTTTCCAACCTACACCACACCCACAGCCCTCTCCCTTTAGGTTTTGTGTTGGAAGCCGAAGCAAAAACCCAAAGCCTCTCTCAGCCTCTCTCTCTGTTTCTCTCCGCGTTTGAGATCTAAATCCTTGCGTCGCTCTTTGCTGGTATGAAAAATCAATCCCTTTCGCGCTTATATTGTTAGGTTATGATTTTGTTGTTCTCGAATTCACTTAGAAATTTGGCAGATTTGTTTGTTCTAATTTATATGAGTTTAATTTTACCTTTGGCCTCTGCTCTCTGGCGTATATTTGTCAATTTTTTCCTCTTTTAAATGGTTATTTTGTATGTTTTAAATCTCGATGATTCGCTTCTTATGTGCTATGGATAATTAATTAGGATCTACTATATGGGGCCTGTAAATTTTCAAACAAAGGAAGGGCCAAGAAATTTTGGATAATTTCAATGAGTGTATGCCTGTGTATGCTTTTGTTCTTATGCTTCTAGTATAGAATTGTATACATATGCCCAAAACCCTAATTGGGTTTTCTTCAATTCCAGTATTAGTGTGTGTGTCTATGGATTGGATATACATATTCGTACATGTGTATTTTCATGCATTTGTGTATCAACAATATATGGACATAGTGAATTTGGTGTGGGGTTCAAAGAAGTTTTTCTCGGTAAAGAGAGTTAATTGGGTGTGGGGGGGAGCTCCTTTTTCCTCTCTCATCGGATCTGTTTACTTGTCTCTAGATTATGCAGTATTGGGAAGAATTCTTGTTAGTTTTGAATAGTTTTTACTGATTCTTTTTGTTATCTTCCATGATTGATGCCCTCTTTTGTGTAAATTTTCAGTTTAGAAAAATGTCAGAAGAGCTGGAGTATCGATGCTTTATTGGTGGCCTCGCATGGTCAACATCTGATAGAAGTCTAAAAGATGCATTTGACAAGTTTGGAAAGCTTGTTGAAGCCAAGGTATTGATTTGTTTTCTTTATGTTTGAATACAGTCTAAACAAAATGTGTTTGATTTTCATCAAGCATTTGTTTATAACTTTTTTTTTTCTGTTGATTATTGCATCTGGTCTTTGTTTCTGAGGATGATACTGCTTGGCGGAATCAATTAGTTTGGATGACCATAGTGTCCCATGAGGGTTTGGGATTCAGAAGGGAAATTGGCAATGGCCGTGAATAACTTCTTTTGATAGTGTATAATATGGGAAAATATGATCTTGATTTGGTTTGATTGAAATCAGGTGCTAATTTTTCATGCTTTGTTCAACATGATATTATTTGATATTCTTAATACTCATCAATGGAATTTTATGGTGAAAATAATTTAAATGACATAGGTAGTTGTTGATAAGTTTTCTGGACGCTCTCGTGGATTTGGGTTTGTCACTTTTGATGATAAAAAAGCAATGGAAGAGGCAATTGAAGAAATGAATGGAATGGATTTGGATGGACGAACTATTACTGTTGATAAAGCTCAGCCTCACCAAGGTTCAGGTAGAGATTATGACGGTGACCGCGGTCGTGACCGTGGTCGTGACCGTGACCGTGGTCGTGATTTTGGAGGTGGACGTGGATCAGGTGGAGGAGGAGAATGCTTTAAGTGTGGAAAGCCAGGACATTTTGCTAGGGAGTGCCCAAGTGAAGTTTCAAGGGGAGGTGGCAGGTATGGTAGCAGGGATGATAAGTATGGTGGTGGAGGTGGGGGTGGGGGTAGCGGTCGTTATGGTGGCGGTGGGGGTGGACCTGATCGAAATGGAGACCGATATAGTGGGCGCAGCAGGGATTCTGGTGGTCGTTCAAGTTCTGGAAGTGATCGATTCAGTCGTGACCGCTCAGGGCCATATGAACGTCGGGGGACAGGAGGAGGTTTCCGTTCTGGATAGGACAATTGCTTCGGATAGTGGTATGTAACACAACTCTTTCCTTTCATGTTTTTCACAGTTAGTATTGTACTAAAGGAAGTTTTGTTGATGTGCTAATTGCAGCCTAGGAACCCGAGGAGCTGCTCGGCTGACTATCACTGTCTGCAATGCATCGAAGTTTCCTCTTGCTGGATGTGTTCTTGTGATGATTGTCTGGGTGGATTAATTTAGTTGGACCAGTATTTTGAAGTGCGAATCTTGCATAGATATTCACCTGTTTTTTGTTGCTAAACGATCAACCGAATGTTTTGATCCGATGGAATTTTATGCTTGCTTGAAAATGATATTTCAATTTGGCCTTATAGTCTGTGAATTCCATTACAACTGGTGGTTGTCTATGACTTTCATGCATCGGTGACTGCAAATGCTATGCTTCCTGTCTGTTCCTGTTCACTCTTTTGCTTGGGACATTGAAATATTGGAAGGTCATTTGGTTCCTGTTGACTGTTTTGCATGGGCAATTGCGATATTGGAAGGTCATTTGGTGTTTGGTTATTTCGGAGAATAGATTGTGAGGGGTCCGCAATTGGGAGTTTGCTTCTTGTTACTTGGAAGTAGAAGTGGTCCTATAAGTAGAATGTCCATTTTGGCTGCCCTGTTTTCGGTATCTTACTAATAAATGGGAGTCAAGCGGGTAATATTTCCTCTTATAAGTTACTTTGATACATGATATCTCCTATTTTGTCATTCCTGCTATATTGATATGTTTAACCTTTTGGCAGGATCTGGTCTCTTTTTGGACCCATGATTGGGTTTGTGTTACTAATTGGACATGCATTGTTTTAAACGTAAATATTTTGAAAGTCTTTTCGGCCAGAACAAGCCATCTGCAATTTAACTCGAACATAAGCCCCCTCACCTTCTCCACAGCGCACTGGTGGGAGAGTTCCATTCTGCGTAAACATGTGCAGGTTGTTGTTTGGAAGCTCTTGATGAGTTCAATAACTGCTCCATTGTTTTGTCCTCTGGGTCTCCTTATCACATTGCACATGGGGGGAAGGTTGTTGGTCTTGCCTTGTTTTTCTGTTCCTGGCCGTGGTTTGTTTGCTGAGACAAGAGGATGATCTGTTTCTTTGTTCCTGTTCCAAACTGCTTTTTTTTTCTCCTAAGGTCGTTCAGTGATGCAATATTACCGACTCTACACTTAATAACGTATCTTAGCATGTGGTTTTCTATGTACATCTATTTTTTTTGTTAATTTAAATCCATTATCGTTCTTATATTTCTGCCATGGAATGCTACCTGCAAAATAATTAGGGTTGTCTTAACGAAGATGGGTTCTGGTTAATGGCTTTCTAAGTGCTGATGTTTTTTAGGGTTGTGTTTCTTGTACAATTGGATGGATGCAAACTATCGATGGTTTTCTTCTCCTGTAAAAAGTATGGATGTTTGAAAGTGTTGTAATACTGTTGGGTTGCAGTCTTTAGGGAAGGAAAGTTTGGTTTGTTGGGCGTCAAAACAAGAAATTAACTGCGGGTTAGTCTGAAGAGTTGGTAGCGATTTCTTTAGTTATTTAGAGTCTTGTATGTATGCGAGAGAGAGAGAGAGATGGTGTTTAGGATTTTGAACTCTTTTGTGTTCATTGCGTCTAGAATCATGAGGCAGGGAAGTGCTGTTTCGAAAGTGGCATATGCATTTCGCAACTGAACATTCATGAGCCGACAACTAACCGTCCTCTATGTTAGGAGAAAAACTTGCATGTCTTGGGTGCATGCATCTCGTTTCTATAGCTGTGCACCCATCACATGTCATGTCATGTGCCGAACACGTGATGTGTGTCATGCATATAGTGTAGTGACTCTCAATCAGCGCATGCACCAACCCAAATATAGTTGTGTGGATTAATTATAAGGGCACCAACATTATTCGATGAACACAACTTCGCTGCAGTACCACCACACCACCAGCAACAATCAAAAGGGAAAATGACAACAAGATACAAGAACACAACGACAACAAAGGCATAAAATTTAATCACATTTCCAGACCTCTAGACCCAATTAACTTGGTGAGTCCGAAAGTAATAGCCATAGCCATCCATCCTCCAACGAGAACTCTGGCACAAGATTTCATTACCGATGTCCTTCCCAGCCTCGCTCCTACTCCTCCGAACACAACCAATGCCACGCTTGCCAAGACCACCACCACGGCTAGCCTTACCTTGTGCTCACTTATAAATGCAGCTCCCAGCAAAGGCACCACGGCACCTGTCGAAAATGCAATGGCTGAAGCCATAGCTGCCTGTGCAGGATTTGGCAGCTGCAGTTTCTTCTTCTTTGCCTCTTGTGCATTCTCCGTAGCACCACCATTCGTTCTCATCTCATCTCTTTTCATTTGAGACACCTCTATGTCGTACTGAGTGTACACAGAGACAAACTCGCCTATCGCCATGCTGCACGCCCCGGCCACCAGCCCTGCAAACCCTGCAAGCAGCATGGCTTTCGCGTCTTGCTTCACAGCTCCCACGCCCATCATCAGTGATGCAACCGAGACCAGCCCATCGTTGGCTCCCAAGACAGCGGCCCGAAGCCATTGTGTCCTCTGGGAGTAGTCAAAAGTCTCTTCTTCTTCATCTTCAGGCCTTTGGGATTGTTGTCTTGGCTGATCGGCAACATTTCCATAAACTGGAATCTCAATATGGTTCGTGGAAGCTTGTTCACGAGCTCCTTGGGCAGCCATTTAGGAAGTTTTAAGTGAAGCAAATTAGTATGAAAAAGAAGCAAAGGGATTTGAATATTGATTGCTTGTGGAGGACACACGCCCTGTTATGGGGTATTTATAGACAAGGTATATAAAATTATGGAGTGGTTAACTTACTTAGTGCACATGTTGATGGAAGGCACTAACCATAATCAAGGGCTGCTTTTGCTTTACTTAATCAAAATTAATGGTTAACTAAAATATGCCATATTTCATTTTTGACTCAAACACTTGAATCTCTAGTGGTTGCATGCATATAGAGAAACCTTTTTTTTTTCTTTTCTGTATCTGTATAAATGTATCTAATCGATATTATTATATTCCAATTCCTTCCCGATACCTCCCAAGGAAAATTCCGAATTGTATCTCAAATTGACAGGTTAGTGTGAGCTTGTTATGGTGGTGGTGGTGGCGGTAGCCTAAAGTACTATAAAATTGTTCAAATGCAGAAAAGTGTATGAAGTGTGGATTGCGCACAAAGGCCACCAGAAGAGTTCCGATTAAAGAATGTATGATTTTGTCCTCCCCAAAAAATTTATATCTAGCTTTTGTAGATTTTGGTAAGAAATATGAATAATAAATTGAGTATTATAATTCAATGAATAAAAGATGCACACTTCATTCTTTCTGTATGATCTCTATCCATCTTGGCCGACTCCTTTTAAAACCTTCCACTGATTAAAAAGCAACACCAGTACTCATAATGGTGTTTAGTTTTTAATTAACCCACTAATTAAGGATACACAACGATACAACATGAAAAGCAAAACCCTTTTGATAAAGAGAAGTGATTTAGGTTGTGTTGTTGTGTAGTAGGATCATATATTTTTCCATGTATGAATGAAGATTTCGTAACGCAAGTTCTGCTCTGCATAATTTGTTTGCAAAGCATGAGCTGCACTAGTTTCATGCATATGCAGCGTGGAAAGCATTTTTCTTTTCTTTTTTTGAACAATTTTGTTTTTCTTTAATTACTGTTTTGCAACTTCCTTGCATGTAAATATGTCACAATTCCAGTCCGAAAGATATTTTGGGTCATTAGAAAGAGTTGGCAAAGTTTCGAAGAGACCTTCCTAAAATGGGAAAGATAAAAAATGCAAAATCAATGGCGCTCTCTACACATCTGTACCAACAACATTGGGTACTTTTATTCGTATCTGTGAGAGAAGCTCTTCCACCTATGCATCATGGGTCCATGAGATTCACTCATCCACTGCCAGTTGGCTACAACCTGCCATTCATGAATCATGATCGTATTTAGTGGTTAAGTTGTGCAAACAAAGAAGAAATGAAAGTAGTAAGCATAAATTTTGGATCAAAATAACCACTAAAAGTTTTCTTAATCTTCAACTCAGAAGAACTGTTGAAGTTCGCATTGTTTTGAGTGTCATAAAAGTTGATGGCTGAACAAAAAGTGAGACACTCTCACCTTGTGAAGCAAATTATCAGGTTTCATGATAGGTTGGTATGGGCACCCCCCATGCTTCTGTCAGCTCCTTGTAAGCATTCTGCAGTCTTCGAGTCACAGGTCCCACTTTTCCATCTCCAACTAGACGGCCGTCAATCTTCACAACCTGGAAAACAAAATCCCATTGACTAAGTATTGGTTCTTATGAAGAGGGAAAGATTACAGCGTCAATGAGCGGAAGCTGGCATAATTACAACCTGGTTGAACAGGTTTTATACACCTCCTCTCATAATTAGTCATATCAAACTTCAAACTGTAGCAGATGGTTGTTCATCTTAGCAAGAATTCCATTATTTAAATTGTTGAGCAAATGTGTTTTGTCAAATACAAGCTATAACGTTTACAAGATTTAGAAATGAACCAAATTGTATACGCAGGTCGTATGCAACCGAGATTACAATATCCATAAGGCACTCACCGGACTGAGTTCTCCCATTGTTCCTGTTGTCCATACCTGCAGGGCATCCATTATAGTTGTAAGCCTATTGTCCATAGAAGGAAGACCATGTTGGAAATAAACATGTGGAAATAAGAGTTCATAAATATATACATATTATGTGACCATCTATATATATTTATGTAAGAAAACCTCATCTGCAGTATGGAACTCTGATAGGCTGATCCTTCTCTCCTCTAAGACCAACTCCTCCTTCACCACAAGGTCCATAACCTGAAATCTCGAAAAATAAGTAAGTCACTGGAAGACCAAGTGCAAAGTATTCTTCACCAGTCATTGCACAAATGTAAGTTCAATTCATAAAGTTTGATAACAGTTGCCATAATAGGAGGGAAATCTACACAACTTACAGTTGCTCGAGTCACACCAGGAAGGCAGTAATCAGCATGAGGTGTCAAAACACGGCCTTTCTTCACCAAAAACTGCGAAATCAAACACAGGAGTTTATTTCCAGTGTGGATGTCATATAAGTTACATGGACCGAAAGGAACTGATTTCCTTTAATGAAAAGATTTCAAGGGAAATGTTACCCATAGGTAACTGCTAGGACACAATAACACAATATCAATATTTTATATGCCATTGATTACTCCAGGAGGAGGGATCGAAATTTTCTGTCCATTACAATAGTAATAGTCCCTATGCCAGATTGTAAGTTGATCCAGCGATCTAACATTCAATTCATGATAGTTTACATGAAGGATTTCGACACTTTCTCAATAGAAATTTGGAAAAGAACAATGAAAAACTACAATTGACAAATGGAACCTAACTACCAAGTTTTCATACAGCACTAAAACCTAACAAGCAAAAGCACAGGCTTACAATGTTTGTAGCATTTGTTTCGGACACATAACCATCCTTGTCAAGCATGATTGCATCAGCGGCATTTGCATTATTGCCTTCTATCTGCACTATTAGCAGAGTTCCACAACATGAGTATGTGCATTATAAAAAATTTAACATGGGCCTGTGTACAAAATAGACCGCACAAAGTTTTATGGTTAAAGGGTGCTTTTTTCAGCAAAGACTTGAAAAAAGAAAACAGATTATATCACACTAACAGACCATTAACTCGTCCAGTAGTTAACTTAAAATAGAACAAACCTTTGCAAGTATATTGTTGAGTAGGTTATTGTGGTGAATCTTTGAATCCAAATTCTGGTAAAAACAAAAGGAAAACAAATAAAAGTAAAAAAGGAAAACAAAAATAAAAGTCAATGGACTGAAATAGGAGAAAATATCAATCAAATCACGCCTTCTGGTACAACGGAATATGAATTAATCTGATTGCTCTCTACTGACTAATTTAGGTTTTACAGCATTTTACTGTTCATAATTTCATAATTTTTCTTCATTAAATATACATAATAATTGATCAAGTTTGTTGGTTTACCACTACTCCCAAAAGCTTACATTTGGTGAATTACGACGAGTGGTAGCTGTGACAAGAGTAATACCACTTGTATTGTCATAGACAGGGGGTTTCCATTCAGCAAGGACTGCATGTTTAAAAGAAATAGCAAGTGCAGCATAAGAAAGACCAAATGTTTCACTAGAGCGTTAAGCAGTCAATAAAGCAATTAGTATATTACATCCAGCACAATTAGGTTTCTGTGTCCACATAGGTTTCTGTTTGTAATATACTAATTTTGTTTTAAACAGAAACCTCAGAACATGCATTTCAAACAGAATATAAACATTCGCATGTCAGGGCAGAGGATTAAGAATTTTGTTTTACCAATTAAGGTGCATCCATAAAGATTGAATGCTGGGCTCATGCCAGAAGTAACCTGAAGAAGACGAACGATACTAATCACTACTAGAGGAATAAAGACCGCACTGAACAACTACACTCAAAAGAATTTCAATCTAAAACTTAGCATGGCAGGGCAGTACCTTTTTCCCACGCGTCAGACTTAATCGGATGTGTGAATTGTCAAACATTCCATTTCGAATAAGAGTTCTAAAGATGGCTTCCTTAACCTGCAATGATGAGATACAGAACTATAGGCAAAAGCTACTGAAGAAAAGATCTCTTTACATAAGACCCAATACAATGAATTGAAAAACTCTTACCCCTTCGCGAGTAGGAACATTGTTGAATGCCAAAGCCTTTGCTGAGTCAAATAACCTGTAGATATCAAAATAATGTTTACATTAGGGACTGCTAATAAAATAATAAAAGTAAAATAGGAAATTGGGTAATTCATAAATTTTATAGGAGTTTATAGAAATCGCAGTTTCATAACATACAGGACAGTAACAAAAGGTCTACTCCTAATATCTCTAGCAATGACAAATTTGGAGAATAAAGGCTAATAAATGAATTAAACAACTAAATAATCTTTGTTTAAATACTTTTTACTTTCTCTTGACAAGCAATACGCTGTCTTCTTGAAATCAACATGTTTATCAAAGATTCAAGATTACAGATCAAATCTTTCCAGGGAAATTAAGTATCATCAACATATTATACCAGAATATTCAATCATAAGTTTTCCAACTAATCTATAGTCACCAAGCATCAATCTTGTTGAAACTGTAACCTTTCTTCTACTTACCTATCTAAATGTTCATCAAGCTTAAATATCTTGCCGTTGTAAACTCGAAGACCCTCCCAGACTGAATCACCGCCTTGGACAACCGAATCGAACACAGAAACCTTAGACAGGTTACAGGATAGAAATAAATATCCTTAGATGGCTAAGCATTGAAACAAAAGATTGGAGGGATGATTCTGTCCAGTGGAGATCATCAGGTGACCCATGTACAAGTACCTTTGCACTCTCGCGTGGTACAATCTCATCACCAACCCATGCAAGTAGCTTCTCGTTTTCTGGAACTGGAAGATCGGGTTCAGGCAAACGAGACTTAAGAAGGCACGATGTCTGCTTCACATGGCGCCTAAGAAAGTTGTAGAAAGGTAGACTTTGCTCAAGTATGTCATACAGAGACATAGGGAATGGCTGAAAAACACACATGGAGCATTAGCTCAGACGAAACATTCTGTCATGTTATAAGTTCAGTTGTCATTATCAATCTCACGATACAAAATTTTGTGAGAAAAGACAAGAATAAGGTTTAAAAGGCACAAATTTATGACTAAGAAAGAGATATTTAACCAAACTAAGGAGTACTTGTTATATAACCTAACTATCTCTATTTTCAGATAATCTTTGTGTCCCTTATTTCCAAGCAGGTGATCAATTTCTAGCATTTAAACTAGAGTTGAGCACGTTTTGACACAGAGAAACCAAACTTTAATTGCTTATGATCCAAACACATAACAAAGCTGAGAACGAACATCAGTGCAAGGAAAAAAAAAGACTAATTCTTTGATTAAACATACAACTCTTAAGGTTTCAACTCTAACGTTACGTAATGCACAAATAGCATACCATGGGATACTTTCTTGGTGGTTGAAATCCTGTTGATTTGTGCACTGTTTCGTACCACCATGGGGCCCAAACACCATCTATTGGCTTTGGACCAGCCTCCCATCTGAAAAAGTTTTCATTGAAACTTATCATGCACAACAACAACAAAAAAACTAGACTTGAAAAATCTACATTTGTCTAAAGAAACTAGACTAAAACATTTTCAATTTCAAATGGAATAGCTTTTGCATACTTAAGCATTGTGGACTGAAAAGGGATATCCAACTCTTCACAAAGACCACGTAATGTAGCCTGCATTATCAACAAGATGAGGTGAAAAAAAAAGATAAAAAAGATAGAAGATTGAGAAAGTTCTCCAGAAGAGATCATAGAAAAACCACTGAACAATGGCAGACAACTGGATATGAAAACTTAATAACAATTACAGAAGATAAATCGACAATTTGTACAATTAACGATTGTCAACATTTAAAAAAGCTCTCAAACACCTCAGGATCTACTTGAAGCTCTGTTGCATCAATAACAGGAGGGGGTCTTCCCAGTTCAGAGAGCTCACTGTATATTGAGACCAGATCTGCCAAACCTAACTCAAGGAGCGATGGAGGCACGACCTTGTCAAAGGATGGCTGGCAAAACATCCAACAAAGAAGTCAGTAACTTAAAGGAAGTGATCTGAAGCATAGTCTAAACACAAAATATTTAAAGATAAAGTGAATTATTAAACATGCCAATATTTTCCAGAAGCAGGTAATATTACCAAGACCACGAAAGAGATTTCAATCTGTTTATGCAAGTAGACTCTTACCAAGATATCAAGGGGATTCCGGGTCAAAATGACGTGCTTTCCTGTCTTCATTAAATCAATTGGTAAACCAGGCACACGTTGCTTGGCCATATGCTGGAGATCAATAAAATAAAAAAAAATTACTGATAGCACTATAAAACACAATTAGCAAAGCCACCAAAGCATAAAAAGCAAGTTCTGAGCTCTGATCCATTTAATAGCAATATTCTCATAATATAATAAAGGAATTGGCGATCAATTTCAGTTTTTAGGGTCCTAATCTTGTAAAACGGCCGATGGGAAAACTGCAAAAATCTGAAGGGATTTTTCCTACTGAATTTGTATTAGTTTATCAAACATTTGATGGCCAGATAGTATTCTTGCTCTTGCTAGTTACTTTGTCAACCGGTTGCCTCATCTACATTTCTTTTGGGCATAATTCTTGAACCTGAAATTAATTGACCTTCACTGCGAGTGATATATTTTTAGACAAGTATTTACAGTCTTATTAGCCATTGGTATGCTGTGGACTTAATAGCTAGGGGGAAAAGAATTCACAACATAACTTTGAAAGGAGAAAGCTAAACTCAATATTTATGAACACAGACATTACTTTGCTCAACCAGGGAGGGTATTGTTTATCACCTTACAGAAGCGATACTTCTTTCTTCCTGGACTAAGAATGATATCTTTTACAACTTTATTTCCATCAGGTTCCTGATACAATTGACACAAAACATTCAAAGTGAAGAGTGAGGATAAAGAGAATCATAGATGATAAAAACAAATTGTGAAGTTTACAATTTAAAAATAAGAATTAAAACCAAAACACGAAATTAGATTTTAGGATCACCATGTCAGAAATATGAGGATGCAAACAACAAAGTAAACATGAAAAGACATCGGAGATCATGCTGGCTAATAAGAGAAAATCAGACAGGTTAATCATATGTTTCGACAATAAACAACAGAGTAACCTCCTCTCCAGATCCTCCAATTCCATTTTCACCCAAAAATCAAAGTAAGGAATTTAAAAATGAGCAATAAGGCTTTCAATTGGCTATTCAATACATTTTCCAGCACACAGCTCTTCTGTCAAATACTATACTATAGTGTTCTCTTTCTAGCTTGAAACAGAACATTTGTATAAGGCAAGCGTGCTCGTACAATAACAGTAGTAAAACCAATTATATAACCTATGCAATATAGCAAAGTTTGCCAAGCGCAAAACTTTGAAATAAACCAAAGCATAAAGCCCTGTATCTCAGAAGCTGATTTGGAATCAGCCTGAAAAGTAAACAACTTGTAAAGATGAAGAGATGGAAATTTTCACTGACATACCATTTTGGACAGAACCTCCTCCCTGTAGGGCCTATCAAAACCCGTCACCCGAAGGAAAGTTGCATAGAGGGGTTCATCAAGCACTTCTATGTCATCCCTCTGAAACCAAAAGAACAAAGAAGCTCTGGAAATCAATACTGTTTAGTTCATTAAGTTTCCCCAAACCAAAAGTTCTGGTCAAAGGCTTGTTAGAATTTGGTAAAGAAAAAAAAAGAATCTTTAGTTTTGCACTTTCTTACAGAACCCAGAAAAGAACATTAAAGAAAATGGAGTGGCACCTGAGCAAAAGAGTACATGAGGCTGGTACTCAGTGATCTTGGAGTAGCCCATACGTGAATCGCCTCCACTTCAACCTCTGCTTGGTTCTTCAGCTCATCCATGGTGATGGGTTTGGATTGAAATTCACAACCTTTTGTGAGATTGGTTGAGTTTTGTTTAGAGACTGGGAGCTGAATGCAAGAATGGCTGACAGCTCTGCAACTGAAAACTGAATGATTTGGATAACTCGGATTGCTCTGGGTCTACCTCGTTTTTGTCACAAAAACAGACATGAGAGTCAGCTCTTGCATCAATCTCAATGTTTCTCTGCAGTAAATCTAGTCCAGTGAGAGTTTAACAAATAATATTTACTATTTTTCTGATATTAAACTAAACCATTTTGAAATTTCTTTCTTCCTTGACCCCAAAAGAGAAAAGTTAATCTCTTTTGGCCTAGAGGTAGGCAATTCTTGTTATTCACCTACAATGATGCGATACGACACGATCATGTTTTCCGGTGTCGTAATAAAAGTAAAAGAAATGGGTGTCCTTTGGGATTTTGACCAATCCAAAAATGACCCTTCACATTATGCCAGCGTTAAAGTTGGTGATATTATTTTTGGATGTGTAAAAAGAGTTGATAAAGTAAGAAAACAAAGGACAAGTTTAATCTGTGCATGAAACCTTTTACCATGACATGACATGTTATGCATTTGCAATTTCATGGTAACAACTGTCAACTTTCATCAACTACTGTGTGAAAGGTGAAGGGGATGTCACCACCACCACACATGGGAATATTGGAGGACTCGTGTAGTGACAAGACTGGCTATCAAATTAAAGAACCATATGGTGCCTTCCTTCATTGCCGCTGTTTCATCAAAACAGAACAAAACAAAAGCTGCACGATAATGCGGTGGATGAGCCGTTCGGTGGGGCTTTGGTTTGGTGTCTTATTTTTATGGTCACCCTTTCTGCACATTTTCGTGTAGAGATCAGTTTGCTTTCTTTTTAACTAAAGTCCTTTACACCTATTCTATTGAAACGTGAAATCAAAGTAATGCTCATCCCAATTGGTAAAATCTTGATCTCTGGATGCGTATGGTTTTGAATTTTGTGTAGTTGTGGAATTTCCACAAGAAAGAAGGCAGGTCACCAATGCTCATCCCAATATGCGTGCGAAGAAGAAAAAAATCATACAACTTTAGAAGTACCTTACAAGTTTAACAAATCTTACAACTTTAAAGAGTGAGAATTGCACAAAGCCTATTTGCATGCGATGGCAAATAGTCGTACACCGGTTCGATCATATGAGTGCATGTAGGGAAGCAAATTGAAAGGTCTAAGTGAATCAGTTAGGTCTTTGATGGTAAGGTTAGCCGAGTCTAACAAAGCACAGAATTTATCGAATGTCTCAATCTTGCGGATCACAGTAGCGATAAAAGCCATTGAGCCTTTCTTCAATCCAGCATTTGTGGCACCGTTTTCTGTTCTTTTGGGTAGCAAAGCTTGGAATTTATTGCCATTACCAGCACTCCCTTGATGAGTTCCATTGACCTTACCATCAGTACATTTACTTTCCAATGAAAGGCCTAGGTGATTACCACTCCCCTTCCCAGGATACAATTTCTTAGGGTTTAGTAGAAAGGCAAGTATTCGAACAAGATGAGGGAGGCATCCGGGGTCATATATTACATCTGCACCCAAACTGTTGAATGAGAGAAAGGAAATTAGAATAGCTTTCAAGCCTCATAAGACTGAAAAACAGATTAGATAAAACTGCAGCGTCTGTTCACAAACTAACTTGATCTCATATACTCACATTATGTCTGGCTTGAGGTTCTGAAGCTCACTTTCTGAGACAGATTCCCAGGGCATATGAAGGCATTTAACCTGAGATTGTAAGATTATTATAAATGATATTGCAAGTCATGCAATTCTAATGCACCGTCATTCATTTCTTTACCAACTAGAGTAAAATATTGTCAGTTACCATATTTGGATCTTCGGTAGTTTCTGACATAACAGTTTCAACGCTGAAGTGGTTCAGTCCCAGATTGACCTTCATGTTTGCTAAAGTTGACAGGTCACCATCACTTAGTATCACCTATATCAAATACAAACTTTATAAAGTGATCCACAATCTGAATACAGACACCATTTGCCTGATTGAAATTAGTGATACATATGTCTCTCTTTGTGTGCATGCATTAAAAATTGAAAGTTACAAAACTACACAAAGCATGGTTAAATCACCCTCAACCCTAACAGAGAAACAAATGTCGGCAACGAGCGTGTTTCATCCAGTTATAACAATTCACATACTTGGGTTAAAAGAACACAAATTCTCCAAGACCTTTTACTGATTGAAGTAAAATCAATTTCAGTTTGATCCAATGATATTGTAAAGGGAGACGGTTTTACATTACTTGTGAATTTTGGATAATACCTTGGATGCTTTCACATGGGCAAGACAGATGCCAACCAAACCAACACCCGAGCCAACCTATTGTTTAGTTCATTGTAAACAAAACAAAAGTGTAAAATGAATATAGGCCATAATAGTAGCATCCACGTGAATAAAGATACATGGAAAGATAAAGAAATGTGCATTACAAGAAATGAAAACGTAGTAACCAGCATATTAAGAACTAGTGATTTTTACAGACATCAGTTGTACAAGGCAACAGAAAAGTCGGCCAACTCTTGGCTTACATGGCTACATTCTTGTAACCAATAACATCTATGTCCAACTAGATTGGATAGATGCTTGAACATATAACTTACCTCAAAGCATGACTTATTAGAAAATAATTCTGGAAAAGAAAGTATACATTCCGATAAAAAAAGACTTGATGGCCAAACCGAACACCTACATTAAAAAAAGCCAATACTAATTTAAATTAGCATACTTCATACCAGTAACTCTTAATAAAAACAAAATGAAGTGATTAATCAAACATGTAAAACGCTATAGCCTGTCAAATTGTTGTATGCTGTACAACTAGAAAAGGTAACACAAAAACAAGGAAATTGCCTCTCTATGCAGACAAAGGAATCAACAATCTGGTTTAGTAGATATCAACAGTGAAATATACCCTGTATCTCCTTCAAGCATGTTGAGTGAACATTGCAGGGGCGCCATCAGTTTCCTCGACTTGGGACAACTCGAAAGTTTAGAACAACCTAGAGGTACCAAGTCGTTAAAACCATATGCTAATCAAGAATAAGAAACTCCACACACCAACATCGCATGAATTAAAACCATTACCATCAGGAAAAAGAAATGAAATGCATTTGAAGACCCTTGCATTTCCTTTTTCAAAATCACTGTCCTAATCAACAAAACAGCTTGTTAATTCCAATTTAAAACAAGTAATTAGCTTAAATCAAACAACTTCATCAAACAGCTGTTCCTTAATTAGCTATAGTACCTTCAAAGAAGCCATGAAATGAGCATACTGTTCGTATAGCTCATCCAGCACATCACCGTGGTTCAGCTCAACTTCAGCAATGAGCTTCTTCAGAAACTTCTTCAGGTAAGGCGCATGCAACTTCCCAGCCTGCATTTACCATTCAACTGAGCCAAACTTCATACTTGAGAAAAAAATACCAAAACCGATAGAAATTGCATTTAAGTGAACTGTGCACAAGCAGAGGCCATAAAAAGTTTACATCTTTGGCTATGCAATGGTCCCAAACAAACCTCTGCACTTCCTCAGTAACCAACCCTCCACCGCATACCCTACACAATTCACAAATACAAACCATTATCAAAGAAGAAGGTGAACTTGCTAACTTGCGCCATCAGACGCTAAAATGCGCCGACCAGCGTGTAAAACTCAAGAAGTTGTTTAATTGCATTTCTCATTGGATGAATAGGTTTAAAGTACGCGGCTTTGTGCTAACGTGGGCCGGGGAAGTTACCGGGCCAAGGCGATAAGGGAGTCGGTGGGCTCCATAGAGAGGAGAGCTGAGAGCAAGTGGAGACATGAAGGGGTTGATGGGTGGAGCTCCTGGTCCGCCATGGCTGTCCCTCTGCCGTTGAATAGTTTTCTAGGGTTTTAGCAATGTCCAGTGGGCTGGGGACACTCCGCCATGGCTGCAAAGGTTTTATTTTACAAGGTAAGCAGCCAAAAAAATATCAGGAATATGACGCCGTTTCTTAAGTGATTTTTTGTAGCCAACGACAACATGATGCGTTAGTATTGCCATCTTCTAAAAACGACGCGTCGTTCTGTCACATAATAGGTTGGGGTGCGAAGCTATAAAAGCCGGTTACCTAACGCTACCTCTTGTAGTTTGTTTTGCATTCTTTTCGACTTTCATTTTTCGCGCGTAAAACCCAAAGTACTCTCTCGATCTCTCTTGATTGTTTGGTTGCCTAGAAAATGTAGGAAACTGCAGAAAAATCTGAGAGTCGCTACCTTTATTTCTTCGATTTCTATTTTTCTCTTTGAATTCTCAGTAGCCAAACAGATTTCGAAGCTCAGTATTCACGAATGCTTGAGGTCGACTCTTTTAGCTGTTCGGCTGCTGAGAAAATGAATCGACATCATTTGAATTTCGAACGTATTTTCACATTCTAGGCTGATTCTAACACAACCGTTCAGCTCAATTTTTAAGACTTCTCCAGATATTGAGCGACCAAATAGCATCAATCTTGTATTAGAAATCCGATTTTCTTATAATTTCTCGTCAGCCAAACAGTCATATGAGTTTGTCTTTCTAATATAAGAACCGACGATCTTTTTGTGTTTGATTTTTTTGCAGGTTTGGATCAAATTTAGTTTTTTAGCACGGTCAGACGATGTCGAGTATGACAATTTGTGCTCGTTTCAGACCTTTGAGCTCCAAAGAGACAAGAGATCACGGCGACACAGTCTGCATTCAATGCATAGACGATGAAACTTTCCTCTTCAAGGTTCTTTTCTTTCCATCCATGAAACATTTTCCATTTCTGATCTCATGCATCCATGTATTCCTCAATTTCTTAAAATTAACTCTGCTATTTTTGTTTGGTCAATACGTTGTGCGTTTGAGAAATAAATGTTAAGAGATTTGAATTGTTGTACGCTAGGATGAGAAGGATGAAGAATTTACATTTAGCTTCGATAAGGTGTTCTACGAGAAATCCGAGCAAGCTCAAGTCTATGAATTTCTAGCTTGGCCTATTGTGAAAGGTAACAATATTGTGGATTGTTAGCTCTTATATTAATGGATACATTGTGGATTCTCTGCTTAATTCCTAAAAAGAGAAAGAAAAAACAAAGAAGCAAGAGAGTACTCCTCATCTCTTTTCTTGGGTTTTCGTAGCAGCCAAACTAGTAAAGGGTTTACTAATTGGGACAATCTAGTTTGGATTATTGATTTGATGTTTATCCAACTCAGTAATGCTGTGCTCTTTGTTCTATTTATGTTCGGTGACCATGATACAGATGCTGTTGATGTAATCAATGGGACGATCATCACTTATGGGCAGGTAGGACATTGTTGTCTAACTTTTCTCCTTATGGGTCTAGTAATTGCATGTCTTAGTTATTTTGTTGGTTCTAACTTACAAACCTTTCGTAACCAATGATAGACTGGAGCTGGGAAGACATATAGCATGGAGGTGAGGCTGGGGTATCACAGTATTCTTGAGATGATTATTAATAGATATTGAATTAATTAAGCTCACACGTAGTAATGTTTGCATATTTGGTGCAGGGGCCTAGCATACTGGTATGTGATGAGCAGAAGAGAGGATTACTTCCAAGAGTAGTTGAGGGACTGTTTGATTGCATTAAATCTTCTGGAGGAACAATGAAGCACTCAATCAAATTGTCAATGGTATTAAGATACGCTTACCTTTAGGGGCTATAAACACAGGTTGCAAGTTGCAATGTCTCTACTGATGTCATTTTCTGTATCTGTTTGTTTCTCTTTCAGGTAGAGATCTACATGGAAAAAGTAAGGTATGTAGAAGTGGAATGGCTCAATTTGACTCAAATACATTCTCTTTGGGGTATAAAGTAAGCTGAATATGGTGGAACTCTGGGAAGGTTCTAATAACTACAGTTTCAGTTAGTGTTAACTACACTTCTTTCTCAGGGACCTTTTTGATTTATCAAAAGACAACATACAGATTAAAGAGAGTAAATCGCAGGGGATATTGTTGAATGGAGTAACTGAGGTATCCCTAGCTTTTGAAGAAATATGTGCATAATTGTATGCCCATGATATCAATAGGAGTAATTATAGGGGCTATTTTTCATATAGGTTATCATGATAATATATGCTAAATTATACACCTAGACAAGCTGGCAACGTTTGTTGGCAGCAATGCAATAGGCTTGATTACCACCTTCACTGGTTCATTTCTACTAACATACATGTGCATTTACATGTGCACACACAAGAGTTCTACTGAGGCTTCTAATGTTCAATCTGTCCACTTTAAATCTTAGTCTTGGTTAATGGGGTTTGTCCTAGAAGTGAAAAAAGTTTCAATCATCCCAGTCATGATTCAAATTTTAATGTTTTGCTTGCTCGAATCCTTTTGACACCAAGAAAACTGAGATGACTACAGATTGAATCCTGGTTGTGTAGGATTTAGACATTTAATATTGTTGTGAAAAATGGACAAACACTTTCACTCACTCCCCTAATGATCTTGTTGTTGATGGACTTTGTGACACACACAATGATGGATGAATCACACACACACACACTTGAGACAACAACCAAGCACAAAGTGACACAAGAATTTATAGAGGTTCAGCAATTGCCTACATCCTCTTGGTGATCCCCTTGAGAAATTCACTTCATGAAAGAATAGGTTACAACTTTGGTTTTACACAGAAAAAACCCCCTTAGAACTCTATTCTCTCCCCAAGCTCTCTTTTCTCTCACACCCCTTGCTCAACACTTTGATGCACTTGTGAACACTCTCACAACCCTTGGTGTTTCCCTCCTTGGTGTCTAGACTCTCAAGACCCCAACTCAGCTCCTAACTTGAACTGATTGCTCTCCCTCACGTTCTCCCTTGGTGAGTTAACCTCCTTTGAACACAATAGCACCCAGCTACTTGACCACCTTGAGATTAACCACACATGACTTCAACTTGCTTTCACAACTTATAATGTCTTGCTTTACATCCCATTACTTACACAGACCAATGGACACAAGATAAGGCACATCTTGTCTTCCACGTTCCTTCCTTTAGTCTCCCACTTAGACTAAAGATCAGATCATGCAAGTAAACAAATCCCACTTCAGCCACCTTCCAACAAAACCAGAAAATGGAGAATGGATTCTCCAAACCAAGACAACCAATTGGCAATGAGTGCTCTCCCAACTATACAGCAGGTAGTCCACCTTCTTTTACCTCAGAAGTGACCCATTAAACACCTGCAATCTTGTGGAAAGCGATAGCCACCGAAAAAGTAGTTGAAAACACGTAAGGAAAACATCAGCACAGCACAG
>NW_018921815.1:346857-428164 GCF_002207925.1 Prunus avium
CCAGCAGGTAGTCCACCTTCTTTTAACTCAGAAGTGACCCATTAAGCACCTGCAATTAGTTGGAAAGCGATAGCCACCGAAAACACAGTTGAAAACACGTAAGAAAACATCAGCACAGCACAGGAGCGACCGGTCGCTGATACCTTGCGACCGGTCGCTACGACCATTTGGATACCTAGCGACCGGTCGCTGATACCTTGCGACCGGTCGCTCGCTGCGATTTTTCCAGATTTCGAATTTGCTTCTAACGACCGGTCGCCCAAACCTTGCGACCGGTCGCTCACTCCTTCACTTGCAACCTTAATGTGACCCAATTTTACAACAAATATTTCTGCAATATATGTCTTAAATTGCCTTCAGACTGAGAAACAGCTTGTTATTTTCCCTTCTTCCAGATCTCTGTGTCAGATCCCACAGAAGCATTACAAAGCCTATCTGTAAGATAAACTTACTTCAGAAATCTCTGTCAGTTTATAGTTTATGGTTTACATTTTAACAGTGATGTTTATAATGCAGAGTGGCATAGCTAACAGAGCTGTGGGGGAGACCCGTGTCCTTTGCTTTTCTTTTTCAGTTCTGGTTGTTTCTTAATTGCATAGTATAATAGCAGCATTCTTTTTTGGATGGGAATGTTATCCACTTTCTGTGAATGTGTTCAAAACTTAATACAGACATAGAAATGAACATGGCCAGCAGCAGAAGCCATTGTATTTACATATTCACAGTTCACCAAGAAGTAAAGAGAGATGACAGGTAAAATTTCTGTATTTTATATTGGTGTCTAAGTCTTTGGCTGTATGATCTTGAACATTTTGAATCTGTGGATAGGTTGAAAACTGGAAAATTAATTCTTGTCGACTTGGCTGGATCCGAGAAAGTAGAGAAAACTGGAGCTGAGGGAAAAGTTCTTGAAGAAGCCAAGACCATCAACAAGTCCCTCTCAGTCCTTGGTAATGTGATAAATGCTCTTACATGTGGTTCACCAGGCAAAGCGAACCACATTCCGTTTCGTGATTCCAAGCTTACTCGGATTTTACAAGATTCACTGGTCAGTTTCCTCCCTTTAGTCTTTTGCACCATAGTATTGTCAATTATTTGTATTGAAGATCTACTGGTCCTCGTCTTGAAGGGAGGAAACTCCCGCACTGCATTATTGTGTTGTTGCTCACCAAGCCCTTCAAATGCATTGGAGAGTCTGTCCACTCTTCGCTTTGGGATGAGGTATATATTATTCAAAAACCTATAATGCACGCCATTCGGTATCTGTGTTTTCTTATCCTCCTGCCCTCAGTCCCTAATATATGCTTGATTGAGCACACAATAAGGATGTATTCTCTTTGTTACAACTTCCCCAAGTGCAAAACTTTCATTATTGCATAAGATATATTGAGCATCTAGTTCTTCTATAGAAAAAGAAAATCAATTCGATTAATTACGAATTAGGACTCAAAAAGAAGAATTTTGAATTGACTTTAATCTTACTTCCAATTTGGATATGACATTTTGCCAGGGCAAAGCATATCAAGATGTCACCACGTGTCAAGTGTAATGAAGATAAATGTGCTAAAAAACAGGGACCTGCATCATCTCCAATTAAACATGAGTCATGCGAGATAATCCTTGACAAGGTTAGATAGAATTCTCTTGTAAAATTGGCAATGTGAACTTTTATTATAGTTCTTCTAACACAACCTCCGTGCATGCACATAGTTGAAGGAGAGATTTGATGCTGAAGATGTGAAGTTACTTGAGGAGTTGTTCACATTGAATGGCATTTTGTTTGATCCTTGTTCATCTGAAGAGCTGGATTCAGCATTCGAGGATGTCATTTCACAGACGATTGTCTCATTGCATCAAGCAGTGGAAGAACTTGCATCCACTGTCGATGAGGTACGTGTTACCATTGAATTAGCTGAACCTTATTGATAAACAATCTGATCTAGTCCAATAAGTTGTCTTGAACACCATTTTACTTGGTAGTGAGAATGTTAGCAACCTCATATACTTGTCTTAAAAATGAGTTTTATCTCCAATTTTATGCTGTTGCAGCTTAAGAGAGAGAATAAGGGTCTGAAGGAGAGATTAGCAGCTGCTGAAAGATATCATGCAGCAGGCAAAGAGGCTGGAGATAATAATACTTCAAGTCTTGTGCATAAACTCCCAGGAATTCTCAGCTCCTTTGTGTCTTGGGTGAGGTCACCCTCCTCTATCAAGTTGTTGAATTGTGAGGTCAATTGAACATTGCTCATATTCTCAAGCACCGCAAGAGCCCTTACATCCATTTTGTACAGTTTGTTCCAGAATTTGAATTCCACCTTATTTGGAGAGAGTTTCTAAGCTTCCTGTTGTGGGTTGCTTTACACGCTTTCTAGCTTGGCACACACACACACACGAGGCCTAGTTCCACGAATTTATCTTAAACTGAGTAAAATTTGTGACTTTTAACACGTCCTAGCTTAGCTATGTAAATTTTTTGGTAGAGGACATCAAATATCCCATGTGTCTTTGATCTTTGGCCATGGGGGCTTTTTTCTTTGTTTGGTCAATGCTATGAGGTGTTTGACTTTGACTCCTATTTGGGCTAAGGAAAAGGAGATATCTGGGTTGGTCTTGACTCTCCTATTTGGGCTTTGATAGTTTTACGTCTAGTTGGGCTTTGACTATTTCAAATGCGCTGTTTCGGATAAAAAGGCCCATTTCTTCTTTTTGGTTAGAAGAAAGAAACCCAACTTCTTTAAATATTGGTCTACGTGGAAATCGTTCGCTGAATCACTAGAGTGACAGGAAACTGAAATAAATTAATTGGCAGACTTTCTATAATCGAACCCCCCCAAAAAAAAAGGAAAGTTTTGTTAGACGTGTGGTGTGGTGTGGACATGCAAACGTATAAAAAAGCCAAGATTCGTCTAAGGAAACTTTTAAGTCCTTGCTTGCTCTCCGGTGCTTCATCTTCGTGTATTTCCTGCTTTAAGAAGTAATTTTCTGCAATCCCGAATATGACCCTTAAAATTTCATACACTGAGCAGAATAGACGCTACAGCTTAAGCCAACATAAGATGGTGTTTGTTGGGATCTATGGTTGCTAATGTACATTTTTTAGGTACATTAGTTGTGGATATACTTTCCCTTCAACCTCCCTTCAACTAATTAAGGGTAAAACGTTAATTGAACAAATAAACTTTCCTTTTTTGAAATCACTCAACCTTTCCAAAACTCAAAGTAAATTTTTTTTCTTTGAGTAAGAAAACTTATAAATAAATTAGAAAAAGAAAAAAGGAAAAAAAAGAAAGAAAAGGAAACTTGGCTCCGTGACCTGAATCCTGATGTACACTGGATTTACCAAAAAAAGTGATGATGCATTAGCGGTTAGGTCACCTGTTATAAATAGAGGGTAAACTTATATATACTTGTTTATTGCTTAACTTTTTGTCAGTGTTCAATAGATCAATAAAATTTGCAGCTAATTCTCTCTCTCTCTCTCTCTCTCTTTTGTGATTCTGTGAAGATATTAAGCTTTCATCCATGGCTACCAAGAATTCCGTTCTCCAAATAATTGTCACCTTACTTGCGATTTTTTTACCTGTCGGAAAGTCAATTAAATTCAACTATCCTGCAGTTTTCAACTTTGGTGATTCAAACTCAGACACAGGTGAGATGACTGCTGGGCGTGGCTGGCAACTTCCACTGCTTTACGGACAAACCTACTTCAAACCTCCATCATCATCTGGGAGGTTTTCTGATGGTCGTCTGCTCATAGATTTTCTCAGTAAGTTCATTCTCATCCTCACTCATCACATGCCCTATCGGAAATCAATATTAAATCGTGGATGAATACAAACATGTGTGCAATAAAATTTTAAAATATGCACTTATTTCTAAGTATGTAAATATTAAAATATGCAGACTTTGTTGGGAGAGGTCCCCGCTTTGCGCCCGACAGTACCTCGAGGGTTAGTCCCCGCAATCGCGGGGGAGATACCTTGGTTTTCACCCAAAAAAAAAAATTAAAATACTAAACCATGCATATAGAGAGCTCATATTTTGTAGTTTTATTTTCAAATCATTAAACTATATAGAGAGCTCATATTTTGTAGTTTGGAAAAAATAATAATAATAAAACTATAAGCGAGCCATAGTAGACGCGGGTAATACTAATTGGATAAGATAGTGTGTCTAGCTCTTTAAATTCGAATTCAATCTCCATTTTCATACATTAAAGTAATTTAGAATATCACTTTATCAAAAAAATTATAAGCAAAATCCTAAGATTGTATCACAAGTAAATTGGATAAGATGGTGCTTCATGTTTTAGCTTAAAGACCCCGGTCGATTTTTCCTACAATTCCTAAGATGGGATTAAAATAATATTCAACACAGTGGAAACTACCGCTGTCTTTGTCTTATGTACTTGTTAGGGTTTCTACTTTCGTAGTTGTAAATGTACTTTTGGCCAAACTTGGGCATTGAGTGTGTTCAACAATAGAAGGGTAAAACAGTAATTGAACAAATAAACTTTGCTTTTTGGCTTCATTCAGCCTTTCCAAGACTCAAAGCAAACTTTCACCATGTCCCCATATAAGTACTTCCAAACTTTGGCACCATGTGACACATGATATTCGGTGGTTGTTACATAAGGCATCCGTGAAGATTAAGCTTTCATATCCATGGCTACCAAGAATGCCATCCTCCAAATTTTCTCCTTACTTTCCATTTTTCTACCTATTTCAAAGTCAAAGTTCTACTACCCTGCCGTTTTCAACTTTGGTGATTCAAACTCTGACACTGGTGAGCTTGCTGCTGGCCTCGGTTTCCAGCTCCCACCACCTTATGGACAGACTTACTTCAAAACTCCATCTGGGAGGTTTTCTGATGGTCGCCTCATGACAGATTTTCTCAGTAAACTTCTCACATTTGCTGATCAAAACTTCTCATAATTTGTCTAATTATCCTGTGGTCATATCTTTTTATGTAAAAAATGTTTCCATTTGAAAGAAATGATTTTGATTGAACAATAATACTAGAAAATGTTATATTCAATATGTTTAAATAATTGAATATAATACATTTAGAATGGTATCCAAATCTTGGCATACATGAATACTTTTATAATATATTCATATCATATATATTGCAACTGACCAAGAATCAGAGCACTTATGTCTTGGGGCCTTTGGGTTTCCAGATGTGAAAGCAAACCAACAACTTACAGATGAGCCCCACTGCTCACCAAACCAAAACTTATCATGAAAGGTTTCATAAAGTATATATTTTGCTGCTGTTTGCATATACAAGTGAAAGCTGTAGGCCTAAAGAAGTTGTTAACCTCTGTTTCACTTTTCAATCTCCATGGCTACCAAGACCTGTATTCTCCAATTTCTCACCTTGATTTCTATCTCTTTACCTCTTTCCAAATCCATTCACTTCGACCACCCTGCTGTTTTCAACTTCGGTGATTCAAATTCTGACACTGGCAATCTTGTTTCTGCTGGCATTGAAACCCTTCTCTCTCCTAATGGACAGATTTATTTCAAAAACCCATCTGGGAGATACTCTGATGGCCGTCTCATCGTTGATTTTCTTAGTAATTTTTCAATTTTGTTCCTCAAATCTTTGTTCTGCTGCATTTAATTCATATATATATATATAAATACACACACATGCATATGAATATGTCCTTATGTCTTGAGTGTAATGTTTGCAGTGAATGCAATGGAGCTTCCATTTCTAAATGCCTATTTGGATTCAGTTGGCTTGCCAAGTTTCAAAAAAGGGTGCAATTTTGCCGCTGCTGGGTCAACTATACTTCCAGCAACTGCAACATCCATCTGCCCATTTTCATTTGGGATCCAGGTCAATCAGTTTCTTAGATTCAAAGCCAGGGTTCTTGAATTGCTAGCTAAAGGTATGTTCTTGAATCTTCTTAAGACTTGATCTTTAAGTGAAGGAAACATATGAATATTAGACAAGATATCCAACTATTTCTTTCTTTTTTGTTATCTAGGTAAGAACTTTAGCAAGTATCTGCCTACAGAAGATTTCTTTTCGAAGGGGCTTTACATGTTCGATATAGGCCAAAATGATATTGCTGGTGCATTTTACTCTAAAACATTGGATCAGATTCTTGCTTCAATTCCAACAATTTTGGCAGAATTTGAAACAGGACTAAAGGTCAGTTCAGTAACACAACAAGGTTGATTGATACTTTCAGTTTAAATTATCAGGAGCACAAACTTGTATTGGATAAAAATGACACCAAACTCTCATTCTTTGTTTTCTTATTGTGGGTTCTTTCTTTTCTATTTTTCAGAAACTATATGATCAAGGGGGTAGGAACTTTTGGATACACAACACAGGTCCTCTCGGATGCTTGACTCAGAATGTTGCCAAGTTTGGAACTGATCCATCAAAGCTTGATGAACGAGGATGTGTCAGCTCCCACAACGAAGCTACAAAACTTTTCAACCTGCAGCTTCATGCCCTCACAAAAAAGTTGCAAGGCCAATACGCCGATGCAAATGTTGTATATGTTGATATCTTTTCGATAAAATATGAACTCATTTCAAATTATTCCCGATATGGTTAGCACATCTCAACAAATTTAAGTTCTTCATATCTTGATTGGCAACGTTTCTGCTTGAATAATCTCATGTTTGGTTTTTGTGATTTATAATCTGCAGGATTTGAACAACCTATTATGGCTTGCTGTGGGTATGGAGGTCCGCCGTTGAACTATGACAGTCAGATTACCTGTGGACAAACAAAGACCTTGAATGGAACCTCTGTCACAGCCAAAGGATGCAGTGATAGTACTGACTATGTTAGTTGGGATGGAATTCATTACACAGAGGCTGCAAATCAGTTTGTCTCATCAAAGATACTCACCGGAAAATATTCTGATCCACCTTTCTCAGACAAAATGCCTTTCCTTCTGAAGCTCAAGTTCTGAAGTCCCAATATGTTATTCTTAAACATATTAACATTTGCCTGAAAACTCTAATGCTAAGCCATTAATGTAACTGCAAACCTATGTTCTCACAAATGTATTTGAAGTGCACAGAAGCCAGTAGAACAGCAATTTCATTACATCATTTGGCATTGGATGAGGACTGTAAAAACTGAGTGTGTTCTCCTGGTGAAAATTAATCTTATTCATTAATAATGAAGAGCATATTTAAGTTTAAAAACTCCCCTTCAAGCATGCAAGTCTTAATCTCGATAGAAAGTAAAATAATGCAGACACCTTAAGTTAGTCATAGGTACAACTTAATTCCATTATAAATTTTTACAAATATCAACACGAACAAGGATCCCCTCTGATTGCAAGTCTCTCAACAACCATTTTAATATGATCATTTGTATAACTGCATGTTATACATGTTGTTTCGAAATTTATGGGAAACAATGGAAAGACAAATCTAACTGAGCAAATTCCACCCTTACTTCCTTGAGACATACGCATAGTATTGTGCCATAGGAACAACAAAGGCAATCACCAGCAATCCTCCAACTACAAGAGAGAACTGTCCACGCTTTTCGTCCGTCTCCTCCTTGGTTTTGAAATTGGATTCGCGTTTGTTTTCATTAAGCTTGGGGCCACCGGGGTCTGGAAGCCCATCAATGGCAGCAACTAGCCGTTTGGCACTGCTGAAAATAGCTTCATTGTACTTTTCTTCTGTAGCCAAGACTGCAATCGCACATCCAATAAGCTCATCAACTTAGCTGAGAAGTCTTAGAAACTAAAACGGTACGTGTGTGTGGCATATACAATAAAATTCATTGCTTGAAACAAGAAATAGTAGCAACCCAAAAAAAGAAAGTTGCTTGAAGAATGAAAACATTGAAAAGTAAAGGCATGGTTACCAGGAAGGTTCTCTGATACAGTTGCATCAAGGATAGTTTCTCCAACAGCTTGGACAAATGCAGGGCCACCAGTGATTGCTCCTTCTTTTTGACTGGTGACAAGCACAACAATGCCCTTATTGTTGCCCTCTTCAACAGAAGGGTACCAGCGCTCCAAAACTTGGTCAGCATACTCAAAGGCATCAGCTTTGCTCTGCAACCAAATCATATCATCATCAAAACTCAAAATTCACAAAACACAATATTTAGAAAATAAAAAAAAACAGAAACAACTTACAGTGAGCTTTCTAACAGTGACAAAATTGATGTGGAAGTTCTTCTTATATTCCAATTCCGACATCAACCTCTTTATATCCGACTTAGTCACCCGGCTTAGCACGCCTGCATCATCAACAACATAGGAATCTTTGGGTGGTCCCTCATTAAGCACATCAAACTCAGATGCTAGTGCATTGCCACCAGGCAAGAGTGGGCAAAAGTTTAGTGCTAAAGACAGTGCAAGAGCTGCTAGTCCTTGCTGGGCATAAGAGAACCAGTCCTTGGGTATTGGCAAAGATGTTTTGAGTGATGGAACAGATTGCTTTTTGAGGCTTGAGGTGATGGGTTTTGTGAGGAGGAGGGACTTTGAATTGGGTTGGAGAGAGGGGGACAAAAGCGTCTTAGGAGAAGAAGGTTTTGGGTTGAAGAGAGGTGAGAGTGAGGGAGAAGAAAGAATGGTTTCCATGGTGAGCAAATAGAATTTAGAAATGGCGCAACAGTGAGAAAGAAAAATGAGTGTGATTCTCTACATATTTTTTTTCTTCTGTTTTTTGGGTGGTTTGGATTTCTTTTGTTTTGGATTGGTTGGCTGAATTTGAATGTGGATAACGTATAGGCTCTGTTTGTTTGAAAGGCTCCTGGTGAACACATCACTATTTTGGTTGATATCTCTTGAATTCTTGATAAAAAGATGGGAGAAAATTGGACTTTACAAATGAAATGAGCCGAGTGTGTAACTTTTTGTGCCACATCAGTGGGAAAGCCTCTAACTTTTTGACCAATTTTAGTTCAAATAACCAAAACTACCCTTTCCATTGATCCAAATACCTAAAGCCAACTTCCCCAATCCTGACATACAAAAACCCCAGGTCATGTCCCCACATTATCTCCCTCCAAATTTTCAACAGCCATGAATGCCATCCTCATTCTCTCATGGCCATTCTTCTTCTCTCCCTCCCTCCCCACCCACCAATTCCTCCCAAAAGCCCTAAACCCACCACCCCAAAACTCACTCCACCACAGCCTACTATCGCTCTCACCGACTCCACCACCTCCAAAAGACGCTTCATCCTCAAAAGCACTTCCCTTTTTCTCATTTCCTTGACCCCTCAGCAATACCCAGTTGCCCATTCTTCACCAGAAGCTTCAGCGCCTCCAAGACCATCCCTTTCCGGCATCGCTAACACAAAATCTTGGTTCCAGTTCTTCGGTGATGGGTTTGCCATTAGGGTCCCTCCTCAGTTTCAGGATGTTTCGGAGCCTGAGGTACATGACCTTAAAGCACATGTATTTTGTAAAAATTGTTTTGTTCCTTATAAGTTCTAGTATATGTTTTGATTACTCAGTGAATGGTTCCAAGTTGGATACGTTTTAGCATCCATTTGTTATGCTTAATTTTGGAGTAGAGAGAGATGTTTGACTAGAAACTTATTTTAGTGCTATAGAATGAAATATATTCGTGTTATCGTTGTAATTGTCTGCTAAGATGTTCTACCATGAAAGAAATGATCGCATGAGTTGTTAGGGGTTTTATCCTTCATTATCAATTTTAATTGGGAATACACATAAGGGAAGCTTTCACTTCTCTGTATACTTAAGGTTCATAATTGGTAAATCTAATGCCTTTTTTGTTTTTGGTGAATGTAAATCTACTGCCTTTCTCTCATTATTGACCTACTCTTGTTCGCTTTTGGGTTGTTACATTATTGCCTTCCTCTCATTCACGATTTTCTAATTGGCTGCTTCTATGTTTAAACTCTAGGATTACAATACTGGATTGTCCCTTTATGGAGATAAGGTAAAGCCCAAGACCTTTGCGGCACGTTTTGCATCTCCTGATGGGTATGCTATTTTCACAAGTTCCCTACTCTTGAAAGTTTTTTATAACTTGTTTGCCTCATCATGGTTTAAATTTACATCTTCGAAGCTTTTTTATATTTACGTGAAGCAAACTAACAATACAGAACGTGTTGACAAATAATTTTGTTTTCGGATGCTTTCCAGTGATTCTTATTAGTTTTAGTATTTATTATGTTTTTCTTCTTGTTATTGGTTGATGCAGATATGAAGTTGTGAGTGTTGTTATTCGCCCATCCAATTCACTCAAGATAACCTTTTTAGAGGTTTGTAGTGACAATCATGGACTTTTTAATATAATTTGTCCTACTCCTATTCTTATTTACTATATAGCTATATTACTAGCACATGTGTGTGCACACACGTGAATTAACAACAGTAACGCGTTAGTTCGGTGGATATTGTGCCTTTTTCTCGTTCTCTCAAGAAATTTTTGGTTTATAACCACTATGTTGATTGAGGTGGTGGTTGGCGAAATGGAATGTTTGATGGGTATAACGGTAGTGTTTTATTGCATAGGCTTGCTGTTATGTTTTCTGTTCTTTGTGTGAGGAGAATGATGGAATCTGGAGGTGTTGAGCTTCTGTGGTTATATTTGACATGCTTTAGCTCCTCTTAGAGTGGTTTTTTGTTGAGCTTTTGTCATCCAACCTTCTCATTAGATGCATGGATTTGGTTGATAGTTATGTTTTAGAATTGGCTCTCTTTCTCCCCTCGCTCTCTTCAGCTCGTGTCATGGGTGACATGACTCTTGCATTTATAAAATATGCACTTATCAGAAATGTTCTGTTGTAATTCTTGCCTTTGGTTCCCTGTCAACCCTTCAGACATTTTGGCTTTTAAGACATAAGCATTGTAATATATGGATATCTTAGATTGAAGTAACCATCTTATTCATGGCTGATCAGGTTTTAGAAGCATAACAACTTCCATGATATCATGTATGAACCCATATTAGGTGATTCTGTTATGTACTCTCTCTAAACTGCTTGATAAATACTAATGTACAGTTTATCTAATATATGCTAACTTGGACAGGCCAAAGACATAACAGATTTAGGTTCCTTGAAGGAGGCAGCAAAAATCTTCATTCCAGGTATATTGTAGCATGATTTCTGTTTTCTCAGCCTCTCTGATTCCGTAAACCAAAAACTTCAATATATAAGTTTAATTTTCTGTAAGCGTTGATCTAGATTTACGTTCTCTTTGTCCTGACAACTCATATATGGAATGTGCGTGGGCCTCTAGTTTGCGTCTCTCCGTATTTCCTCCAGTTATATATGGTATTCATTCTTAATCCTAATAATTCTGAAATTGCAGTTGGATCAACTGTATACTCTGCTCGAACTATAAAGATAAAGGAAGAAGAAGGTTTCAGGTAAGTTCAATATCTCTCTCTTTTCTCTCTCAAGAAGGAAGCCATGCTTGTTATGCTATATACTCCCTTCTACTTTATGGAAGCAAGCATAACTTCTCTTTGGCCGCTTTTGCAAATAGGATTTTCAAAATCTTTCCTGATACATGTTGTCCCAATGCCGTGACACATTTCAGGACTTATTATTTCTACGAGTTTGGTATACAAGAACAGCATGCAGCACTTGTAGCTGCTGTTAATGGTGGAAAGGTTTGTCAACACATACTTCCAAAACACTTCTTACTTGTTTCTTGTCAAGAATCATGGATGAGCAAAATATAAACCAGACTTGCATAGCAAAGATTCTTTGTCAAATGTCCCATGTCATAGAATCATTCATGCAAATGGTTTCTATGTTTATGTTGGATAAGTTAAATCTTTGTCTCTTCTTTGTTCTGTTACAGACATACATTGCTGGAGCAACTGCCCCGCAGTCGAAGTGGAACGATGACGGCGTGAAGCTTCGGTCTGCTGCCATATCCATGACTGTTCTGTAGTGTCTTTTTAAGGAGGCTGAATTTGAAAGGCGGCGGCTTGCATTGCACTGCAGCTTAAAATTTTGAGATTTGACAAGGAGCACCTTCTAATTTCCAACATTCTTGAACTAACCTCATTTAAATTCTTTTGAGAATATATTTACCCGTTGGTCCTTTGCTCTTTTATTAAGCCTAAGCTGCGTTTTGTTTTGTGAGGCATGCGTTTTGGACTTTAAGTCGTGGAGGCCCATTTGAGTTTTGAATTGGTTGAGGTTTGGGTTTGCGAAATCTTTTTAGCTTAATGGGCTGATCTATTCCTCAAATCTAATGTTGAAATTGAAGAGACCGATGCTTGAATTAGAGAAATATTTGATGGATTTCATTAAATAAGAAAATGCTGGAATTATTTAATTTAATACCTATTTAAAATTAAAAGGGTTATAGAGAAGAAGTCATGGAAATATATCATTTTCGAATTTCACATCACATCCATGTGCACTAGTAAAAACCTTGCATGTGGTCCGTCGTACTTGTATAATAATTGATTTTTTATTTGGTAATGTATAATGTTTTCATTTTTTGATAATTTATAACGTTTTCATTTTTTGGTAATTTATATGTATATATATATTTATAATAAAGATACGGTGGCCTGGCCATGTTCGATCGAGCTGATCATTAACAAGTGTTTTATTTTATACTTTGTAGAGCATCTTCCTTCCCTCCCTCACCTCAAATCCGAAAATTATTATTTGATCTAAGAAAATCTGTGATATAATGAGATCTTGACTTGACATGATTTCCGTGGTCTGAGTCTATTTAAATAAATCTCAATGATTTCAGTTCCCTTGTCTCGTTGTAAATAGAAAAAACAAACAAACAATACTAACTTTTTTTTTAGTACAAGCGATAATCTAAACTTGATACATTAAAGGCGGTGATCAAGTTAATTATGCGTGCTCATTAAGTCTTTTGCTTATCAATCTATCAATCATTATCAACTTTATGTATTTGAATGAAATCAGCATAATTAAACGTGGACCAAAAAGAAAAGGAGATTCAAGTATAGATCAATAATTAGGTGAAGAAGCATGTTACAAGTCAATTGATGAAATGAAACACACATGTGTGATTTGATTTCACTGAGTTTTTCTAACTTGATAGTCATACTACGATCACAACAATAATAATTAATCATCTGGAAAATGACCCCAACTCAATGGTTCCATGGTGGGCCCTACAAAGACCTTGACAGTATTTATATCCATTCATCACCCGAAGAATCAGTTGTAGAAGGCTTTTTAGTACCCAAAGAAATTATTATAAAAATAAAAATAAAGAAGAAAAAAATTAGAGATAGATCTAACCAAAGGTTTGAATTGATTGGAACGTGTCAAGAGCCACGTTTGTCTATCTCTGTGGACCTCAACTGATGAGGAGGCTTTTTAGAGTTTTGATTATCAGACATATGTTTGACGGGAAAATGCTAGAGGCACCAACTTGCTCACCAACTCTCTAAAGAGTTGGTGAGCAAGTTGGTGCCCAAAGTTGGTGCCTCTAGCACCACCCATGTTTGACATACGCACGTCCTCCTATCTTTTTGGTTTTCTTTGTTTGTCTGTGTGTGTGAGCGGCACATCATTTAGAGGGAGGGAGACTCGAACTTGGATTGGATGTTGAGAGCGGGCTTACTATCCTAATCAACTAGCCTAACCAATATTTACCGTTTTAGCTCTTTTCCTTAAATACAAGAAGGAAAAAAAAAAACTGCCATACTTCTCCTTTGTAACATACAATACTGTGAACATTAATGAGTCTCCAAGTAAATGGGCACACCAACTTCTCATGTGAATCATTAATTGCCCTTTTCAACAGGAGAGCCTTCTTAAGAAATCCCCGTGTAAAAACTCAAAACTGATCCCATCCAATAAGCCAATGAAAAGAGAAACCAGAACAAAGAATGACAAGCAAACAAGTAGTGCCACTTGACAAACTGCAGCAGCTGAAAATAGATTTCATTGCAGACGATCCAAACCCCATCATCAACTACCATTCTTCCCTCCATATTTTTTTTCTGGTCCACTCCTGGTCTTAAATTCAAAGCCAAAACCAGCTACACAACACAAGCCTCATAAGTTGTAGAAACTTAATTTTTTTTTTCATGGTCCCTACTCTCTTTCTCCTGCCATATTCTCTCCAACTCTCAGAACCGACCAGGTGAATGCCCACCAATTCAGCTGCAGAAGAAACCCAAAAATGGCAGCTCTTGAATCCATACAGTCTCAGTCGACACTCCAAGATTCCATTTTCAGCACCAGCACTGTTATTGCAATATGTGTGTTCTTCACCCTCCTCTGCGCTTGCATCATAATTGGTCATTTGTTGGAAGAGAACCGCTGGGCCAATGAATCCATTACTGCCCTTCTTTTGGTATGTAAAATTGTACCCTTTGTTTATGTCACTTAGTTTTTATATGCAATTTTTTATTTTCTATATATTTTTTATTATATATTTTTGTGTTGTATGTGTTGTTGGAAACAGGGTTTGGTTGCTGGGCTTGTGGTGTTGCTGGTGACCAAGTTCCAGAGTTCGCGTATTCTGGTCTTTAATGAAGACTTGTTCTTCCTCTATCTACTTCCCCCAATCATTTTCAATGCTGGGTATGAAGAAATCTCAATTCTATGCAATTCCAGTATTTCAGTTTCAAGGCTCCAGTCCTCTGCAATGCTCAATGAAGCAACATAGATTTTAATGTGGGGTTTGAAATTTCTCTGGTGAAGATAAATTTCAGATCTTGAGTATTGTATTTTGACTGCAAAGCTTGAAACTTGTCACATGGGTTCTGATTGGACATGCTTGATACCTAGTTTCTTCACCCAAATCGGTTTTGGATCTCTTATTTTGATCGTTCTTCAGTTTCCAGGTCAAGAAAAAGAAATTTTTCAAGAACTTCACCACAATTTTGTTGTTTGGAATAGTTGGTACAGTAATTTCTTTCTGCCTCATATCACTAGGTAAAGACTTGCAATCTCTCCTCCACTTCCACCATACATTTATAGACTGACAACAATATATTTGAACACTAACTCCTCCATTGCTCTTTTGGGAAAACTGTGTAGGAGCCTATTTACTTTTCAAAAGATTTGGTTTCACAACTCTGACCCTTCAAGATTTCCTAGGTGACTAAAAATCTCCCTCTGAATCATTGTCTTGATATTAAATATCTCTGTTCATGGCTCTATAGTGATCATTTTGTGCTTACTGGTTCCTTTGTGTGCAGCTATTGGTGCCATATTGTCAGCAACTGATTCAGTTTGTACATTGCAGGTAATTTTATAGTCTCATTCCAAACACATGTTTCTTGAACTGATGTCTAACTTTGAGGCCTCATCTTCTTCTCATGTTAAAGGTTCTTAATCAAGATGAGACGCCCTTTCTTTACAGTGTCGTTTTCGGGGAGGGAGTAGTGAATGATGCTACTTCCATTGTGCTTTTCAATGCAGTACAATCGCTAGACGTTAGCGACATCGGCGCTCTTACAGCCTTGAAATTGTTGGGGACTTTTCTTTACCTCTTCTTCACCAGTACTGCTCTTGGTATAGCAGTAAGTTGATTGCTGGGTGTTTTAGTTACTGCACAGAATCATTAGTTTATTGGCATCTATGTTCTAACTTGCTTTTGTTACAATGTTTCAGGCGGGCCTACTTAGCGCTTATATCATAAAAACACTTTACTTTGGAAGGTATGAGCAAACACTTCAAATCCTTGTGAAACTTACTTCTACCAATTTCCCTGAAATTCTGATTCTCTTTCCAACAGACATTCTACAGATCGTGAATGTGCCCTCATGATGCTTATGGCTTATTTGTCATACATGTTGGCTGAGGTACCTAAACAAAGAATCTCAATATGAATTACTCAAGTACTAGTCTTGTTTTCTTTTCCTCTTTTCTGAAAATATTGAAATCTCTGTAGTATGTAATGTTTAACTGGATACATTGTGATCTCAATATTTACAAATTTGTTCTTTTGCAGCTTATGGGTCTCAGTGGAATTTTGACCGTTTTCTTCTCTGGCATAGTTATGTCCCACTACACATGGCACAACGTTACAGAAAACTCAAGGATAACAACCAAGTAAGAACAGAATCCTCTTTTGATTTCGTCTGACTGAGGAGCCCAAAGATAGCTGGTTGTAAATTGCTAATCTCAAACATTAGTATGAGAACGAAAGGAACTCGATACATGTCGTAATCTTGTATTGTTTGATTATTTCAGGCATGCATTTGCAACAATGTCATTCATTGCAGAAACCTTTATATTCCTTTATGTTGGTATGGATGCCTTGGACATTGACAAATGGAAAGCCAGCAATGCAAGGTAACCTTACTATTCTCTTTCACACTCCAGAGCTTGTAGTTGATAGGCAGATTTGTATATGAATTTAGGTCAAAAGTTGCAAAATTCAATTTTAATGTTGAAACTTGTTATGCTTGACTTGTAACATTCTCTTTGGTTCAGTCCAGGAACTTCAGTTGGTGTCAGTTCACTGTTGTTTGCACTCGTATTAATTGGAAGGGCGGCATTTGTTTTCCCAATTGCAAACATTACAAATTGTTTTAAGAAAAGAGAGGGTACGAAAATCGAGTTCCGTAACCAGGTACTAATCTGAAGCACCTAAGCGCTTGGGTAATTGTTATTCAACTGCTCTTCCAAATTGACTGACTCTTTTGAAAATGCCAGTTTATTATGTGGTGGGCAGGCCTAATGAGAGGTGCAGTCACTATTGCTTTGTCATACAGCCAAGTAAGTTGATGATGTTTCAAGTCCTAACATATCAAGATGTATTTGGGTTCTTCTCAAGTTCTGACTTCCACAATCTACTAATGCAGTTTGCAGACAGCTCCGGTTCAACGTCGACACAAGATAGTTCCTTGATGATCACCAGTACCATAATTGTTGTTCTATTCAGCACAGTGGTATGCCGGCTTCTGTTTCTGTTACTTATATTGCACTAAGCTCCATTTTGTGCTTGGTCACTGAAATTGGTTTTGGAAATCTTTTTCCTCCTATCCAAACAGGTCTTTGGCTCCATAACAAAGCCATTAATCTCAGCTCTGCTGTTGCAACATGCAAAATCAAACACTTCTGATGCAACTGATATCCCAAGTCTAGAAGACTTAAGGCTTCTGTTCCTGGAACCAGGTGAGCCAAGTGGGGAAGGCAACAGCCAGCCGGCCAGAAAGGGAAGTAGCTTCAGGCTACTGATGACTCATCCAACTTCAACTGTTCACTACTTGTGGAGAAAATTTGATGACAAGTTCATGAGACCGGTGTTCGGTGGACGGGGTTTTGTTCCATTTGTTCCTGGTTCACCAAGTGGTGCAGCAGAAGCTGCAGAACATACTCCTTGAAATCAAAGGCTAAATAAATATACAGTAAAAGTAATTATTCTAATTATTTTTTAATTTTTTTGATGCACAAATAAACTTATTAGGAGCTTGTTGTTCTTGTCTGTATGTAAAGTGAGAGAGTGGGGCTGGTGCTGTAGTTAGAACATTTGAGCAAAGTTTCCTCCTCTTTCTTTCTTAAATTTGGAAATAGAAATGCCAATAGTTTTCAAATTGTATTATAGTCAATTTACTCACAATGTAATGTAAGTGCTTGAACTTCCTTGTACTTGTTGCAAATGAGCATATTTATGCATATTTATGAGTGTATTCCAATTTCTCAGAGGTGCCTAATGACTGACTGATGTTTTCTAAGTGAAAATAAATGAAATAAAAAATATTGATGAAAAATAAGATATAACTTCATTTGAAAAATAATAATAATAAATTGGAGTTTACTCGTTTCCTCTGTCAAAAAAGAATAATCTTTTATTTTAATTGAAAATTGAAAATTTTATTTATTGAAAAGGGAAAAGGGAAGGATGATAGTCCATCGACCCATGATATCGGTACACTGCGAAGCACCGTATAATTCCTCCTTAAACCCTATTAATGAAAACACAAAACCTCTCTCTCTCTCTCTCTCTCTCTCTCTATTGTCGATCTCCATGTTGTTGATAGAAACTCAAATTGGGGTTTCGAAGATTTGTGATTAATGATGGCTTTCAGAAGCTTACACCAGATTCGAGCTCTCCATCGTACGGCTCAGATATCAGAATCGTCCCATCTGTGAGTAGAAATGATTGGTTAATGCTCTGCTTGGTCTCTGAGAATTGAAAATTTTACTTTTTGTTCAAAGCTTGAGATGACACAATGGAAGCACAATTCAGGGGAATTGAAAATGCTTCTTTTGATTAATGAAATTGGTATTTATGCGGCAAAACCAGTTTTAAAAGACGGTATTTTTTTTTAACTTTTCAGGCTTGGAAGCTCAAGAAGCTATGCAAGTGGTATTTCAACTGGTAAATTTCTGCCAGAGGCATTCATGAAGTAATTTCTCATTGCTTTATTGGGTTGGCGTAAAATTCTTTAGCAATTGACATGCTTTTCTTTGTCATCAGTCCCTGAACTTTATTGCCGGAACAAGGGCCATGGAGCCCTTCCTTGGACCCATGGAAGTTCTATCACATTGCGGTCTGCAATGGTGAGTTTCTAAAATTATAACTTGAATCAGTTGGATGCCCATGCTCATTTTTTTTATTATGTGTCTATAACTCTTGGTGAATGTTGCAATTCATTGAGCTTCCCTTTTTATTATTTCTTTGTTTTGAATTTAGGCTGTTGAGTTACCCATCTTCTTGAATGACACAAGGTTGCTATCAACACAAGTAAAAGCCCCTGCACAAGCAAGACAAATGGTATGCTATCTTTTTGCTCAACTGTTCATACTGTAACTGTTCCGGTTCAGTTTATGTGGCTGGTGGTTAGTGTTTTGCTTCTTGTTAATATATTCCATTTCTGCTTTACTGAAGTATCCATTTTTACAGGTTAGAGTTGTATCTGTCATCTTGTGCACATAAAAAAACTGCCCATGTTATTCTAATTTTCTTAGTCTGCTCGTATGCAAGACAAACCATAATACCATGTGTGGTTACCTTATGATATGTGCAGGGAGCTCTTAAAGTTGCCATGTTGAGTCCAGGGTTTATCTACGAGCCTTATACACCTCGTGAAAAAATCTCATTTCTCAAGAGGTTAGTTACTTCAAAAGTGAATTTTATTGATCTTGTAGATTGTGGTAATTTGAGTAGGCCTGCATATTGATGGAACTCTAGTACTCTACCAAGAGTCACTCACTAGTAATCATTCAAACTCTCTCAGCTTCAGTATCCCTAGACAACTGTTAAGACTTGATTACTTATATTTTTGTTCTATAATATCCTGTCCTTATATATGAACATTCTGATGTTTTATGTATCAGATGGTTCACAAGAAGTGGGTGGAGAAGAACAAAAGAAGATATAGTTTTAGAGGTGAAGATTCAGAGATTCAGCTTAAACAGAACTATCTTGTTTTATTGATTCAAGCCTTTGGTTAATCTGTTGAAGCTTCTTTCTTCTATTCTTTCATGGCTGTCCTCCATCCCCCATATTTTGATTCTAAATTCCACTCCTTTTTATGTTTTGGTTTGATGCATAGACTACTACTAGGATGGCTATCTGATGCCATCCGCTGTAATTTATTTATGTTGCCTTGGTGTTAGAGGAATGTAACTCATTTTAATTTAGAATGCAGAAGTTTAATTATTTATAATTCAGTCAATTTAGGCCTAATATTCAACATCTATGTTTGACATATTTCTGTTTTTCCAATTGTCAGCTCAAAAGTGCATATGCCATTACTAAATTAAGAAAGAAGGGCTATTCAAAGAATTTATTCTACAAAGAAGCGATACAGTTATACAAGGAGGTATCTTTGTCTTTTCCTACTTAGTTTCTTCTCTCTAGGTCTTATGCATTCTGTATTTTATAAATAGTTGTAATAGTGTAGTGCCCTTTTAACTCTTACTTCCAATTTAAACGAAAATTTCTTATGTTCTAGCTTTTTTTTTTGGCCTTTCAATTTTCTCTTGCCTCTTTCAGCTGCACTGTATGATCTTCTTCCTGTAGCTAATTTATTCACCTTCTTCTCCAGATAAATACTCTAATGGCAAATGGGGACAAAAATTCTTTAAGGAAAGCAGTTACAGAGAAAATGTTTTCCGTATGCTTCTGTTCTTTTTAGTTTTGGTTTCTGCTGTAGTTATGCTGCTTTTTCTGATGTAAAGGGATTGCTATTGAGGTTCTGAGACATTATTTATTATCTTTTCGTTTACAGGAACTAAAGAATGAAATAAAACAAAGAGACTCCATATGGAATAAGGTCTACTGGGAAATGGTGGAACCAGTTGTGAAAATACGAACTTTGCGAGCACGACTGGTAATTGCTTGTCTAATTAGAGTATAAATTGAATATTTCCTTAAATATTATTACGCCGGGTGCTTAACCAAGGAAGGTTACTCCATCCTGTTCTTACAGAATTGAATTAGGATGCTTTACCAAGGAAAAATGGTAACAATTGAATATTTCCTTAAATTTTAGCAGACCGGGTGTCTTATATGGAATGCCTTTTCCCCTCTTTTACAGATTGGTGTTGATCGGAACGATCTTGAGAAGGTGTTCATACAGCTTACACTTGAGTTTCTGACAAAGCAGGTATATGGGCGGCCGGACTCAGGATTCATTTTATCATGTTATCCTTTCAATGGTGCTTTCTTTCACTGTCTGCTTGAACTGAGGACCACGTTTATCTGTTCATAACTTACTGCTCTTAATTCAAAACTTTCATCCACTGAGAATACTTCTTTTTCCTTTTTCTCTCTGGCAGAAGTTCGAAGCATACGACTCAAATGGTTCCATTGTTTCGGGAGATAAATCAAAGGAGGTAAAGTGGATTAATATCTTTTGTATAATGGGGTTGCTGACTAAATTTTTCCTCATGTTCTGTGACTTAACCCTCCCCCCTTTTCTGTGATGCTAATATGCTTACTCTGCTCTGTAGGTCCTTGTCCGTGATATCTGGGTATTTGAAAAATCTCTCTTCCATGATAAAGCTTTCTGGCGTCTTTGTGGGAGGATTTCTCTCTAAGCAAGCCATCATTCACCATTTGATCTACGGTACTGTGTTGATGACGAAATAAATGCTGTTAACCAATTTTGTAAACTGAGCATATCTCAATTTATCGTACTAATTCTGTTTATGTAGCTATGTTTTTGGTTGTTAAATTCAACTTTTGGCTTGAGTCACGCAGGAATATAATACTTAGAGCATTCTTCTAGCAATTATTTGTTTTCATTCTTTTGCAGTTCTTCAGAAACTGTCCTTTTGTCTTCCAAGAATTTGCAAGGAGCTCATTTGATCTCACATTGCAGCATGACGAGCATGCAGCTCTCTCCAATCTAAAACATCAAATTGAAATTGATAGCTGACATGGCAATTTCAAGTTGATGTACAATACATTTTCTCATTCCACCCAATATGTCTTTTGCATTTAATAAATGGTTAAAAATTTAATATCATTAAGGAAAAAAATTATTGCTTTTGATTTGTTAAGAAAGAAAACACTTAACAAATGGACACGTCTTCATTTCAGTCTTAAACATCAAGGATAAGAAGGTCTTTTTACCACGGTAAAAGGACTGTAACTATCGGGACCCGCCTTGGGCCATTCATAAGGCCGACTCCGTGGCCTCATTCTACTATCTATTGTGGTTTTCCAATCAAGGCCGAGGGGCTAGGGTTTCTTCAAACAATCAGGGCCCAAGGTTAACATTTCTCTAGAAATTCAAGGCCCGAGTTTATGATTTGCTAGAGAAAATTGTGCTTCTGTCTTTTTCATGGAATTCATTTTTACTTTTGCAACTATGACGACGATGCTAGCTTCCTGAGAATTACTAGCATCGTTTGGGTTTAGGGCTTTTCGATGGCAAAGGAGAACGAAGCGGCTTCGCAGGCCACCGTCAATGGAGACGATACACTCACGAGATGTCTACGATGTCGTCCATAGGGGTGAGCGCCGTTACCCGATCTTTTTGTTCGCACATTTTTCCTGTATTAATTCTAGGGTTTTGTATTTAGATCGGAAGAGGATGTGTTTTTGCTTAGGGAAACACATCGAGAATGTACGAGATCTCGATGGTGCCGTCCGAGGGTTCCTCATTCTCGGCGTGATGATAGACTTGTGTTAATAAGGGTAAGCATCTTTGCCCCATTCTTCTGTTCACACATTTTTCTTGTATTAATTCTAGGGTTCCTTTGCGTGATAGAAGAACGCTTAGGGTTTCACCACACGCGGTGATACCTGATTGGCTTTAAATCTAATAGTTGTAGAAATAATAGCATTGAAACAATAAATGAAGTTTATGGAGTGGAGTCAAATTAGGGTTCTTCAATGTAGGTGTGCACCGGATGCATTTCGTAAAGATTTGGGATCACAGATAGCAGAGAGCGTTCTTCTGATCACCAAATTCATATCCTCCCTTATTTTGAGGACAAGAAATTGGTGGTGAAAAAGGAGAAGCACTAATGAGTTTTCCTTTTCTATTTTTCTGTTTATATTTCCAACTTTATCCATTACTATTAGTTAAATCTTCTCGATCCAGAGTGAAAAAAATGGGAGAAAGAGAAAAACCGTTTTTACATTATCTACATAAGTATAGTTAAATGTGTCCTGAGTCCAAATTTAAGTTACTTTGGGCTCAGTGTATAAACTATGTATTTGTTAAAGACGTTTTGATTTTCCATTTTCTTTTGTAGCGTTTTGTATGAAAAGAAAGTATGAACTTTGGTTTCAAAGGAAAATCACTTTCTAAATCCTATGCAAAGGATGCTCCAAAAATTTCTCATACAGGCACATTTATTTTATACCACCACTTGTTCCTGTTTCTTTACAACGTGTTATGTCTGGTCTTTAAGTGAGCCGCTGTTTAAGCCTTATGATAGTTTCTTATGTCTTAAACTTTAAAGCATAAGAAGATGTGGTACTTCTGTAGAATTTTGTGACAAGCCTGTGGGAAGGAAAAGAGAAGCCTTAGTAAAAGGACCTTCATCCTTCCATTCCTATTTTTCCTCTCTCATTCACACACACACACACGCAGACAGTGACATTTCAATACATATAGGACTTTGTAAAAAATTTCAATTTATCATGTAAGATTAAACCATACCATTATTTATATAGGATATTAACCCTGCTTCCCTTAAGCATTTCATTCAACTTCCTAGAGTTTGTTAGGGGCAACTGAAAGAACCTTTGGGTTTGAGTTATTCAAATAGATCCTATCTTATGTGGCGCCAATGGGTAATGGGTAACCCATTGCCCATTGCCCATCCCTACCTGCTTTACAAGTGGCGCCACAACACAGGGACAAGTATGATTTGATGGAAGTGTAATTTCCAAAATTCATACGAATGACAAAAAAACGCTGGTCTCTTTGCATTGCAGGCTCCAAAATATAGCAAGGAATTCTTCATGGGGTCTTGGACACACCCAATCTGCAATCTGGGTTTGATTTATGACCTTGAACTTTCTCCTGTCACAAATTATGTTAAACCTTCTATATGATAGAATTTTACCACTCATCTTTAGGGCTGTAGTACTAAATGGACAGTGCTGACTTTCGTGATTTGCAGAGATCCGTATCTGTGGTCTTCTTCTTTTGTGTGTCTGTGTGTGAATGCTCAAACGTCCGTTTTCATATGTGACGCATGTCAAACCTTAGTTGATTGCTTAACATAAATTTATAGTAATATATTTTATTAATTTCTTAACATGATTTTGATAAGTCAGGGGTGATGAGAAGACTGTCTTTTGCAGCACTGGATTATTTCTTAGTGATGTCAAAATAGACTGTTTTCTAACTGACTGAGGGTTATCCGTTTCCCTTTATTATTTGTCCTTTTTTAACATTGTCAGACTTGTAAACTGTCTTTGCCCTTGCAGAATCATGGTCATATTCTCATCAGTGGAACATTAGTATGTTACAGTATATTCCTCAATTTGATGTCAAATTTCTTCAAATAGGATTAAAGGTTGCTGGACAATTTATTTGTTGTTTCTTTTTTCTGTGCATGGATCCACTTCTTATTAGATGTTATATTTAGTCAATAGGTCTAATTTTTGTTATTGGATGGAAATTATAATCTGCGTATAGTTTGCTGAAATGCATTTTCACTGGTTAGGCCCAATAACTAGAATAGTTTGCTGTTTTTTTTTATGATTTTGGAATTTCTGGACCTGCACCATTATCAATTGTGGGCTTACGTGTTCAGTCCGAGAAAGTATTGGCCCCTTCACCGTTCAAAGCAACCCAATAACAGTGAACGTGCCCCAATAGCTCCAACATTTGTCAAGTCGAACGCCCCCGTATATGCTTCGATGATTTTGACGTCAATGTAGGCTCATAAACCACGAAGTCAGCCCAACGAAGGGCCCACGAACGATGTAATTACGCTTAACAGTCCATTGACGACAAAATATGCCCCTAAAGGTCCTATACACGACAAAATAGGCCCAACAACGACAAACCGGGCCCAATGAAAGGTACTTAAAAGACAGAATGAGCCCATATAGATGGCCAATTAAGGGACACTAAACGACAAAATATGTCCAAGGAAGACCGATCAAATGACAAAATGGGCCCAATAAAGGACAAAATAGGCCCAATGATGGCACACTAAAAGACAAAATAAGCCCATTAAAGGATCGTAAAACGACAACAGGGGCCAATGAAGGCTCACTAAACGACAAAATAAGCCCATTAAAGGATTGTAAAAAGACAAAATAGGCCCAATACAGGTTCACTAAACGACAAAATAGACCCAATGATGGCATACTAAACGACAAAATAGGCCCAATAAAAGTACACTAAAAGACAAAATAAGCCCATTAAAGGATCGTAAAACGACAAAATAGGCCCAATGAAGGTCACTAAACGACAAAATAAGCCTATCAAAGGATCATAAAACGACAAAATAGGCCCAATGAAGCTCACTAAACGATAAAATAGGCCCAATAAAGGTCACTAAACGACAAAAAAGGCCCATTAAAGGATTCAAAAACGACAAAATAGGAATGGTACTTAGTTGGGCCTATTTTGTCGTTTATTGTCCCTTCTTTGGGCCTATTTTGTCGTTTAGTATATTTCATTGGGCCTCTTTGTCTTTTTGTGTTTATTGATTGGGCCATATTTTGTCGTTTAGTGTCTCTTATTGGGCCTATTTTGTCGTTTAGTATATTTCATTGGGCCTCCTTTGTCTTTTTGAGGTTATTGATTGGGCCTATTTTGTCGTTTATTGTCCCTTATTTGGGGCCTATTTTGTCGTTTAGTATATTTCATTGGGCCTCTTTTGTCTTTTTGTGGTCATTGATTGGGCATTTTTTGTCGTTTAGTGTCCCTTATTGGGCCTATTTTGTCGTTTAGTATTTTATCATTGGGCCAATTGGTAGTGTACTGCCCCATCATTGGGCCAATTTGGCCGTTGAGTGCCCCTTGTTGGGCCTATTCTGTCGTTGAGTGACTTTTTATTGGTACTGTTATGTCGCCTAACGACTCTTCTTTGGCCTTACTTTGTCGTTTAGTAGCCCTTCATTGGGCCTACTTTGTCGTCTAGTGACCATTATTCCCGCGTACTTTGTAGTTTATTGGCCCCGCATTGGGCCTATTTACCTTTCATGTGCTTTTCAGTGGGCCTTTTTGATCGTTTATGGCTTATTAATTGGGCCAATTTTGTGTTTCATGGGCCTTTAAGTGGTCCTATTTGGTCGTTTATAATATACCCTTAAACTTGACCACGCCCAATTTAATATTGCGGGTTGGAAGAATCGATCCAACAAATCTTTGGGCCTAATCCATGCATGCAATACAAGTAATAATTACAATCCGCAGCACTCTAAAAAACCAAAAGGAAATTTGAGGCGAAATCCTGGTAGCCTTTTTGGTTTATAGATAGGGAAAAAAAAAACAGTTAAACAATTAATAAAACAATTAGAACCATCAGAAATAATAACAATTGGAATAAGACTGAAATAAACCAGATGGTCAGTGTGCAAAATAATAAGTTGAACCGAAGCAGAATTACTGAATGTGCAAGTGTACGACACAACAAACAAACATAAGAAAGCGTCCCACTAACGAACGAACGAACAAACAAAAGACATTATTGCATGTCTCTAGTTCTAGAAGAAACATCAATCCTCAAAAATCACCAGCGCTGGCATTTCAGGAACGAATAATGTCTTTAAAATGTGGACAAACTTCACAGGTAGTAACATAAAAGGATATCAAAAAACCATATAATAAAAATAAAATAAAAAGTTAAAATGCAACAAGTGGGAAAGATAGGAAGAACAGTTCGTTATGTCAATAATAAAAAAGAACATAGAACAACAGGTTCTTTTATTTAAAATGCAAGATGCTGCAACTCATAGGAAGAACATTTGGTGTGGGATAACCACTGAACGGTAAAGATCGCAAACCAGCACACAACATCCTGAAGAAACATTTTAAAATACTCTATTACTATATTTGTCCATTCATAACTTCATTTTAAACAACATTTTACTACCAAAAAGAATACCTGCCAATACACGGAAATACAATTAAAACAGAAATTATATATGTTATCTATCTTCCAGCTTTTACACAATCCAACGGTATAGTCAATAGATAACAAAAAATGAATGAGAAATTATATCAAATTAAGATTGATATGTACCAACTACAACTAGGAAATATAATAGAACACCAAAGAGAGAGACTGAATAAGCTTCTAAATTTATAACTGCCAATCTATTGTCGATATATATTTGACAATGTGGGCAGATAAAATTTAGTTCTATGAAATTTACTGCTTCAAATTTACCTATAAACATTGCTTGGGTGCATAGATGCAAAAGAAAATGCTGAGAACTTCTGAGACTCCTTGCAATCTCATCCTAACTTGAAAAGTAGAGAAAGGGAGAGTCTAATTAAAACACTCAGATTACTGACATTGCCTAGAACATTGTGTACGACAATATTTGAATAATGCACTAACCCATTTATGATTTTTCACTTTCTAATGTCTTTAACCTCATCTTATATTGAAAGTTAGAGAAACCCCATCATCTGATGTTCTCTTTTTGTCGGAACATCAAGTTGTTGAACAGTCTAGTTATGCATGGTTATTAGACCATCCGATCTTGCTACAAATGATTACTTTTAAATTCATCACGCCACCGTGTATCACTGATGTAATGTCACAAATGTTCCTGATTCCATATGTAAGGTACCGTCCCCCACTCCCTCATATCAGAAAATATCATTCAACAAAAATATGCTATTTCAAAGCGCTTGTGTGCCAATTTTGTTTTTTGTCAGATATATCGTTCAAGTTTTCAACAATACTATGCTATTTACCTCTGGAAACTTAATTTGTTCATTTTGTTTCCATTAAAAACAAAAAATGATATTTTACAAAAGAAAAACATACATGCACATGCTTAAATGAGTAAGGAGTAAAACCTTAAAGATATGGAAGGCCCGCTGTCAGTGCCTATCAATCCACATTGCACCCTATCGAATCTTGAGCAAGCTGCCAGGGAGTGTAGCTGGAATGGAAGCACACAGCGAACGCATTAATGCATTGAATTAAAGACCGACCTACTAATTAATTCCTCAGGCAAGTCGCTCCATCAAATAAAAAACAATGATCTCCGTAAACCATAAACCTAAGTAAACCCTAAATTTCAAAATCAACTTTGACGGGTCCTGGAACCCCCATACCTAGCCCCATCAGATCTCTGGTCTTGGTGTTAATTACAACGCGATTTCAACAGTGAGCTGTTGAACGGATCCGATCGTGGATCAATGGCGGCCATCGAGGCGTTAAACCTCGCAAAACAAGAATCGCATTGGAGGAGCTTTTCTTCATGCCCCGTCGTCTCTCTCTTTCTTCACGCTCATGCCTCTGATCTCCAACGAAGGCTCCGATCACAGAGCCAATGCCATTGTTAGGGTTTCCAGACCTTCTCTCTGTTTCTCATCTCTCATTTTCAAAGATCTGCTCTCACTCTCATTTGGGACTCTGAGGGGCCGAGGGTTGTTTTATCATTTGAGAGATCAGGCGCCCTTTATGGATAGGAAGGTTTTCTTCTTCATACGATGTCGTTCCTTTTGTATTTTAAATTATAATTTATAATTTATGAGTTAGTGGACTGGACTGGTTTGCTTAATTGCCTCGACCCTGGACTTGGCCGCGTGTCCTCACTTTCAATTCGCATTGGCCCATCCTCTTGTATTAGTCCAGTAGTGATAGCCTTTCTTGCGACATGTCGTCTAAAATTACCGATGACTCCCATGATTAATGAAAATTATTATACATAGCACTTCATTGAGTTAAAAAAATAAAAAGAACAAAACAAACATTTCAATATAGGACAAACACTTCCAACACATACTACAAAGATGGGTTTTTTTTGTTTTTTTGGATCAAATATAAGGATGGGCTTTTACGGCCATAAAACAACCCATGAGCTTACATAAGTAGCAAGTCTATTAAATAGAAAAATCAGATAAAAGATTTTATTTTTATGGAACACAACTACCCATTATCTTTTATAATTCTAAAATAAAATAAAATTTTTTTTTAAAAAAGCCGCACGCAGGCGCGGAAGCGTGTGTGGAGAGGCTAGTTGATATAAAACATAGGAAATAGTTAGGCATAAAACCTAGGTTTTCTTTAGAGGGTGCATTTGCTAACGCATGGGTTGGGAATCTCTTAATTATATTTAACTTTTCAAACTAATTTCAAAAGCACTAGATTAACACACCAACATGAAATATCGTTTATCGAGCCTCCCTTAGTGTAAAAGGACCGTGACTTCATTAGCTGAAAATGCTTTAGAAGAAGGATTGACCTCGAGTTCATTGACATCCTATTTTTTGTTGTTGTATTTATGGGTTGAACCCATGTTATTTGTTATAAATAAAATCCAATTTTTTATTTTTGCCCAATGGGCTAATAGCTGGAAATCATTAGAATGGGAGGTATTGGAAAGAATTTAAATTCTCATTCCCCAATATCGCTTATACAAATAAAATAATTGAAGAAATAACTCTAGCCCAATGGACTAAAGTGGTATTTCGGCCCCAAACCTTAAAATGATATGACAAAATTGTATATTTAAAGAGTATAGCCGGGCGGCTATACTCGCCAAATATATTAGAATATTTTAAACGTATAGCCGACGTATTTAACAAGTATAGGCGTTCGGCTATACGCATGAAATATTAATATATTCGAATATTATAAGAGTATAGCCGGCCGGCTATACTCTTTAAATATATTCCAAACGAACACGAAGCTTGCACTCGCAGAGGACGGAGGTTGCAGTCGAAGTTTCGCTTCTCTATCAACTCAAGCTTCGATTTGTTTTCTTCGGTTTCGGCTGCTTCGTCGTCCAGGTTCGGCACCGAAAAAAGACCCAACCCGCCTAGGAGGCCCGCCCAGCCGCCTAGCAGTCTAGCCGCCCGCCTAGGCCCATTTTTTAGAGTCTAAAGCACAAGATGCCGAGGATAGACTCGAAACGGTTGCCTCTCAGGCTCAAAAGGTCTTGCACTGATGTACTCAATCCATCTTTGGTCTATGGCTATGAGTGTGTGATGTTGTTAGTGTGATGTTTATTTTGCCATTGGCTTCTTTCTCTTTGCTTTCAGATGGCTGACATTGTTACAGAAAAATGGATTCGAATTCAGCGGCTTGAGCAGGCTCTTCATATTACACAAGTAAGTTTTTTCTGCTTGAAACTAGCTTCAGGTTCTTTATTTGCTAAATTCATAAGTTTTGCTGATTCACTAATATTTGCTAGTTTCTTCTTGGTTGGACTGCTTTTCATTCTTTGGATATTGCATTTCTGTTATAGATTTTGACATTTGATCATTCCCTTTTGTTTGATGAGAGAAAAAAAGAAGAAAAGAAAACAGTCTCTCGACATCATGGTGCAGTGACTCTGTGCTCTACAACTAAGAATTAATCCAGTGCTGCAAAAGATAGTCTTCTCATAACCCATGACTTATCAAAATCATAAATTCATGTTATGCAATCAACTAAGGTTTGATATGCGTCACATATGAAACCGGACGTTTGAGCATTCACACACAGACACACAAAAGAAGACCACCGATACGGATCTCTGCACATCACGAAAGTCAGCATTGGCCATTTAGTACTACAGCCCTAAAGAGGAGTGGTAAAATTCTATCATATAGAAGGTTTAACATAATTTGTGATAGGATAAAGTTCAAGGTCATTAAAACCCAGATTGCAGATTGGGTGTGTCCAAGACCCCATGAAGAATTCCTTGCTATATTTTGGAGCCTGCAATGCAAAGAGACCAGCGTTTTTTTGTCATTTGTATGAATTTTGGAAATATTTCAACAACTCATGTTGTGATTTGTGTAACTTAAAGTTTGTTCCTTTATTCTATCATGATTTCAACAACTCATGTTGTGATTTGAATTAGAGTTAATATATTGTTTGGTGTTAGAAGTTGATCAGAAAAATGTTGCTTGAGAATATGTGTGGTTTTTTTTTTTTTTTTCCAACTTAAATCTTCCAGTGGGATCGCTTTTGCATCCTATGTTGATGTTCTGAATGCACTGTTTTGTCATGGCCGCTGTTTTACATATTTACATATATCAAGTTAATTAAGTGCTCTCAAAAGCTTCATTGATGTTTCTTTCTTTAGGGGAGGCTTCATCCTTGATGCAGCCACACTTGGAGAATTCATTGGTGGGTTAAAGACTACCATGTAATACCAGGAACCAAGCCAAACAAAAAAAAAAATAGAAACTCAGAGAGAATTAGTGGGGAAATTGACTCTTTCCAACTAACAGGAACAAGACATTTTCATTAAAGACTACCAATAGATTGATAGTGTTCTTATGGTCAACAAGGACAAGAATTCCAGGGCTGCTCACCTTGAGTACACCTGATGAACCAGTGAGGGGTGTGTTTCTTTTAGTCTGCACTATATATAGGGCTGCTCACCTTGAGTACACCTGATGAACCAGTGAGGGTGTGTTTCTTTTAGTCTGCACTACATATATGGAGAGTCTGACTCTAATTAGAAGATAATTGTATTAATTTGATAAAGTTTTCTGTAACTGTCTCTCCCCTTAAAAAATCTCACAATTAGCAGCATTGGAAACTTGATTAGAAACTAGAAACCCTACAGTATATAGTTTAAGTTGAGTAGCTGGGAAGACAATTAGTAAGCTATGGATACTAAAGTTGAATAGTGGGGAGGAAATATATTTGAAAGCAAAAAGATTGAGAAGTTAGATATTGATAAAGAAAGAAAAAAAAACTTCTGTAATGTCTGTCATCCATTGATCTTAACAGACGAATTTTGAAAGTAGAGTTTGATAATTGTGTCCAAATCCAAAATTATAGAGTAACAACCTTTTGGTTTGATATGTTTTGACTTTACTTTTTGTACATGATCATGAAGAGACGGATAACTCCCAATTGACTGTTCCATATCCAAAGACGTTTCTTTTTTCTCTTGTTTTCTTTAAAATTTGCATTAACACACTGACTTTTGAGATTAAAAATGACTCGATACCTAGTTCTGATGCTTAATTAATTATTATGTTGTAATATTTTTGCTTATGAACTTAGTTCTTGATTGACTGGTTTGTAGTGGTTACATGTCCTCAGAATACGAAATTGATGGGTTCTACTCGCTAAAATCCGATGGAGGATAGTTTTGTTGGGTTGATGCTAGAGACAGTGGGAAGAGAAACATAGGATTTACTCCTTGCTTTTTTTTGTTTCTTCTTTTAAGTAAGCACAATGATTTTGAACTTTTGATAAATTCTTTTAGGCATGGATCTCATGTCACGACCCGACTCCCCTAGCACGATATTGTCTGCTTTGGGCTCCCCTCTCTGCCCTCACGGTTTTGTTTCTGGGAGCTCACGACCAACTTCCTAGGGGGTCACCCATCCTGGGATTGCTCTGGCCTCCAACTCGCTTAACTTCAGAGTTCCTAAGTATCCGAAGCCAGTGAGCTCCCAAAAGGCCTCGTGCTAGGAAGAGAAGTGCCCACACATTTAAAGCACTTCACCTTTCCCTCCCCGAGCGATGCGGGATTGCTCACCATTCTTGTTTCCCCAAGACACGGGTCTTACATCTCAGGTGATCCACATGAAGTTGTGAGATTATTTCATGCATGTAGGTCTTTTATGTGTGCAGCGTAACCTGGGAGATAGGCCGAGCATGCCAGTTACAGTGAAAGGGATCTCAATGAACTCGAAGTCGGTCATTCTTTAAAGCATTTTCAACAAATGAATGCAAGTGCTTCAAATTTGGGGCAAAGATTCATGAAGTTCCAAATTGCGTGAGGAAGGATCTCCTAAAATGCCACTGCAATGTGCATGTGTTATAAGGTATGCAATTACAGTCACTTCAATCATATGCACTTAGCCAGTTAGTGATAGGGGAAACTAGTCTAGAATTTTCATATTCTTTAGAGAGCATGTGTTTTTTGTCGTTTTTGACCATTGTGTGATATTTATTATGTGTAGTCCGAGATGGCTATTTCGACTTTAAAGACTATTTTGAATCTCTATGCGATACTGTCGACTGTGGTAAAGACTTTTATTTGCTTTGAAAGCTATTTAGAGGCTCGGGTAGTTATTTCTGTTTACTTGGCGGTCCCAACCCAAACCATATATATGTAGTTTGAGTTTGGCGTTGTATAACTTACTAAGAAGACTTGGGGAACTGAACCATGCATATTCTCTTCTAATGGCTAGCTCACCCTTACCGTCACCCTCATCAATGGTCAATAAGCTTTCCAATAACATATTTGTTTTAGATAAGCAGCTGTGAGCCTGGGGCAATGAGAGGGTACTAAAGAGACAAATACTACTACTTGTGTGTGTGTGTATATATATATATATATATATATATATACAGGGTGGATCTGTGGCACCATATTTTTGACACTAGTTCTTGACCATTAGATTAACACATTATAAATGGCTGAGATTAACACATTATTACTATCTTTTTAATAATATTTTTTGCCTAAAATTATTATTATTTTAATAGACTAATTATGAAAATGATAATGGGTAGTTGTGTTCCATAAAAATAGGCCATTATATGATTTTTCTTTTAATTTTAATTTTTTAAAATATGAAAAAGTGTGAATTTACCATATTATCCTCATTTAATTAATAATTTCAATTCTTAATTTTTGCATTAACCAATTACATTTTCTGGTATTTTGAATGTTTCACCATTCTCTGCTTTTTGCTTTATATGTATAGATGAAAAAGACATCTCAAGCACGGAGATTCATATTTCACTTTTTGAACAAGAAAGCCAATCCATGTAGGCCAGAGCCGGCCTTGGGCAAGGGCCACCAGGGCTACAGCCCGGGGCCCACAGCTGAAGGGGGCCCAAATCTTTTTTTTAAACCTATGTATATATGTGTAAAAAAATAAACAAAAAACAAAAAAAAAACAAAAGAAGTTACCGATTGTACTTCTTAATGAAAAGGGAAGTCAATCAATCACAATCAGTCTCTATATACTCAATCTCAAGAAACGTAATGAGTAAGAAAGTCCTTATTAATTGTACAATATAATATAAAATAAATAAACAAATTATGGAATAAATCAAAACAGACTTTTTTAGCCACAAAAAGAAGAAGGAAAAACCCTCAACCTTCTCAGTTCATAACCCAACGAAAGCAATTTTTTTGGGTGATTCTCCTTTTCTTTGAACTGAAGCAATTTATTTATTTTTGGTGATTCTCCTCTTCTCCAACATAGAGTTGGAAAATAAATCATTCACGAGCTAGACTAGTGCCTTTTTTGAAGGTAATTTTTTTTTATTATATATAGATACATATAGAATGTAGATGTATAAATTTTGTAAATTGTAATACATATCTTTGTTAACTTTTTCTTATTTATTATTTGATTCAACAGAAAACTTGGCTGGGATTCTTGTTCTTTGTAGAAGTTTCAAGTGGAAGAAAATAAGCTCAAAATCCAGGTTTTATTGCTCTTTGTTAATTAGTTTTATTGTTTTTTATTGTGTTGTGTTTATTATAAAAATTAAAAAATATTTCCTAAGAAACAACTTTCTGGAAATCTCAAGAGACAAAGAAAGAAAGAAGAAGAAGAAATTGCTCAAAGTTTAAGAGGATCTTTGAATAAATATTTTGTTAAACAAACCAATGCTTCACTTGAAAATTTAGATGAAGATTTACCAAATGAATATGAACAAATGAAAAAAGAAGAAGAAATTGCTCAAAGTTTAAAGGGGCACAGTTGAGAAAATTTGCCCTGGGCCTTAGAAAACCCAGGACCGGCTCTGATGTAGGCTTAAAGATATTCGGTTGGAGTGGGTTTTGTTATTATTTTCTACTGATTTGGCTTTCGCGTTGGATTTAACATCTCCAAAGGAGATGCTCTTATATCCTCAACTGCAAAAGGACCATCGGCAATTTGCCAATTTCTTCTTCTTTCTCTCAACTCGACAATTAAAATGCCTTCCTTAGGTATTCTGTTGTGTTTCATTGAGTTTCAGAATAACTTTCGAAAAGGACAATGCCATTTTTGGCATTCTTTCATTCCATTAAGTTTGGTAATTTTTCAAAAAAACTTGGATTTGTTATCTCTGTTTTTAAGAAACATAGAATACCTTACTTCAAAGTTTCAAATTACAAAGAGTAAGAATGGTATCCACAAAAGCAAACCATTCATCCAAAATTCCAAACTACGGTCTCTCCAGTTTGCATTCATATTGCACACTAAACAATTATTTTAAGGGACCAAAAAAAAAAAAGAAATCAACAAATGGATGGGAGAGAACAACATTTTCAATCTCTGAGCATTTGCCAAAGGCTCTACAACATCATCTCGAGAAGCCTAGCCTATCAAGCCGTCAAGACTCTGACTTTAGGCCCTCCAATGAAGCGAGGCTTAGCCCAACTGCACAATGAATCCATGCCTCAAAAAACTTCGGGTAACAATACTTCAAACAATTTAGACCCTCTTTCTCCCTTGGTTGTTTGTTCAGCTGACCATGCAGATGTGGACAATGGTTTCCATGGTAATGCAGAAAGGAGACCAGAAGAGGAAACACATGAAGCAGCAACAATTGCACAGCAAGCAAAACCTCCAAAGAAAACGGTTAGCATATGCGACAGGGTAGAGGATATGGAGAAAGCTATGAAGTTAAGACGAAGGAGCAAATCGTTTGAAAAGTTGAACTGGTTAGAGCTAGCAAAAGAGGAGCTAAAACAAAAACCTTTAAGATCAATTCTGAAGGTTGGTTCTGGTTTGAGCAAGAAGATGGCACATATTTGTGAATCTTAATTACATCAACTCAAGGCCTTGTAGGGTTGTGTTAGCTCTCTCTGTTGTGACTTGTCAATGTAAATATACAATGTAACCAAATGCTCATGCTACAGTTCTTCAACTAGCTAGCATAGGCAAACATAATTGAAATATACAAGTTGAATCAGATATTATCATCTGTTGCATATGTATATATACCTGATGGGAGATTCTCCAATAAGTATTTTATGTTAAGGATTGGTTACATATTTCTAATCTAGACCGTTAAATTACATATACGTTGCATATTAAATCTACCAACACATTTAATGAATGCAATCCAACGGCCGAGATAAAAAATATGTAACCACTTCTTAACTTAAACACTTATTGGAGAATTTCCCTATATCTCATATAGTTATGAATATGATAAAGTTTTTTGTTTTCCCTGCAGAAGGTTAATTATGATAAAAGTTAGTGGTGAAACTTCGGGGTTTAAGAATTTCTTTCTTGCAAGAAAAGGAAAGAATATGTCCCCAAAAGCATTTAACAACTTGGTGTAAAATCGGCATGTAAGGGCAATTATTGGTCATGCCTCTGGCCCTCTGCCAAATTCTAAAGTCACTTTGTTTGTAAAGTTTTGTCCTGTAAGTTAAGGAATTGTGATTCTATGTTTCCTATATCCATAGAGAGAAACTTTTTTAGACAAAAGCGATAATTGTATTCATAAATTAGGCACAAAAGAGCATCAGCCACAATGGCGAATACAAATGCCCACAAAGGGATAATACAAATATGGAAGCATAGTAACCATATAGGGTTAATCCAGATATAGACCACAAAAGGTTTCTTTTTAATTGTACAAACGTTGTTTACTAGATCAAAACATTGATTTAAATTTGTAGGGAATTTTCGAAAATTGTAACTTTTGCTTTTCCTATTCTGATTAGGGAAGAAATTGTGCTTTGTTTTCTTCTGTGAATGAGATGTCTTTCGCAGTTTTTCTCTGACAAGCATCCGGCAAAACAATATTCAAAGTCATATGAAACTTCCCTTCCAAGCTACTTCTTATTCAGTCGTGTAACTTTCCCTATATAAAGGGTAGAAGCCTCAGTTTCTCAAGCGCCAAGTTACTGGCTAGCATATAATCACATAAGCAAAGCAACCCCTGGTTCCAGAGAAGCTTTTTGGAGAATGGATGCAAGAGAAAGCCAATCCTTATTATCACCAGGAATTTTCCACAGGCTCTTCAACTTCTTAATGAAAATTTTACAAGAACAAGCGCTCAAGACTGTGACTCTGGGCAGCACATCCTATCAGCCATGCTGCAACCACACCAAATCCAATGCCAACGTTACGAATAACATGACGAAGACGCCGCTGCGGCCGACCATGAGGATGGTGCACCAAGGTGGATAAGAAATTCAAAATTCGTGTTTGGAAAGCCAAAATATTTCATAGTTTAATTGTAGTTATATTTCATAGTTTAATTGGAATGCCGAAATATTTCATAGTTTGAATGTTTCATATTTGATATTATTGTAGTTATATATTCGCGTGTTTATTGTTAAAAAATTTAATTTTATACAACGAATTGAATTACAGGTTCCTTTTTTAGACCTGGAATTGTATTTCAACTCGCTTCCAGAGTTTCTTCTCGATGATGGTCTGCTTTGGCACAATGTATAGATACTGGATTTATAAGGATCAGGACTAAAAATAAGCTAGATGCTGAACAATATGAAGTGCCACATAGGAAACTTGATAAAATAAATACAATATGTAATAAATGGTTCACTATTAAGAGCATTTGATGTTGGTAGTGATAAACTTTGGGCTTGTCCCTCTAAAATCTTAACGTAGTGTTAGAGTGGGTCAGATTACTGGACCCGATTGAACTTGAACTAAAAAAACCCCAAATTGACTCAAATTGAAATCCGAACTTACATATTAAAACCCTAAATTAAAAAAGAAGAAAGAATTAGAGATGCGGAATTGATTGAATGTGTGACTCACTCAAGAATTAGGGATGTGGAATTGGTTGAATGTGTGACTCACTAAAGAGTGATTCCACGTTAGAAAAAATATTGAACGATATGAAGTCCTACATCAAAACTTTGACAAAATAACATACAACAAATAATAAATGGTTTCACAACTTCCACTACTAAAAACATCGAGACCATATTCGAAGACAATATGTTAGTAATGGTGATGTGGGCAACATATCCATCCTTGTGAAATCTTAACAGTAAAAAGCACATGGACACCAACTAGCGGAATCTATTTCATTCATGACCCCAAAAAGGCTAAAATTGGTAGTGAATTTGGACATCATTGTGGGAAAGAGTTGCCATTGCAAAGGCATATGGCGGGTATGCATCGAGAGCCCAAGGTGTGCGTTTAAAGCCACCTCTGTGGTCACCACCTAAAAGGGTCAAACATGGGTGCTTCCTATTCTTCATGCTCTCATTCCACCGCCCACTCCACTCACACCCTTCTGCACTCACATCCCAAAGCAACTGCCTTTTCTCATATAAGACAATCTGGATTACCAAATCCATCTTTTAAATTGAATCCAACCAATCAAATATTCCAGACTCATCTCAGGATCATGGCCCAACCCTCGCAAGTTTTGCCTCTCCAGGGTGGGAAAGTTGAAGTTGGGGAGACCCAAGAGGGAAATGGCACAAGACCCTTGTTGGATTTTGGTGGGATTGATCAGGAATTGGTTGAGAAGATTGTGTATGATGCTCTTGTTTGGAGCTCTCTTCATGGGCTTGTTGTTGGTGACAAGTCTGTTCAGGTCAGTGGTACTGCTCAGCTAAATGGTTGTTTGGTTTCAGCTGATGAAAACGGAAAAGATTGAAAATTGAAGGTTTTATTTTCTCTCTTAATTTTCGTTTTTGTGGTCTGAGAAGTCTTTAGTTACTTGAAAAATGAAACACTTGATTCAGCGTATGATTGTTGAAGATTAGATTGAGATTTCCTGAGAATCAAATTCAATTTTTGTTTTTCATTTGCTTTTCTGTTCTCCCAGTTTTTAGACAACCAATGGTAGAAACATGTATATTTTCTCAGAATACCAAGTTGTCGGGCTTACCTTTCTGATCATTTGTATAAATAAATAAAAGTGATTCGAGAGAACATCTTACCTCGGTATTAATTTTTACATGGCACCCAAGTGCTTGTTCCGAGTTGGCAAAAAAAGAAGTGCTTGCTCCGGAATTGTTTTCTAAAAGCTATAGTTCATCTTTGTAATTGTACGTGAAAAAAAAAAGCTCTACTTTTAAATAAATGAGCAGACTTTTGGTTACCAGAAGCTATTGGAAATTATACTCTACGATGATTTGTCAGTGTATAACTTAAAATCTGAAATTTGATGTTGGATGCTGTAAATTACAGAGATCAGGAAAAGTACCTGGTGTAGGCATGGTACATGCACCGTTTGCTTTATTGCCGATGCCGTTTCCAGAAAGTCATTGGAAGCAAGCGTGTGAGTTAGCCCCCATATTTAATGAACTTGTTGATCGAGTGAGTTTGGATGCAAAGTTTCTGCAGGATTCATTGTCCAGGTATTTTTGCGCATAGTATTTTTAATTATTTATGTGATTTTGAAAATGAGCATGCTAACAATTTAGTTTAAATTGTCCTAGGAAAGCCTTATCCAATCTGCTTGACTTGGGTGTGTCAAATAAGAATAGTTGTGGTATATCTGGCCAGCTAGGCAGCATGGTATGGAGCTTGTCTTGCACTTAATTGTGCCTAAGAAAGAATGTTCAACCTCAGCTAGGGATATACTTGGCCCCAACAAGCTTACTTTGAACTTTAATGGATTGGGTATGGGGATAAGATAGAAAATCAACATACATGACAGCTACAGCTTTTGTCTATTGGCTCTAGAGATTAGAGCTCATGAACTAATATAATCTTCATATCGCAGAACGAAGAAAGCGGATGCTTTTACATCTAGACTTCTAGATATTCATTCCAAGATGCTAGAGATTAACAAGAATGAGGTAAATGGTATATCAGTACAACATGTGGAAACTAGTTATTGTGAGAGGAGAACTTAATCTACATTGAATGTGATTTAGTTGAATATCTCCAGATTATGGTAGTGTTTTTCTTATAAATTTTCTGGATGATTTTCTTATAGTTGCCTATATTACAAGTTATATGAAAGATAGACATACTCAGAATATGATATGATGGACAGACAGGAGTATTACAGTATCTAGTTATGGGGCGCCACTTATATGTTGATTTTATTTGATTTACTTTAGGTCCTTTTTGGTGTAAGTGGATAACTTTTTTGTTCGTTGGTGGTGAAGATGCTAAACTATTTTAATCACTTAAACAGGATATACGCTTGGGTTTACATCGCTCAGATTATATGCTTGATGAACAAACTAAACTACTCCTTCAGATAGAGACGAACACAATTTCATGTTCATTTCCAGGACTCGGTTGTCGTGTCAGTGATCTTCACAGGTTAAGTAGTAGGAGATCTCATAATTAATATGTATTCATTGATTTGCTCATGAATTTCTGACTAGTCAATGTAATACTGGGTTCAACTTATGAAATTGTTCCTGTATGTTGAAAGTCCACCAAAACTAGAAGCATATTAGTGGTTTTTGTATGTCAGATATTGCAGTAACGGTGAAAATGCTCCATCAATTTTCCATATCATAATGTGTTTATTTGTGGTGTTAAAAGTGATATGCATTCCAAAGACTTCCTACAGACTGCAAACTTTGTGCTTGTCAAACATAGAAATCAATCATATTTTGAGTCTTGGATGCATAAAGGTCTCAATTATCAATTTCCAAAACAATCTTTTGGCTGTTGGTTCAACTAGTAAAGGTTCAGGGTGTGGTGGGTCCGGGTCTTTCCTTCAAAGTTAAACAATTGCAATTGGAAGAAGTATCCTATGAAATTTCTATACTTAGCCTCATAGGTTTTCATTATATTCTTCCGAACCATGTTGATATTTATTTGTATGTGTGTATATCTGTTGATATTCTCATATCCAATGCTAAAAAATTAATCATAATAAGATTACCAAGTATTTTACCCTTAGCTTCTCATTTTCCATCTCATTTTCCATCTCATTTTCCAGGAGCTTACTTAACCACTATGGAGAATTTCTTGGATTGGATTCCAAAAGAGTTCCTAATAATCCTGCAGCCAGTCAGTTTGTAGAGGCTTTGGCTAAAGCTTGGTCAGAATACAATAACCCAAGGTTAGAGCTGACACAATGTCTCATTTGCTCCTTCTGCTGCTGCCACTTTCAGCAAAGTGAATAAAGGTACGGTTAACTCCAAATATATGTGCAGGGCTGTAGTCATGTTCGTGGTTCAGGCTGATGAACGCAACATGTATGACCAACACTGGCTTTCTGCTCTGTTGAAAGAAATATATCCTTTTTAGCTTACAACAAGCTTTATGTTGGAGGAAGTGGTATCTCTAGGAAAATGTATAGTTATAGTTATATAAGCTTATATCTTTTATAAGACGCTAGTTTACAAAATTCATAAACAGTCATGTTCCTTAACTGTATAACACACATAATGTATCAACTCTTCGGAAAACATTGGCAGAAATTGACGCAGAGGGGGAGCTTCTACCAGATGGAACACTTGTTGTGTATGTAGCCTTATTAGCTGTGGAAAGTTCATTATACTAATCTAGATTTGTGGATCTAGCATGTTATATCCTTTTTAATGTCTTGAAATGCCTTTAACTTGCAGGGGTGGCCAAGCAATTGCAGTTGTGTATTTCAGAGCTGGGTACACACCAAATGATTATCCTTCTGAATCAGTAAGCAAGTCTTACTTTCCTGCTACTCAAATACTGATTCTTTTTTAAGAAGAATGTGACATTCTTCCTTGTAGTGGTGAGCTTCTGTTATTCAGTAGCAGAAAATGTAGTTACTTATCCACAAAAAGGGTACAAAGTAGAAGAGTAAATCTCAAGTCCATAAAGGCATATGTAGATCTGTTCAATATCTGTTGGGGGTGACTTTGGTGGGCTAATCCTGCATGTGTTTCTATTTGTATGATTGGACATGTAAGTATGAATATCTCTTTGGATGTTGTTCCATGATTTTTACGCACATGATCATTCTTGGATGTCTTTATTTCGTTAACTTGACTTGAAATATGCTTAAGATGATACTTAAAAGGCTACTTATAAAAGAAATATGATACTTCAATTGCAAAAATGTGTACTCAGAATATGATGTCTATTGTTTGGCTTTTAGTACCATGTTTTTTTAATTTGTAGGAGTGGAGAGCAAGGCTACTCATGGAGCAGTCATCTGCCATCAAGTGCCCCTCAATTTCTTATCATCTAGCAGGGACCAAAAAGATTCAACAAGAACTTGTGAAGCCTAATGTTCTTGAGAGGTTATTTCTGGATTTAAGTTCCATCCATTGTTACATTAATATCCTAACAGTTTTAAAACTCTGTTTTTGGAGCTGGTAGCTAGAAGTATGAATTGTATGAATCATATATTTGTTTCTTTGAGATAATGAGAAGCTCAGTGTGAGCTTTTCTTGACTTTAAGAAAGAATGGTTACTGTTGTTACAACCACCAACCTCAGAGCTTTTCTATCATCTTCATGTGAGCAGGTTTGTTGACAATAAAGAGGACATTGCAAAATTGCGGAAATGCTTTGCAGGATTGTGGAGTTTGGATGACTCGGATATCGTAAAAGACGCAATAGAAAGGCCTGGATTATATGTTATGAAACCCCAAAGAGAAGGCGGAGGTCTGCGTTCCTAAACTTTACTCTGCTGTTGTAGTAATGACAAGTATTATTAACGAGTAAGTATTACACTTCAGGGAACAATATCTATGGCAATGACGTGAGGGAAGCCCTCATGAGATTGCAGAAAGAAGGATCAGAAGCAGATGCTGCTTATATCCTAATGCAGAGGATATTCCCTACTGTTTCTCACACATTCTTGATGCGCAATGGCATTTGTTATAAAGATGATACTGTATCTGAGCTGGGGATATATGGTGCTTACTTAAGGTATATGACTTTTATGACTAATTTTTTGGGTTTTTGTTTTATTTTTCTCCTTATTGGGGCCGGGTTGTTCCATCAAATTGTTCTGTTGGCATTGTTGGTAAGGTGCTAACAAAGCTGTAGCCAAAGTTATAGAATCATAGCGCCACATTTTTCATATTTGCAGGAACAAAGAGAAAGTGATCTTGAATGACCAATGTGGCTACCTGATGCGGACCAAGGCTTCTTCATCAGATGAAGGTGGAGTTGCAGCTGGATTTGCAGTCTTGGATAGTTTATATTTAACCTGAGGAATCTGGCTTCCTAATTCTGCTTAAATGGGTTGATTCTTAGAGCCAAATACTTCACGGTTGATTTATTTACTTAAAAAAACATAGCACAATATCCGAGAGGTTACTGAGTTTTGACAAGTCAAAACACATTTTTCATGTATTTGTTCCCATTTTCGCTTCATTTATTTACAAGGGGAAAAGAGTAGTAATTCCATTTGTGAACATTTTAGCACGACAAATTTCTCCTTACCCTTACTTTCTTAAAATATACGGGAATGATAAGATAAGATGGATAATACAGACCCAACTTCAAAATCCCGAAAGTTTCATTCTCAAAACTATAAAACATTAAAAGCCTAAAAGTATTCATATCCACAAGAAAGGCCTCGAAGCATTAGTTGTCCGTGCAGTCTTGCAAATGAAGGCCAAACATGACCAAGTTGAAAAACAATAAACAAGAGAAAAATATTGGTAATGCCTTGATTCAAGAATTATCTGTCCATCCAAGCTCCCTAGCTCGTCTCTCCCATACTTCTGAAAGCCTAAGCTCTTCTACAAGTTCTGCTTGAGCCCTCTCCCTTGCTTCTTCACATGTTTCCACTCCTGCATTACATTTTTCTGCCTCTTTTTGGTAGTGCAAAGAGACTCTCCTTGCACCCATCAACAATGCATCGGTCCTTTGCAAAGTTTCGTTCGCTACAGTCTGCTGTAAACTTAGCTCCTCTGACATCAAGGCTATGATATCCTTCTCCATTTCCTCTTTCACTTCTGGTTCATGTTTACCGCAGTCTGCATTACAACAACAAAAGATACATCGACCGACAATGTTCTTCTGAAACAGGAAAGAACCGATAACTAAATTTTTTTAATAACATTAAATTGATGCAAGACAGGGTTGAACTGACCTGAAAATGAGCTATTGATAATATCTGGTAAAGTGACATGAAAAAGGAGGTTAATATATGATGTATTTCCACAAATAAGCTTAGCAGAATATCATATCTTAATTTCAACCTAATACAAAACATATATGGAAGTCGGAATATCATATCTTTCTATGTAAATTGACATAGAAAGATAACCAATTTAATATACTTGACCCAACGAACAACGCCCAAGTATGCTTCTTTACTAGAACCTCAGGCTTCAAACATGAAAATTATAGAAATTTAAGACTAATTTAACAATTTGCTCTGCAAAACCAAATCCAGTAAAGCTGCTCTACCAAAAATAGGAACATGCCTTCCAAAACAATTGTTAACTCAAATTGAACCAACATTTCTATATTTGATATGACTGCATTAACAATCATTGAAAAGTGAATCTCACCTACAGGTATAGGGTCGAAATCTTTTGAACAATCACAAGGACACTGAGGGCATGAACCTTTCTCCTTCAAGCTCCACTGCAAAGATGGACGTATAGTGTACCCAACCAAACACAGTGACACTAAAACAAAAACCAGCCTCACAACACCATTAGTACAAAACCCATGGTCTGGTGGATGAGCCATCTATTTCCCACCCAAAATAAGAAGAAAAAAAGACAAAACCCAACTTTGGTTTGTTTGTTTCCAAATTTGCAGAATGCCCACGATCAGATATCAAAAGCTCATTTTCAGGATCTGGGTTATATACTGATATAATATGAATAAAACTCAGAACTTCACAGCAATTTTAATGAATTTTAGGAATGTGTGCAATAATGGCAAAAATAAATGAACAATATCCAATCAAAGAAACCCACTTCAAGATCTGGGACCTACAATGAGAATCTGACTGACTCAATGACTGAAGCACATTGAAGAACTTTTGCTTCAAATCAGGTGAATTCTATATCTTTGTGTATGTTTGTGAAAGACAACCTCTGCTTTTTCCGCCAAAATAAAGGAAACCCAGATCCCGGTAAAGTATAAAGGACTGATTTGTGGAATTTTGCAGAGAGAGAGAGAGAGAGGGTGGCAGTGTGAGAGAAAAGGAAAGATTCGGTTAACGAGTTTGGGTTGAATAAGAATGTTGCTTTGATGATGGTGTTTGCTTGAGAACAGGAAACCTTTCTTTTGTGAAAGATCTTATTTGGCCAATGTTGACACAGTACGTGTCATTCTCTAGACACACCCAGCCACCAGTCAAATGCTCCATTGCATTTTCCATGATCATCCTTCACGCATTATGTTAAAGCAGGTTGCTCTGCTCTGGGTCCAAGTGGAACAAACAAGTAGTTTCCAGCTTGAGTAGGCCATTGCTTGTGTTAGTTTGTACCTGAATTTTTCAGTATTTTAATTTAGCCCTTCAAGAAAAAGCAATAGAGGGAGGCCAATTGTGTGCAGCTTGAGCCCAAACTAAGGAACTGCATGTTTGATTAGTTTGCCATCTAAAATGTCATTCGATGCCCATTTCGGAAAGCCCTGTTTGCCATGCATTCACATCCATCTCCTGTCCAAAATCAGTCTAGCATGCAAATTTCATTCTTTCAACAAATCCAAATTACGCAATGAATAAGAGAAGCACAACCCTAATTTAGCCCATCGAATCCTCACAACAAAGAAATCAGTAAAAATTCTGAACTCCAATTGATATTGCTATTTTCTATTTCCAGCATTCAAGAGATACTATGAACATACAACAATTAACTACATGTTAAATCAAAAGAATTCCCAACCCAATTGCTGAGGAGCCTATGTTCATATGCTAAAAGAATCAGTTTGGTTTCACGACTCGCACAATCAATTTGATTGCTGAATCTTTTCATCAGTTTCATGCCAAATGTCTTCATTTTCTCCACTGTCTTCCGAGTCAGCTAGACGGTCGAAAAAAGCATCAAGGTACCAGGGGCAACGCTCATTCCAATCACCCCTGTTGGCATGGGCTCGCCACTTTTGGTCAGCTATCATTTCAGGGGAGAGACCCCATTCTACTAGTTCTTCCTCACTGTGATGGATTGCTAAGCTGTATTCTCCGCCCTTTCCTAATTGCATCACTCGAAATTCGCAATTTCCAAGATTGTTTAGGTGCTCGAATTGCTCAACCGTCCACTTGAACCACTTCATGAGGAAGACGCGTGATGTTAACCCGTGTGATATTATTATAAGATTGAGGTCATGGCAAGGGTCATGGCGAAGCCTGTTCATGTCAATGTCCCTCCATAATGATTCAAGAAAACCTGCAACATAAGCAAACTTTTCAGAACCTCCATACATTCATCTCATCAGCAAGTGTGATTTCACGTTTACATTACAAATCTAAAGCTGCATTTCATTGGAATCTAGTTTCACAAAATTAGAATTGAGAAAATTCAAAGACTAGCGGTCTGGTTCACAAAACTGCACAGAGTGAAAGCATCATCTAGCGGTGACTTTATGAAATTGGACTTCCATGCCATCCACCACTTTATAACCATGGATCATTACCTCTTTCAATAACCTCTTCACTATGTGTAAAGCACTACTTCAATCATCATTAGACATTTGGGCAATACTTTTTGGTTCCAAAGAAAAGCATTATTAAATCATAGAACGCAATTTCCAAATGGAAAGCCTCTTTCTAAAGATCCAGAGGTACTAAAACGTCAAGCCAAGCTTAAACATATTTAAGATTCAACCTCAAATCCTGCTCATCTCAACAAAACTCACAACTTAGCATCACCACAATTCAACCTCAAACCCTGCTAATTATCTAAATGTTCCACTGAAGGTTTCATCAAATTCGAAACCACTCCACTCAGAATAAAAATGGAATGCAAAAGAACCCAACAAAACAAAGTAAAGTTTTGGACTTTAACACAAACACAAACAAACTTTCAAATTCCCAATTGGGTTATCTTGCAAATCCTAAACCATCACTTCTTAATTATGCCTCACATTGCCAAAATGCTCATCAACAAAAACAAACAACAAAAGCAAAAACCCAAAAAGAAAAAAACGTACTTGAAACACGATCGTAGACATCAGCGGCGGACTCTCCCTCCGGAAACCGATAGAAGAAGCGGCCAAACTTCTCCCGGGTCTCCTTAATGGCCTTCATCCGATCCTGCACTTGAAAGTTGCCGAAGTCCTGCTCCCGTATCCGGCACTCCTCACGGACGCCGATGACACGTGTCCGGGAGAAGGACCGTCCGATCTGACAGAGCGTGGAGCGCGTCCTCTCGTAGGGAGAGACGTAGAAGTAGACGCGCCAGTTGGGGTTGTTGGTGTCGGTGTCGGAGATGACGTGGTGGAGGTGGGCGCCGGCGAGGTGGGCCTGGGCCAGGCCGACGTCCGTTAGTGGGATTTTGTTGTCGGGGGTGGTGGTGTAAGCGGCGGTGTCTAGATTGCCCTGAGACTCGCCGTGCCGCATTAAGATTATCCGTTTCGGAAGAACTGGCTGCGGTTTGCTTTTGCAATTTTGCTGCTGCATTTTATGATCCTCTTCTCTTGTCTTTGTCTTCTGGGTCTTGAGATCTTGGATTTCAATTTCTCTTTCTCTTTAGCAGTCTGAATCTGAATCTCTTTTTCTCTCTGTCCCTCTCTCAGATTTTCAGTCTGAGAAATAAGAATGTGAAATGTGTTAGCCGTGGTTTTCAGTCGTGTGGGTTTCTGTCTTTGCTCCTTGGTCTATTTTGATGGGACTGCGACAATGCGACAATGCGCAATGGGGCAATTTGGCTTCTGGGTTTCTTCTCTTGCGCAATTTATAGGCTTCCCCAATTCTTTATCATTTTGGCCTTTTGACTTATTTTAAATAAACATTTTCAATAAAACCTCCTCCTCCTTTTTTCTTGGGGGGAGTGCTAGCAACCTTCTCTCTAACCTTTTCTATTGGACCTTCTCCCTTCTTCTCATGACAAGTGTCACCTTCCTTATACTTAAAACAATGTCATTAATGCATCACACAAACTAGTTTTTGTTTTCCAACTTTACCCTTATTAAATGTATTAATTTTTTTTTAATAACAAGCTAATTTTTTTACAACTTTCTTACCATCTTGTTAAAAAATTAAATAAGAAAATAAAAACTGAAGTTTTTTATATAAAAAAAAAAATTTCCAAAGAGAACGTGTGTTTTGTTATAAACAAAATAAAGATGATAACAATGTCATGAAACGAACTTTATTTTTTATATTTTAAAATATGACATTTTTCTTATGTTTTTTTTATTATTTAATTTTTAATAATGTGCTAAAGAAGTTGTAACAAAATTTGAATAAATTGAAGGAAATATAGAAGCCAATACATTTTAAAAGGGTAAACTTGGAAAACAAAAACTAACTTATGTGATGAATTAATGACATTGTTTTAAGTGCAAGGAAAGTGACACTTGTCATGAGGAGAAGGGAGAAGGTCCAAAAGAGAAGGTTGCTAGCATTTCTCTTTTCTTGGATAGTTGTATATTTTCTTTATTCAAAGCATGTCACATTTGAATTGAATTGGTGGACTCTAGTTATAAATATTTGGTACAATTGTTCTAGTTGTGTACTAATTTTAATAACATTGTGACAGTTGATAATGCACGGACATGACCAACTGGACCAAATAATAATATGACTTTAAAATCCAAACAAGTTCGAAAGAAATCTTCCACTCTTTGAAAAGTTTGAGCAAATTGTGGGTTGTACATATCCTTCCACACGTCAAATGTTTGCCATCAGCTTTTGCTAGTTATATTTATATATATATATATAAAATATATGGATTGTGTAATGGGTTTTGAGCTGGATGTCTCCTCCTTCAACGATGCCGGCCGATGGGTGCGTTTTTCATGTCTTTTATTAAGGGAAAAAAAATAAAAAAGAGTAAGGGCACTTTTGACTTTTCGGGTTTCATTTGTGCCGATTTTGCAACATGTTTCAAGTTTATGAGTTTAAAAAAAGATAAAAACAAAAGCACAACTTGATCGTAGTTTGTCTGGTCAGTGAGTCCAACGGTGCAGGATAAAACTAGTAAATGAAACAACATTATGGAGACGCGGGGAATCGAACCCCGTGCCTCTCGCATGCGAAGCGAGCGCTCTACCATATGAGCTACGTCCCCGTTGATGTTCAATCTCGTTGAACTTAAATATTTAAATTACACCGCATAGCGTTTGAAAGTAAAAGCTTCGTTGATGGCTTCAACATCACATCTCCAGCTTGTCACTTGTTTTCTCAACCGCTTCAACACACACAACAATTAAGGTTGGGCATTTCAAACTGTTGATCGGTCATATCGTTGTTTATGAATTTTCGATTATAAATCGGACCCAATTGGCTGAGACTTCCGGGTAGGTGGTCGGTTTGGGCTCAAAACCCAGCCCAGCCCTAGCTCAATCCACAACTGTGGCATAGTTTCCTCCCACTAGTTTGGATAAATACCATTAGGATGTTCAAGCTAACACAAGTGTCGATATGTCCGAGTGGTTAAGGAGACAGACTTGAAATCTGTTGGGCTTCGCCCGCGCAGGTTCGAACCCTGCTGTCGACGATTTTGGTATAAACCTTTTTTCACTTTGCCCTCTAATTTTCTCTCTCTCATAACTATACTCTTTCAGGTTTTTTCGACCAAATAACATGCAAACTGCACTGGAAAAATTCTGAACCAACTTGAATATTTTTATTCATGAATACCAATTAAATGAAAAATTATTGTGTGATAAAGCTACGTGCCTTAATTCCCTTTAAGATTCACCTAAAATTAGATCTTAACCCAAATTTGAAATACTTAGCCACCTAAAATTTCACATATTTTTTTTAGAGATTTTCTATTTAAACCCCACACTTCTCTTTGTTCACCCCAACTTCTAATTTAAATTTTCACAATTTCTAAGAAAACCCAAATATCTTCCCAAAATACCCTTAAATACACCCCAAGCTATAAATAAATTTTTTAAAAAAAAGAGATTTTCTATTTAAACTCCACAATTTTCTTTGTTCACCTCAATACTTAAATCATTAAATAATATCTGTAGTATACACAAAAAGAGAGAATAAGATCATTACAGCCAAACAATCGACAAGCATTTCTATCAGCTTCCACGCATATTTTAAAGAGGTAGACTCCTCAATGGTCTACGTCTTTAAAAGAGAAAAGTAATCTAGCAATTGGACATAGATGAGTTTGTACTTTTCTAAAACTTAATATGAAGAGTGGTGAGGTGTGTGTATAGATGTACTAGGGTTAAGTATTAAGTTGGATGAACTTTTTTGTCTTTTTACACAATAATAAAACTTACAGCTTAATGATTTAAGTAATGGGGTGAACAAAGAGAAGTGCAGGGTTTAAATAAAAAATCTCTTTTTTTATCTATTCAAATATTAACTTGAGTGTACTTATAATTTGTGAATTGTAACATCCAAACGAAAAACATCTTGTAATTAATTTGACATTTTATAATACGCGTACGATAGCGCAACAACAAGAAAGCATGATGTATTTTTGTCCACTATCTGCACATGATAAAACAAAACAAAAAAGCATCAAACTAATTTAACCACGATTTATTTGTTAATTTGTCTCACGATTTCCAGTCGCTATGCTAATAAATAAGCATGGTGTTGTATTAATAACTGACACAAATTAATGTGCAAACAACCAATTAAAAATAGCCGCAAATGCAAGAATCTATTGAGGTATAGATTATGTAAGTACGGGGTCGATCCCACAAAGAACTGTCGGCTTCCTACAAGTTCTAATTTGAGTACATAAAGAACACTTATTTAACACAACACAGATGCACAAAACAAATTGGAAGCTAAGAATGAGTAAAGAAAGGTAAAAGAAAAGAAACAAAACAAGAAACCAAAGAAAAACACAAACAGCACTTTCTATTACCCTTTTATCACCATTGTATCACCTGTTTATCACCATTTGGACAGATTTGTTTCTCTGTTTTTTCAGCTTCGACCTCTGTCCAGTTTTTGACTTATAACTTTCCAACCGTTTGTCCAAATTTCAAATTATTTATACGGTTGGATTCAGCACAGAAAAACAAAGAACATAGCGCGGACCAAAAGTCAAAAACAATTACATAAACAAACAAAATTCAGTGATAACAAACACTAGGGTTTCAGAATCCACCCTAAACAATCCTACTCAAGTTCGTGAATACTTAAGTGATGAACTCTAAACGTGTTGATGAAGATGTTCGCAATCAAGACTGGGTTTAGTGGCTCAAGATGCATGATTCTCTCTAAAATAAGTAGAGTGCATGCTACAATACTCGTGCCCTCCCCATAACCGAACCTAGGTGTGATTAGTACTTCGATTCAATTACAAGGAAAACCCATTAAATTCAAAGAGAATATGAACATCACAAGAATCCTAATAGCATGGTGTTTACATTAGGCATTCAAGAAACCAATTCACATGGATGGTTCTTACTTCATCCATTTGTTACTTAGGAAAATATGAAGAATTCACACAATCCCAACAACCTCAAGAAGCATGCTTTCAAAGGTGATCAATCAAAGAAAAACATACATTAAGGATAGATTATTTTAGTGAATAGGAATTCATCAACAATATCTAGAAATTCATACACTCAAGCATCAAAACAATAGAGTAATCATGTTTAGGGCTTCAACCTAAGCCCTAGCTATGGAGTTTAGTTGCTCATACTTAATTCAACTACAAATTCAAAACAAAACTAGAAAGAGTTTATAGAGTTTGGAAGTGATGAAAGCTTGAAGTCTTCAGTGGTGGAAGTCTCCTCCCTTTTTCCTCTTCTAGCTCCAAAAAAACCTGCTCTCTTACTCTGCAAGTGCTCTGCAATTCCAATCCCCCGTTCCCTACAATCTGCCCAAGTCAATTGCCTAAAGGAAGATGCCTTTTTCCTCTCCTATCTCCCAAAAACCTGCTCTCTTACTCTGCAAGTGCTCTGCCAATTCAATTCCCCCGTTCCAAACTGATGCAAGATGCCTCTCATCATTCTTCATCCCTCTCTCTCTTCCTTTCCATTATGGCACTTTAACCTTTGTCTCCTCCTTGTCCCCCTGCCATGATGCATTTTTGTCTTCAAAAATATGCTCATTGTTTCAGAAAATATCTATTAACCAAAGTAATTTCTTGTTACCAAATGGTATGGTAACAAGAAGAATCAAGATGACACTATGGAGGTAAAAACTGGCCCAAGACAAATCTCTAGAGCTGCTGTAACATGTAGGATCAGTTGGATAGGCTATACTTGTCCAATAGAGCTCAAATTTGGATATGTTGTAGTTAACATCCATTTGAACAAGTTTCATGAAGATCTTCACCTCATCCGAGCACCAGAGCATGCTGATCCAATGCCAAGAAGTTGACCTACGAAAATGAACAAAATCAGAATTTATAACCAATAATGCACTTTTAGCTCATTTTCATTTTAACCAAGGTAAAACCTATGAAAACACAAAAAGGAAGTAAAAAATCTATAAAATGTCAAGAACTAACTCAAAATAATGGGTGAATAACATGATAAATCATGTGTAAAAATGAACCCAACACATGGTTATTGTTGTAAAGTGATGATTTAGCTTTAATTATTAATAAAATATTAGGAAACACCAATATTAATTAAGCATGTGTAAAATGTGCTGCAGCAAACTAAACTAAAAGCTGAAATAAATTAGAAATAACCTGAAAAGTGAAGATTAGATTTTAGCCCTTAATTACCAAATAAAGTAAAAGTAAAAAAGTAATTAGTATAGTACTAGTAGTATATATGGCAATGACTTTTGTTACTGGAAAGTCTTCCCTCCTTCCCACCTGTTGATGATATACAGCAGTACGTGGCAGTCGACAAAACAACATCCACCCAGAAACCTTTTTACCCCTTCTATTTTTGTCTTCATCAGCTCCTCGACACCTCGCAACAAGTCCCTCTCATTCCTTTTTCAGTTCATTGGATGATTAGCTCTAGCTTATCTGCATGGTTTATACAATTTATTTATTTATATTTTTTTGATTGGTTTGGGGTCTAAAGTTATTATTTAGATTTTAAAATTTAAAGTGTTGCCTGAAATTTGATACGTAAAACCTAAAATCGGAAAATAACTTGCAAGTAATGGGAATGCCATAGTGGAGGTATTCCAAGTGCATCACGCATTGCAATGTCGGGAAGTTGCATTACTATGTTGGAAAGTTGCGTGATGCAATATCGGGAAGTTGCACTACTATGTTGGAAAGTTGAAATATATGATAATGAGTGATTGACTTGGGATAGCGCTATAGTGATATTCTACTAATATAAGTAAATTGTTTTCCAATTATCTAGTCAAAATTATAATTCTTTTTATCCACCCGGACTAATTAATGCACGCGTCTTAAATAACTTCAACAAGAATCACATGAAGTTCATGACTAGTTAGGTAATAGCTTTTTACTTACTTTGTTTTACATGAAAACATTGAGTGTGGAAATATAATATATATCATCAACTTATATCTCATTAATTAATTATTAATTCATAACAAAAAAATTCAGAATTTGCGCATTGGAAATATAATATTATACAGTGATGAGTTTGTGACAGAAGAGAAATATTTGGCAAACGCAACTGGTCATCTCATCTGTAAGACTGTACTGTATGTGTGTGCATGTGGGTGTGTTTATATATATATACAGGCAGCAGAGATTCCTCACCGTCTACTTGATATAATGATTCTGGACCCTCAAAATTTGTTGATCATACACACATCATCAACATAATAATATATATATCTATATTCCACACGCTAATTAATTTACGTACTTTAATTAATCACAATAGTTAAATCCTAAATAGAAAGAAACAGTGCTCCTCCACCGCAAACATAACTTGACCTTCGTAAGCCTTAAATTAACTGCCTCTCTCTTAATTCTCCAACCTCGATTAATTGACTTTCCCTCTCTACTTCATTCATTAATTCCTATGAAACATCTCGTCCTTCTTCCTAATTTAACTACATGTAGAGCCAGTACAGTTGTCTCTTTCTCAACGCGGCCACTTTGAACACCATGCCATAATATTCTCTGTTATGCTATCATCACCTGGTTGTCACACAATGCTGCCGCTGGCTCCACACCGCCAAGTTTCCACGGTGGTGATGGTAGCCGCCGCTCACCAGATTCTGGCACCTCCGAAACCCTTCTCCTCCCACAGCCAGCTTCCTCTCCTCCTCCTCCTCCTCCACCTCCTTCACATTAATTATACTCTCTTTCTCATCAATAACTTCTTCTTCTTCTTCATTTTCTTCTTGGATGCCTTCTAGTTGTTGTTGTTCTTCTTCTTCTTCTTGGAGATCAGGTTCGTGGGTAACAAGATGCAATCTCAACCGTCCATCTTGACGATAAGCACGCAAGATCTCAGGCCTGTAAATCCTGACCTCCGTGAGCTCCAGCCTCCCGTCTTTCCTGACAGGCCTGAGGTAATACCTGGGCTGCCCATTCTGGTTTAAAGAAGAAAGCGGTGGTGGAAACTTCTTGGCCTCCTCTCTCTTCTTCCCCGTCCTCTTCCATTTGGACACTCTCCTCATCGACTGCCTCATCATCCTCAAACACGCGTCCTCCTCCACAGGATCCTCATATTCATTCTGATGATGGTGGCCGATTGTTTCAATGATCTGATGGTCATCCACTCGCCTCTCGTCCGAGCTCTCAAACCCTAGGCTCTCCGTGCACGACATCAAGCCGTCCACGCCGCCTCCTATGTCGTCTATGAACCCAAACCCACCTGCGTAATCTTTCTTTGTCTCAAACTCAATTTCCGGAGGAGGAGGAGGAGGAGAAAACACTAGTGGTGATAATGATGAATCTGATGAGGAGGAGGAGGATTTGATGGAAGAAGACTCCAAGAGGAGGGGTTGGTGTTTGATGTGATGATAATCTGGTGCGGTGACCAGACCTAGCAACCCTCCTCCTCCTGATGCTGTACAACTTAGGGGAGAAATGCAGTGGTGGCATTTGAAGGGGAGCTTTTCATGGTGAGCATCTATGGAGGTTGATGCTGCTGTTGAAGTAGTGGTAGTAGTAGTTGTTGAGGTGAGGCCGAGGAAAGAGTGAGGGGCGATCTTTCTACAAAAGCTCATCATCATAATTGGAAAAACAGTGTTATTATAAGAATAACAAGGGAACTTCTTATTATAATATAGCAGAGAGAAAGTGAAGAAGAAGGGGATGAAGGATAATAGTGAGAAGAAAAATGGGGTCATGAAAATGTTGGGTTTTTGTTAAGGGAAGGGAAGGGGAAAAAAATTGGGTAAGGAGAGAGAGGAGTGAGAATGGTATTAATAATAGAGACCTCACGCCAAAGATAGATATGCATATAGGAGCCAAATGTGTGAGAGGGAGAGAGAGAGAGAGCAGTGGATACGTAGTGGGAATGGTGAAGAGAGTGCCAGCGTGACAAAAGAAAAGAAAAGAAATTGTAATTCAGGACAGATAAAAGAAAAAAAAAAGAGGAGCTCTAGCCTCTAGCGAGCTAGTTCTAAAGTGAGATGAGAGATAGATAGATGGGAAATGAGGAGGAAAGTAAGCCGGGTCCCACGTAAGATGGCCTCAGACTTCGGCTTCGCTCACATCTGCCTTTTTCTTCCACTATTCTTTCCATAACGCAATCCTATCATCACCAGTCACCAACACTTATTTTTGTGTGTTTGTGTGTTTGACTTTAGGTCAACTCAGCGAGCCCTTTAAACTTTAAAGTGAGGGACAGATGTATAAATGTCTCAGATTAGTTATTTAGGGTGGCAAGGCTATGGTTGTGTTACCTGGCACTGCCACTGGCATTTGCAGCTGGGGGCCTGCCTGGGGCTCTGACCTTCACTACTTTCATTTTCCCTTGGATGCATAATTTGATGTGATATCTCACAACCCAAAACGGTTCCCATGAAAATCTACGAAACAAGTTCACAATAATAGTGTACCGTGTACGTGCAAGATTCTACGACATTATTAGTTGCTTAATTAGCAACTAATAAGCATTGTTTTTGTTACAATACATTTTTTCTTTTGATAAGTTGATATTCTAGGCTACTTTGATGAATAGAGAGAAATCGAATTCGGGTGCAAAAAGATGGAAACAATATAGATTATAGCATAGTACATAGTAAGGTTGATCGAAGTGGTTTTACTCCATCCGCGTGCGTACGATGTCGGGGGGTGGACCTTGTTGATTTGAACTTTGGTGACTTGATAAGGATACTCTTAGAAACATGCATATTGAAGAATCTTTGGTTGATTTTGTTAAGGACAATGCCAAGCATCAGGAGCCATTCCTCCTCAACAATGATGTGGCCTCTTTAAAAAATGACACAAGTTTTTTTTTTTCTTCCTTTTTTTATTTGTTTCACTGACTCTTCCTCTCAGTTTGGCATTGTTGTGCTGTAAAAATAATTGCTGTCAGATTTGCTGTGATAGAAATCAACTGTAAGAGAAAGTAGTCTAGCGTTTGGTATACTTTTTGTTAAAAGTGTTATTGGTACTAATTTCCGCATAATCAAAAAAAGATTGCAACATAATCATTAAACCCAGCGCCTCTTCAAAACTAATGCATGCATAATAAGAAAATGAAAGCCCCTCATTAGCTGCTTCCCTTATAGCTTTCTCTCACATCAATTTTAAACAATAAGTGATTTTCTCATAGTTTACCAAACGGGCTGGACTTCCCAAAATTTTTTAAAAATCACTTATCACCCCAAATAAGCAATACCAAATGGGCACTTAGACAACCCACGTATTCACATGTATATATAACATGAAAATAGTCAATTGCATTGCATTCACTCTTTTAAAATGTAGAGTTATTTTGGCTTGGCATAATAAAGTTGCACAACTCCATTGCCAATTTTCAATGGGCAGGGTCATCCTCTTACCACCGAATGTGACATTGACATGAATTCCGAAAAAGGGTTCGTACCAAGGTCCCATTTCCAAATTTAAATATCCAAAAAGGTAATGAGCATACAAAAAATATCTTCAAAGGTATATGCATCGGTGCCAAATACAAATACTTTGATTACAACTTTTTAGTTTTTGTTGGAGAGCGACTAACAACAAAATGAGACTCCAACTTTTATCGCAAGTGTAAGATTATATGGTCTCTAGCCAAAGTTATAAGCACCCACATGTTCCATGGATAATGATTTGTACGTTTTTGGATCTTGGTATAATTTTGGGAGGGTTATTGACCGAAATGGTCCCCTAATTTTATGAGGGGAATGTAGAAATTATGAAATTCTCTAAATGCAGTACTGAAGTTGAAAAATCAAAGAAATTGATTCATTTATCGCATTGTAATTTGTAATCAATGAATATTGATGTAACTTGGAAAGGGAAATACAACGAGTCCGTCGTTCACAATCTCCACACCCTTTCACCTTAAATGCCATATTGAATCATCACTTATCTTCTTCATCATTCTACTCTATATAAACGCAATCTCTTCCATGCACTTTTCACCATCATTTTCTCTGCTACCAATTACTACATAGAAAAAGAATTCATAAGTTTGATCAATCAATGGCTTTTTCAACCTCTTCCCTCAGCTTCACCCCCTCCTTTGTGAAACTTGCCAACCCAAGGCTGCTGCCGTCCATTGCCAGTAAGCCATTCCTACCCTTCAAGCTCCAAAATCCATCTGATCTCAAACTCCACACTGCCACCTCTCATTTCAACTACTTTCCATCTACCAAAACATCCCCATTGTTCACTTGCAGAATCTAAGCCCACCCATCATCTTCCTCTGAGCAAACAGTGTTCAAGAATATAAGTCCTACATCGGAAACTTGACTAAATAAAATACAAGATATAATGAATGGTTCCACTACTAATATCACCGAGGCCTTTTGTGATAAAACCTCACACCTACTAGGATTTATAGGCGGTTAAATTAGAGACAATATCGGTGTTGTTAGTAGTGGGCCGTTGGCCTGTTTCTCTGAATTTAACAAACAGCACCCACGGACGTAGCTCCACAAGTCCTTCATGTCTGTGAGATCAATGAGCTTGACCGTGCAAGCCTAGCTTACTTGAGGTTGAGTCAGAAAGAAGTCAACAGACTCGGTGATCTCGTCCCCTTCACTAACAGATTGTACACTGGTGATTTGCAGAAGCGCATTGGAATTACAGCAGGGATATCCACTTTGATCCAAAACAAACCAGAAAATAACGGTGACCGATATGAGGTTGCTTACAGCTTCTACTTCGGAGACTATGGTCACATATCTGTGCAGGGAGCCTATTTGACTTATGAGGACTCTTATTTGGCTGTGACTGGTGGGTCTGGAAGTTTTGAAGGTGTGTATGGTCAAGTGAAGTTGCACCAGCTTGTGTGTCATCCTCTCAAAATATTGTACACCTTTTATCTAAAGGGTATCAAGGACTTGCCTGAAGAGCTTCTTGGGAAACATGTGGAGCCTAGCCCTGATGTTGTGCCCACTGCAGCTGCTAAGGCATGTGAGCCCCATGCCACCGTTTCTAATTTCACTGATTAAAACATGTTAAGTTGATGACTGGTTTTTACTAGTTATAGTGATGGTTGTGGAGAGCTTAAATTCTATGTTTTTGTGGTTGGCCTTGAAATTGAAAGGTAATAATAAAGCTATTTTCAGTCCTAAAATCTTTTCTCTGTTCTCAAATTGTAAAATAAGTTCCCTAATTATGAACAGTAAACATAATTTGCAGTATAAGGAGTTCATATCACCAGCCAAATCTGCATAATTTTGTTTTCTTTGGAATGCACATCTGCATAATTTATGTTTTACAAAAGCTACTATATATTATGCTCGGGGCACCATGTCTGTGTATCCGATCCCTCTACGAGCAGTTGGAAAGATTGTGAAGAAGAAGCTTGATAAAATCCCAGCCCCTAGTGGCAAATTCATTGCTAACTCACTGTAGTTTATTCCCACGCCAGATAAGAAGCAGCTTTCCACATGGGAGTTGCTAAGAGCAAAGATCAAGAACACGAAGAGTGACATAAAGGCGTGAACAAAATCTAAGAACTTGATCTTATACTTTTCCAAGTCTCTGTTAATGTTCTCAAGTTTACTGCAGTTAAAGATGTAGAGGCCTTTGAATGTGGCGATGCCATAATAGAGTTTCCCATCAGTATCATTGTCCTTGAAGCTATCCGTAAATGAAGATAAGAAACAAAGGAGAGCACAAAATATAATGACAGATGCTGTAAGGAACTTATTGGAAAGTTGGCAGGACCCATTGTTGGAGAAAGTAGGAGTGAGGGTCTGAAAGGCAAGGACTGTGCCGGTAGGTAGAAGGTTAGCAAGATTGGCTGCACTGGCTAAGGTCTGGTGGACAGGGTGGTTTGAGCCACGTTTGACCATCGCGGGAGGGGACAATGGTGGGCATGGTTGTTCGGGATATGGTAATTCAGCCATGGAGAGAAAGAAGAAGACAGTTTGTTTAATGTTTATATTAATTGGCTTTGTGTTGGAGCTGATACAGGGTACTCCTTTATATAGGAAATTAGGACACTGGAGTTTAGGTGGCTTACCTAAGAATATTAATGCATATAAATCATGTAGGTTGTGCCTTGGGAGAGGGATAGCGTCAGGGACTACAACAATGGCCTAATTTCCGTGCCATAAGAAACATGAGAACATGGGATTTATGTATTGCATATGTTACCTAATATGCCCAGAGATTCAGGAAAAGTAATTCATTTGCTAGCTAGTTTCTCATCTTTCAAAAGTTGTGGACCGTCTTAGATGCTGTAACCTAACTTCGTTGCAACAGAAAAAGCTTTCACAGATGACTCTCTCGTTGTGTATATCATGCAATTCTTTTTTCCCTTTCCATCTTAGACATTGATGATTCAAGTCATGTCTCCTTAGCTTGCGGTAATGAAAAGCTTTTATGTTCCTGTTCTCAGAAACTTTAAGGACCACACAACCACAAAGGCAAAGCGGTCACAAACCTAAACAATCAACCAACAATAAACTTTAATGTCTTATTGCTAATCTTCAGGAGTTAGAACTACATCATCAAACATTTAGGAGATGCTTCTCCTTCGTGCCGTACCAACAGCACTCCTGTGGAGCAAATGAAATACACAATTGGTCTAAGGTGCTGATCATCAACAACAGGCTAAATACAAAGAGAGATTGTGTGATAATTAACTGTCTGATGGACCAAAGCTACAGGGAAACTTTGAATTGCAAAATTTGGCTGCAATTCAGAACATACTTCATCATGCTGCAAATGACACCTGAAATGGATTGACAATGTCATGATGCAGGCATACCATTTATCTTTTTTCTGAAAACTGATTCATCGATGTTTGTATTTCTTCTAGTGTTCGCCCCTTTGTCTCTGGTACCAGCTTTGCAACAAATAGAATGGTTACACCAGATATGCATGAAAACATGAAGAAAGTTCCTGGAAGAGGGAAATAAGATGAAATGTGTGAGAGTGTCTCTCTCATTCCAGTCCAGACAGAATTAGGAAGAGAAAACTTTGTGGCATTACCTGCTGAGTTCCAATCCATTAGGAAATTAAAAGCATATGAGACAATCCAAGAACCTAACCAGCTAACCAATGTTACTAGGCTACCAGCTGAGCCCTTCATGTTTATGGGAAATATCTGAAATAGAAGTCAACATTTAGAGAAGATGACACATGTATGCAATGACAGAAATTAGCTTATAATGTTTCTGTTAAAATTGTGGAGATCATGCTTGTGAACTATAACCTACCTCTGACATTATAACCCAAGGAATTCCTCCCATGCCCAATGAGAACGATCCTGTAAATACCTGATTATGGGTTTCAAAGAGGTTGAGCAATACTTTAGGTCTATTGGCACATTGCAAAAAGAAAATTGGAGAAAAACAACTTTTGAGATTCAAGTCAAGTTGCATTACCAGTATGCCAACAAGTGCCAAGATGGGAGTGACCTGCTTCCATTGTTGAAGGTTCTACACATGGTAGACTTGGTTCTCTCAAGAAACAATTAAAAATTACAATAAAATTGAAAGAGGACTAGATCGTGCTCTAGACGGAACCTGCAACAAGAATGACAACCCCACAAGGAGGCAACCTAAGCATGTTCCTGTTGAAGATACCTGTAAGAATTATCAGACTTCAGTACTAGATTTTCATTTAGTATTATTATCACTACATAGACCAGAATTCTCACTCTTCTTTGTTCTTACCAGAAGAAGTGGACGTCTTCCAGATTTATCCATCAAAATTACACCCAAACCGGTCATTGGAATCTGCGGAAGAGAAATTAGAACTACAATGAGTAGGAAGAAATAAACAGAAGCCAAATTGGAATTACACTGAGAGCATCAAGCACCTGAACAGCAACCATAGCTATAGTCCCGATACTATCTGAAAATCCTGTCATAAGCCATAGATTCATTTCGTTCATCATCTGCTTTCTTTTGGCTCTTGTTAGATAAATGAAAGAAGATCTAAAAAGGCCTTTCACTTACCAGCTGAAATGAATATAGTACTAGCATAAAAGGCAATGCCATTAACCCCTCCGAATTGTTGCAGTACCATAAGGCCAACTCCTACCTAACACAATTATAAGTTATGATACAACAATAAAAACAGAAAGGCAGAATGTCACAGAAGGGACTGATTTAAAAGCTCACTATGAGGGAATACGCATATCTTCTTTGAAATAAGTCAAGAATGCTTGCTTCTGAAAGCCGCTTCAGAGTTTCTGTATAGTCCTATAAGAGAATACAAACATATATTAGTCCTTTTTTTCATCCTAGAACTACTCAAAGTACTGGTCATTTCCAGCAGAAGCAGAAGAGTTACTGTGTCATTAATTTACTGTTGTAATTCAAAACTTACTCTAATCTCAGATTTTTCTTGAGAAATATCAGCATTCTTCCCCCTAAGGTTCTGGAGAGCATCTTCACACTTTTTCTCTTGACCAATCTTTGCCTGATAATGGGCTCACAATCAAGCATGTCAAAAGTTCCTCCAGTTCTCCATATCAAAGGACAAATGTTGACATTATTGGGGAAACCATGTTGATATAATTAACTACATGACTCACCAGCCATCTAGGAGACTCTGGGATGAAGAATAGACCTAAGATCTGTATAACACAAGGAACAGTTCCTGAATTTTGGACAAAAGAAACCACTGTCAAATACTTCTGTTTATATTTCTCCTGGTTTTCTTTTTAAATCCATTGGCAGGTAGATTTTTTTGTGTGGTATCTCACTGGTATAGAGTCATTTTTAAATCATTGAGGAAGAGCAAGTTACCTATGAGAGCCAAAGCTCGCCAGTTCAAAAAAGCCCCGATAAGATACGTTAGTGACACACCACAACAAATCATCAACTGCAAAATCAGTGAGAAATAGTAAGCAATGAGTGAATATATCTAATGGTTTCCAAATTTGTGAATCATGATGCTTATGCTTACCTGATGAACTGTTGTAAATCCTCCTCGCAGATTCTTTGGTGTTATTTCTGCTATGTATATAGGCACCTGTTTGTTATTGAAACATAAAAACTTTTACCTGGAACTTTAATAACAATCTCTTATGAGTTGCATACATTCCTAACAAAAATTACCACATAAGAAAGAAGTCCCATTCCACATCCTACCAACAGTCTTCCAAGCTCAGCCCACCAAGCAACCTGTGAAGAAGAATAAAAGTTGAAAACATGAGCTGAAACCAAGAATTCCACTCTTTTGAATATAAAGAGCAACTAAAGAGAGAAACCATGGAAAAACCTTAGAGAAAGCTATGGCTAGCCATCCCAATATGCAGAATATCTCAGAAATGGCCATTGCCTGCCTCCCAAAACAACCCGAATTGAGCAAAATTGAAGAGATCAGTAGTTGGTTTGGAGTTAAAATATTAGAAAATTTATAGAAATAACAAAAGGGTAATGGCAGAAACTTACACCTCTTCTACCTATGTAATCTGCTATTCTCCCACTCACTACTGCTCCTATCATTGCTCCAATTGTCAATATTGAACCAAAAACCGAGTACTGCAAAATGGCTAGTGCCCATAAGTTGAAGTATGAAGAAGACATATACATAACTACATTGATGTATATACATACATGCATGTTCCCTTCCTATTTGCTGCCATTTATGTAATAGGCTACATAACATTATAAGATGAGCAAACATAAGATAGCAGGGATTGGGGATACATTATCACCAAACAAGAGAAAGAAAGAAACAAAGGGGGCAAATTTTCTAAAAATCTATACAAACCTCAGCCACAGTGAGGCCCAAATCATCCATGACCCCAGACCGAGCTGGTGAGGAATATCCCACCTGTAAAACAATCATACACGTGGCAATGGCTCAGTCCGTTAGTAAACCAATCAAACGGCTAGAAATATTTCAAAGACACACCAACGACCATTTGATCCCATGCCACTACAACAAAATTTTAGTGTTGAAACAGGGTCCAAACAGAGCGCGCATATCATCAGATCAGACACAAAACTCAAACTTACCGCAGACCCAAAAACATAGGAACCAGACACAGCAACCAGAGTGCTGAGCACAACCATGGTCGTGGCCGACGATGAGAAAGTTTCACTTTGTTGTTCATTACCTGCACCACTGTTTTCACCTCTACCACCATAGCCATAGACTTGAGATTTAGGATCAATGTTTTTGACAAGCAGAGGATTTGATAATTTTCCTTCTTCTATGCTTTCCCTGCCCATATTTTTTGTTTTGGGTACTTCCCTTCAAATCAAAACCAACAAATAATATGAAACTGAGAATTGGGCAGAAATATGCAGAAAACAAAGAGTAAAGGGATGTGGAAGATAAAAATATGAACTTGGGGGCTCTGTAGTCGTATTGTAATGAAGTAAAAGTTGTCGTTTTCTAGTTTATTACTCTTTGGTTGATCAAAGATCATCACTTTAGACAGTGACCACCAACTTGGACTTTAGACAGTAATTGTCTTTGAAGCCATGGCTTTTTTGTTCGGTTCCTATTTGGTCACGTGACCCCTGTCCATGGTCACGTGCAAAAATATTGGACCACTGAAGGAATAAAAGAAAAGAAAAAGCCATTAAAGGTTCATTTGGTTCGCGGAAAATATTTAATTGGAAAATATTTCCCAAATCCTATACTTCAAATTAATTGCTCTGTTTTAGAAGCAAAGCGCGTGCCTTTCTTCTTCTTCACCCTCCCGCGCTCTCTCTCTCTCTCTCTCCTTCAATCTCCCAGCACCAAGTTGTGAGTCCAAGCAAACTGCAAGTTTCTCGGTTCGTTTCGTTTATTTTGTTGGTACGTTTCTCTCTGTCCTGTCTCGCACGTCAAACGTTTGCTCTGCAAAGCAGCCATGAGTTCAGACTATCCAATCGAACCCACAACGTATGATCTTATTGTGATCGGAACAGGCCTCCCTGAAACAGTCATTGCCGCCGCAGCCACTGCTGCCGGAAAAACTGTCCTCCAAATTGACCCCAACGACTTTAACGGCAGCCACTTTGCCTCTCTTCCCCTCCAACAATTCACCTCCTTCCTAAATTCCCATTTTACTGCTAAAAACCCTACTTGCAGCGGCCATGCTCATGATCACCATGATTTTGTGGCCTTAGAGCTCATCCCACGGCTGCTATACTCCGACATTGAAACTACCAACTATGCCCCTGAAATCCCTTCTGCGGATAAATTCAACATCGACCTTGGCGGGCCCAGGCTTTTGTTCCATGGTGACAAAGCCACTGACTTTATTATCAAATCCGGTGTCGACCTATATGTGGAAAATGGGATCTTGAAATTCAAACGCATCGATGGAGTTTGCGTTTTTTATGAGAGCAATGGGAAGTTACATATCTTTCCATATTCAAAAGGAGAAGTATTTGTGGACGAGAGCCTAAAGCTTGTAGAGAAGTCCAAGTTGAGGAGTTTCATCAAGCTTGTTCAGCAGCAAGACGAAGAATGGAGCCAAATTTTTAGTGAAACTTTCAAGATTTCGGAGGAGGATTTGGAGAGCCCTTTTGTTGATTTCTTAGATGGAATGCAGTTGTCAGCCAAGATTAAGTCGTATGTACACATTGATCACTTAAATTTTTTTTTCTATTGAGTTTTTTATTTCTTTATTTGCTTTGGATTAGATGTTCTGCTGCTAATGTTTTTTTTATTTGGAAATTGGAATGTGCTGACAAAAACTTGAACTTGGTGTCATTTTTTGCTCTGTAAAATAGGTTTATTCTGTACATTGCCATGGTAGATTATGATGAAGAAAATTTCAACTTGGAAGTTTGTAAAAGTAATCTGAAGACAAGAGCTGGGATAGAGTGTTTAGCACTTTACGACAAATCGAGGTTAGTTAGTTAGTTTTCTCCTCTCTGTTTTCTGCTCAGTAATTACAGTTTATCTAATGAATTTTCAGATTTTATGTATTATTGTTGTGGTGATGTTCTTCATTGTGCTTGTTCTTCTTCTCACAAGGTCTGAAAATGGTCCTGGCCCTTGGATTTATCCTAAGTATGGTCATGGGGATTTATTAGCTTTCTTTGGCCGTCGTGCGGCTGTTAAAGGTTGCATTTGTGTAAGTTCAAGTAGAAGTATCTGTTTCTTGTTTTTCAAGGAAAAACATCCTACACCATTGCTGGCCTGTACATACTTCTTTGCACACGTGTACCATTTATTGTTTACTTATTTATTTTGGGCCAATTTTTTAGGTTTTGCTAACCACTTTTTCTTTGTTCTCTTGAAAATTCTATCATGCAGGCTATGCGGGCCAGTGACTGCTGTGCTTATGGACAAGGTATAAGAGTGAACCTACTTATCGATAAACTAACATATGGTTCCTGAAAGTTGCAAACTAATTCACATATGTAAATTGGCTTGAGAATTTTGCAGGATAGTGGGAAATATAAGGGTGTTAGATTAGCTTCAGGTCAGAATTTGTTTAGTCATCAGCTAGTTTTGAATCCAGCCTTCACCGTCCCATTGGCACCAGCTCCATCTCCACCAGACTGTCTGAGAGAAGGCCTTCAAGGTTTAAGTCTTAAAGATACTAAAGGAAAGGTGGCAAGGGGAATATGCATCACAGCCAGTTCTGTGAAGCCAAAAACATCAAACTGTTTGCTTGTATATCCTCCTAGAAGTAAGACTTAATTTAGGTTATGCTACTGTACTTTGTTGAGAAAATAATAATAATAAAAAGTAATCATTTCCTTTGCTTTCTTTTCCTCCCTAGCTTTGTACCCTGAACAGGATACCTTAATCCGGGTTATCCAAATAGCCGGCGGTTCGGGAATGGATGCTTGTCCAAAGGGCATGTCTGTTGATGGCACACTCCGGGTTATCCAGACAGAAGGTGGCAGTTCGGAAGCGGATGTTTGTCCAAAGGGCATGTATGTTTATGCTAAATATAAAAAAATTATGCTCAAGAGATAAGTTGCCCTCACTCTCTTGAAGAAGCTGTTAAATTTTGATCTTGTTTACCTTGTTATCTTCAGGTTTGTGTTGTATTTTTCTGCTTTATGTAATTGTGCGGAACAAGGGAAAAGGTTGCTACATGCGGCCATGAATTCTCTTCTCACACTTCCTGGTCCTGGAAATCCTGAAAATGGTTCCACAGTTGAAAGTGAAGATGCACAAGTAAAAGTGAAACCCAACTTACTTTGGAGCACATTGTATATTCAGGAGCTGTCTATGGTGTGCCACTCATGTTGGCTATAATTTTTTTTGCACTCTATTTTGTTTCTCAATAATTTTCTTGCATTGATTATACATGCATTTTTTGACTGCTTTTTTACTCATCCCTCCCTTTTGATGTCCATCTATGATGATTTTTGTTTTTGTTTTCTGGTTTACATCGATTTCAGGAGCAACATGAACATCTCATTTCAACTCCCATGCCAGATGGAAATCTCAGCTACGATGGTCTGTTAGATGCAGCTGTGGTGGTATGATCATCTTTTTATTGGCATCATATTTTGTTCATAATGCTTCATTTCTTGTTACAATACATGGCTCAATATTCACCCTTATGAATTTTGGTGTTAATGCTTGAACTTGACAGCTTTTCCAGAAGATGTATCCAAATGAAGAATTCTTTCCGGAGACACCCTCGCCTGGGAATTTGGAGGATGATACTCCGATTAATGTAGAGGACTAAGAGTTTGTTTGCTGTACTCAAATAAGTGTGTACAGGTGATGCTTGTATTTCTTCCATTGTTCACCCTTTATATGGTGAGATAGAAAGAGGTTGGTACCAAATTTCTTCAAGACAAGTTTCAGAGTCTCTATGAGAGAATCTTCGAACTTTCAATCTTTCATTACCTGTGCAGAAAACTATTTGCAAACTTTTTAAGAAAAGGAAAGTCATCATTTTACAACTTTTGAAGGCCACACATTTCATCCATTCCAAGGCAGACAGGTGTAACTAATGTAGTGTAGCTACAACATAATCCATCAATATGCAGTTTTTACTTGCTTAGCCAAAAAACGAGATGCATTTTTCACTGTAGTAAATTGTTTACCCTCTTTAGCTAACTGATTCACCTATATAAATATATGTTGTGGGGTTTCAAATCAAGTAGTTCAGTGCAAACAGTAAACACTAATCATTCCTGGTCCAGCTTGTAAGAAGTTTCAAGAATGCTTCTCCATTGACCCATCAGCAGCATCAACTCTAATTTCAGGCGCACTTTACATGACATATGACATGTTAATGAAGATGTTAGTGCAATCAAATTGTAAACCAAACAGATATATATATTGATTATAAATAAAAGCTCTGCATTAACTCTCAAGCAAAACACACAACTTCTATGATCCTGCTACAACTTCTTCTCCCATATATACGTGCATCGTTTGCTTACATTAGTAGTCGTACAAGATGTTCGTAATTTTTTAGTTTATTTTCAGAAATATGATACTTTAACCTTCATCCTGGGCCTAAGTCGACAGATTTGAAAATAGGATGAAAAAGATAAAAACACAGTTTATTTTGAGTAGGGATGACAATTTTCCTTGCGGGTAAGGGTCTTCGCGGGGATTCGACCCTAATGAGTCAGGTATGAAGGACAAAAATCGGGTATGGGGAATTTTTTAAGTATGGTGTTTGGGGAGGGACGGGGATGGTATTTTAATCCCCAACCCGAACCCTCCCCATTTAGAATATATATTAATTTTTTGATGAGGTATATATATATATTGCCATATATAAATATGCTACTAAAGTGATTGTACCGACTAAGTTTTATATTTTATATTATTATATTATATACTTATATAATTTATACAAATTTTAAGCCACACTACTTATTTATATAAACATTCTTATATTGTCTTATAAGTATATATTATATATATTTATTATCTTGAATTAGTTTTTTTTTTTTCAACAAAGTAGTTATATATTGATTTTTTCTTCCGTAATGGGGAGGGTCGGGGAACCCATTCCCCAACGAAGGTGGGGATGGGGAATCCCCGATATGAATATTGCGGGTATGAAGGCGGGGATGGGGGAGAAAAGCTTAATAGGGATAGGGATGGGAATGTCATACCCATACCCACCCCTGATTCGACCCATTGTCATCCCTAATTTTGAGGGAGATTTGGCAATCCATTAGACTCGAACATGGTGTAACTAATGTTGGTACAAATGCAGTTCAGCTTACTTACCAAAAGATGAAAGATGCTTTCTTTTTCTTCTTTTTTGCAAGGGTTTGTAGCTCAAATGGTTAAGAGCTTTACCCCACTCGAGGTCCCAGGTTTGATTCCCCCTCCCTTAATATCAATTGTATCAAATAGTTTATTTTTTTTAAATGACAATTGAAGGGAATAAAACTTTTGATCTAACACATGTCGCCACTTACCTTCACCACTTGTTTTGACCCAGAGTTTTAGATTTCTGACCCTTTTAGCTAATTTAGCAATCCGTACAACACAATCCAACAAGATGCATTTTTCGCTTACTTACCAAAAGAGAAAACATGATTTTTTTTCTCTATATTAAATTTCTTATTGTTACAATGGAAGGGAATCAAACTTTTGATCTAACACATGTCCCCACTTACCTTCACCACTTGGTTTGACCTCGAGGGTTTAGATTTCTGACCCTTTTAGCTAATTCCTTTAGCAATCAATACAATACAATCCAACAAGATGCATTGTTCGCTTACTTACCAAAAGAGAAAACATGAATTTTTCTCTATATTAAATTTCTTATTGTTACAATGGGAGGGAATCAAACTTTTGATCTAACACATGTCGCCACTTACCTTCACCACTTGGTTTGACCCTGAGGTTTAGATTTCTGACCCTTTTAGCTAATTCCTTTAGAAATCCATGCAACACAATCCAACAAGATGCATTCTTCGCTTACTTACCAAAAGAGAAAACATGATTTTTTTTCTCTATAATAAATTTCTTATTTTTACAATGGAAGGGAATCAAACTCTGATCCGAATCATAACTCTTTTAGAAATTCATAAAACATAATCCACCAAAATGTATTTTTTCGCTTACTCCTCAAAAGAGACAAGATACAGTTTTCTATGTATTTTAGATTTCTTACCTTCTTTTTTCGGTTATTCCATAAGGGAGTCGTGCCCTTTGCCTACCCTCTCCACTTTACCTAATTTTGTAGTTTTTTAACTAATTGCTTCACCTATATAAATATCGTATTCCTACAGGAACTTCAAGTACTTGAGTGCAGTAGTCAATTTCCTATATACTATATACGTATCTTATAAATTCCTGTTATCTAAGGGCCAGTTTGGCATTGTTGTGCTGTGAAAATAATCGCCATCAGATTTGCTGTGAGAGAAAGCAATTTGGTATTTGGTAAACTTTTTGTTAAAAGTGTTATTGGTATTGATTTCCGCATAATCAGAAAATGATTGCTGCATAATCATTAAACTCAGCGCCTCTTTTCGAAACTGATTCCTGCATAATCAAAAAATGAAAGCACCTCATTAGCTGTTTTCCCTTATAGCTTTCTCTCACAACAATTTTTAACAATAAGTGATTTCCTCACAGCTTACCAAACGGGTTGGGCCTTCCAAAATTTTTTAAAAATCACTTATCACCTCAAATAAGCAATGCCAAACAGGCACTAAGTGCTAACTCAAAAAGACATGGACAAGTTTCATCAAAATTGGTCTTCTAATTGTGCTCATGGTCATTGCATTTGGTAAAATCTTTTATTCCCGTTCCGCCATGCTCGGTGTCTAAAAAGTATTAGGGTGTAGCATAGGTATTTTTGGTAGTTCATTAGGGTGTACTTAGTTAATTTTACATTTTGATTTAAATAATAGGATGTACTTAGATCATATGGTGTACTCGGTTAATTTTAAGGTTCATTTAGCATCACTCAAAATAAAAAAACTAAAGGGGAACGACAAAATAAGAAAGTGGAATATCGAGATGAGACAAACGGCGTTAAAGTCTCAATTGTGGGAAAAAAAGTTTTAATTGTGACATGGGTTGTTTTTAAACATTAGATTATTTAGAGGGTTAAGATGTTCTGAAATGCACGTAAAAGTACGTAACATAAACGCACAGAGGCTCAGGATCCAAGGGGAATCGAACCTAAGGTGCAACGGTAAATGCTCTCAACCACTTGAGCTACAAATCTCTTGCATTAAATTATTTATTTTTAATACAAATAATAATTTGAATTACCTAAAATTAATCTTAGTAATTCGTTTTAATCTATGATTCCGAAACTAAAACTAAAACTCATGAGGCACTTTGAAACATGAATCAATCGGGAGCTATTACCAACATTTAAGTCCTTGAGTGCAAACAACAAACGCCGTTACCAAAATTATACATTCTTGCCTTGCTATCTAATTGCTCACTAAAAAAGACATGGACAAGTTTGCATAAAAAAATGGCTTTTTTGGCTGCACTCTTGGTTCTTGCATCAGATATCGATTAAATTTAGGCATCAACCGGATTTGGGGAACGGAAATACCATTGATCATACACGGCTTCAATAACTGAGCAAAACTTTCGCAAACATTCAAGGGCTGTAGATTCACCCAATCTACAGTACTCGTCGGTAGGGTCTGCCGAGCATTCGAAAAACGGCTGTTAGCTTCTGCTTTGGGGATAGACTTTGTCGTCCACAAGCGTCTATCTTCTGGGTAAAGTATGGCTCATGTGCAACAACATCATTCAAGATGCGATAGAAAAGCTCTCTTCTCATGCGGAACCGCCTGCGAAAGTCCACTAGGGGATAAAGTGGTCTTTCACAGAAGTAGTCCTCCATGAGACTCTTATGATGTTTTTCTCTCTTCCGATTCTTGTATTCACGGTCTGCAACAGAACCACCATGTTTGGATTGTTGAGCATATTGCTCCAGCAAAAACGTGTGGTGTTGAACAGCCATTGCAACCCTTTGTTGATGAAGGTCATCATCATCAGAATCATCATTGAAGAAATTTTGTATAGCCTTCCCAAGTGAATTCATTGTAAGAAGGAGAATTGAAGGAGATTGTGTGGTCAATTCAGTAGAATAACACTTCTTAAATAGACAAGAGAATGAGATGACCTACATGTTTGAAAATAATTGAATGAAGATAGGAAAAGATAGGGAAAGATAAGGGAATCCAATAAAGTGAGATGAACAAAGATGAGCAATGGTTCAGAACGTGATTGACACAAGACAAGATGGGAAATGGTTCAGAAAATAATTGAATGAAGATAGGAAAAGATATGGAGAGATAAGGGAATCCAATAAAGTGAGATGGACAAAGTTGAGCAATGGTTCAGAACATAATTGAAAGAAGACAATAGGGGATGGGAAAGAGTTCATAAAATAATTGAAGAACACAAGTGGAGGTGGGCAAAAGTTCATAACATTATTGAATGAGGATAAAGGAATCCAATGAAGTAAAAGTAAAAGTAAAAATGGAAGAAAATTATGGCAATGGCTTCAATGAAGGGTTCGAATTATTACGGGCATACGTATAGTGTTGTACTTGTTTTTATTTTTAAGTGAAATTCTATTATGTTTTGGAATTTTAATTTTTTTAGGTTAAAATGTTTAGAAAATTAAATCACGAGTATTGAAACAAAAATAATGTCAAGAAAAATTAACAAGAAAAAAAATTAGGGGTTAATCATTCTTAAACAATTTAATAAAGTTGCGGACTCAAATTATGAGTCTGCAAGGTTGGAGGGAAAAAAAATTTGAGTCCTGAAAATACATGAATAGTTGTATTTTGGAGGGTGAAAATTTGAGTTTAGCCCCAACATGGTTGGAGATGGTCTTAAGTCCGCCCAAAACTCAAAAGTTAAAACCCAAAATATGGCCTCTATCAAAACATTATGTATTCTAAATTAGCATCTATGTCGTGCAAATGGATCGAAACTAGGAAAAATATCATGAAAATGCATTAAGAATAAGTTGGTAAGTTTATAACTAAAATGGGAAACTCAATGTGTTGGCATGGCAGGTCTGGAGCTATATGCGGAAGCAAGGGGGCCTGTACAAAATCTTTCCTGCCGCAATGCTGAAAACTGCAACTCGTATTGCCCTATATGCGTTTATTGCACTTGCGTTAAGAAGCAGTGTCACTGCTGCAAAAAGGGTTTCCCTATTTCTCCAGCTCCAGCTGCTGCAGACGATGATGCCAACTTCCTACCATGGCCATGAGCTGAGCTCTAATTTCAGGGACACATGACATAACATGTTGATGATGTTGAACTTGTTGCCTAGTTTGTTTAATAAAATTGTAGGCCACAATTTACAGAGATGATGAATAATAATTAATACAAATATGGCTGCTATATTTCTCTTATTAATTTCTTTTAATCTATGATTCCGAAAGAGAAACCAAAACTCATGAGGCACTTTGAAACATGAATCAATTAAACCATTTCTCACATGGGATATGATATTTACATTTTTGGTCTGTTGGGTTGCATTTGTAAATACAAACCATTGAAGCTCCTTGAAGATCTCTCTGCATCATCAGTGTGTGATAAAAGAGATAATGGACGGTCTGGGATGGAGGGAATTGGAATAGTATTTTCTAGTATTTTCACAATTTGGTCCATTGTTGGCCTGGCATATGCTACTGGATGAGAAGCAAGCACAGCAACCAAAACATATCTCTCCATTGCTTCTGGTAGGCCTAACTCAGGCATGCCTTCATCAATGACATCAAAAGCTCTGCCCTCCTTCACTTGTGACCATGCCCAATCTGCCAATAACAAAGGCCTATTCTCATCAGTGAATTCAATAACTGCTTTCTTCCCACTCAAAATCTCCAGTAGCACAACCCCGAAACTGTACACGTCAATTTTTTTACATATTTGGCCATACAAAGCATACTCAGGAGCCACATAACCAAGTGTCCCAGCCACCCTTGTGCTCACATGTGTCTGTCCTTCTGGTGTGAACTTTGCAAGGCCAAAGTCAGCCAGTTTTGCCTCAAATGTTTCATCCAGAAGTACATTGCTTGCTTTAATGTCTCTATGAATGATAGCAGGCTGCACCCCATGGTGTAAATAAGCCAATCCGCGAGCCATTCCAAGCGCAATCTTTTGGCGAATCGACCAACTAAGCTTCTTGAATTCTGGTTGAAAAAGATGGTCGTAGAGGCTTCCGTTTCTCATCAAATCACAAGCTAGTATTCTCTGGTGGCCTTCTCTAGGCAATGTTGAAATACAATAGCCTCTCAGAGCCACAAGATTCACATGCCTTACACTGGAAATAACCTCCACTTCATGTGCAAAAAGTTGGTCTCCAACAGCAGAGCAGTTCTTGAACCTTTTCAATGCAACTTCTGACCCATCTGCTAATATCCCCTTATAAACATTCCCAAATCCCCCCATACCAATTATGTTCTCCCTTGAGAAATTCCCTGTAGCCTTTCGAATTTCCTCGAAGCTGAGCTTTAATGAAGAAGAATTTCTACCACAGGATTCCAGCTCCACACTCGAAAATTGTTCGATTTGAGCCAAATTCTCATTTTTCTTCCTCTTCCATTTCTTGTGCCATATCCAAAGAAACCAAAGCACTATAACTGCCCCAACAAAGCCATGGAAACAACCCGTCACGATACCCCACATCACTGCATTGGAGTTTTTAGGCTTTGTACTAGATGAAGAGAAATCAAGCAGAAATAAACACTTGGCAGTCCCTATATCAATTGGTCCAAACCTGTTAGCAAAAGCTGCAGCATATATAAATGGGTACCCTTTGGAATCTGAAACGTTCCCATCATTAGGGGCTTTGAAATAAGAGGCACGAACAGTCGACAAGCGTTCCACGCAGGAATTACAAACAGAATTATTCTTCAAAGACTGATCACAAGAACCCTTCATTTGCTGCAACTCCTGTGCTGAAACCAAGCTCTCAAAATCAGACCTTGTTGTGATGTTCATACAAGTCTGTGAAATGAAACTGGTCTTCAAGCCACAGGTGGATTTGATGTCAAACCCTGGTATGAATTCATTGACTAGATTCTCATATGAATCCCAGCAAACATCCAAGACATCCGGAGACAGGGAAAACAATCCACTGGTTCGAAGATATTCTGATCGAATCAGACGCATTCCTTGCACCATGTACTGGCACTCAGTTGCAATATCCTGCTTGGGGAATGGTAGAGAGTTCTGCCTGATGAGTTTTTGGAGAGCATTGATATTCAAAGGACATGGAACATTACCCAGTTTTCTATGTGAGGTTTCATGGCTACTGGCTATGGAATTGGTGAAGCCTAAAACCAATCCAAGAAGGAGGAAATGAAAAAGAGTCATATGATAGCTCATTGAGGTTTTCATGAGATTTGCAGAAATGGTGATGGCCCTTGTGGTTTTTTGGAAGGGAAATGGGAAGTTTGACTTCAGTCATTGGGACCTCACAAATGGTTAAAGTCTTGAAAGTTAAATTGGATTTTGGCAGTTATTGTTGGAGGGAAACAATTTAAAATCACTTGTGGATATGATCCTAACTTCTAACTGACTTTTAAATAGAGATTTTCTATTTAAACCCCACATTTCTCTTAGTTCACCTCATCTTTTAATTTAAATTTTCACAATTTCTAAGAAAACCCCACTATCTTCCCAAACTACCCTTAAATACACCCCAAACTGAAAAAATAAGAAATAAAAGAGATTTTTTATTTAAACCCCACAATTTTCTTTGTTCCCAGCTAAAAAAAAACACAAACAAATGGAACCCCAAACTCGAAATTTAATACTTTCTAGAGAAAGAGAACAGCTTTACCTCTTTCCAAGAACTATAACTGGAATTCCAACACTTGGGTATTGTTGAGTTGAGAGAGAGAGAGAGAGAGAGAGAGAGAGAGAGAGAGAGTGAGTGAGTGAGTTTGTAAACAAGAAGTTGGAAGGAAGTTGTGGTTGGGGAAGGTAGGGGATAATAAGGTGGAGGTGGAAAAAAGGAATGAAATTTGAAGAATTATTAAGTTGGATGACCTTTCTTGTCTTTTTACACAATAATAAAACTTACAGCTTAATGATTTAAGTATTGGGGTGAACAAAGAAAAGTGCGGGGTTTAAATAGAAAATCTCTTTAAATATGGGGTCTTGTTAGCGATTCCTTATACTTAGTTAGGATTTTTTGGTTCCTTATTATGTTAGAATTTTTGGTTACTTACCTCTATTTGTCTAGTCTTATTATAATCGAGATTTATTTTCTATTGTAATTTAGATTTATTTCCCATTTTATTTAGGGTTGTACTTCCTTATAAATAAATTCATATTGAAGAAGAATATCTAAGCATATCTAAAAATTTGCCTTACTTTGTTTGACTTGGTATCAGAGCCAGGTTCTAGGGTGTCTCTTTGCTACTTTTTTTACAAACCCTATTTTCTTCACGACCCTATGTTTCACAACCCTAGTTGCTAATTGAGAGTCATTGGCGCTTTTCATCCCTCACCCATATGGGTGTTTATATTGTATAGCCCTCTTGCTACTCCTCTCCTTCTATAAAGGCTTTCGTTGTTGAAGACCACAGTTCTTCCCTTTTCTTAGTTGCCTTGTTTCTGTTACGGATCCTATCATATGGACAACATGCCATGATGACTTGATCTTCTTTCCTCCGTAAGCCTCGTCACCGCTCACCGGTCATCCTTAATTTTTCATCTTCTTCCAAATCTCAATCCTCTATGAGCCTCGGATTTGAGGGGGAGATAGACACAATGTGCTTGCGACGAAGGTTTTCTTGTGACATGTGTTTGCGTTCTCCTTGCAATTTAAGTGCTCTCCTCCCCTCATCTTCAAGAGGGGGGCGGGGGGAGAGAAAGGGGAGGGGGAGGGAGAGTGAAAAGGATATATTTATTGACGTATCCCCATTACCTTGATGTATGAAGATATTGCCAATATCTTAGCTCCGACAACCCATTCTTTTCAGAGGGAGAGGGGGAATGAAGAGAAGTTTCCGCTGAATTAAGAGGAATTCTCCTTTGTCATTGTTGATGTTGTTGTTGCGTTTCAATCCATCTCTACAACATAAAAAACCTTAATCCTGAAAACTACCTATTTCCGCTGCACTATACACCTAGCCTATAATCCTAGCCCACCATCGCAGCCTACCTTGCCGTTGTAGCCGCCTCTTACCTTGCCACTGTCGCCGCCTCCTACCTTGCTACTACCGTCGCCGCCGCCATCCCACCATCCATCACCATGCCGAATGTTGATGCCTTTATTTCTTCACCTACTTCTGGTTCTACTTCATCTACTGCTTCTCATACCCCTATTGTGACGGTTCATACTGAATCGTCCACCAACCTACTAGTGGGATTCAAATTCAATGGAAGGGTTTCTGTATTCTATCGTGCTCATATGGTTTCTATGTTCTGCCTTACCTACTGTCGTGCTCATAGGGTTTATGTGTTCTGCTATGTGCCCTATTTGTTAGGGTTTGCTCTTGTATTTCAGCTGCGAACTTTGATTTGGTTTGTCAATTGTTTAACTCATGGTTTACGACAAGACCCTCTTTACAGTTGTTCGATTTGGTTAATGTCGAGTATAGTGTTCTATGACTTGCTTGTTAAGTTGGGCATGCAAAACATCTTTGCGCAAATTTGAGGAGGAGTTTTAGCGAGTCCTTACTTACTTAGGATTTCGGTTCCTTACTATGTTAGAATTTTTGGTTACTTACCTATTTGTCTAGTCCTATTATAATGGGAGTTTCACTAAAACACCCAAAATGGGGGCTGAAATTATAAGAAAACCCAACACCCAAAACACTTTATAAACACACCCAAAACTCATCATTACACACACTCAAAACTCATTTATAAACACACCCAAAAAATATACAATTGTTGATTTTGGGTGTGTTTCTATGTTTATATAGTGCGTGGGTTTTTTTATAAATACATGTCTAGGATTGGGTTTATTTATAATAATCTATATTATAATTGAGATTTATTTCCTATTGTAATTTAGATTTATTTCTCATTTTATTTAGGGTTATACTTCCTTATAAATACCTTCATATTGGAGAAGAATATCTGAGCATATATTAAAATTTGCTCTACTTTGTTTGACTGGTCTTGGGTATGTGTCGTACACCTATAAGCGCATTTCCTATGTAAAGTTGCCTTGTGATAAAAAATGAATATATTTTTTTTTTTTATCAAAATGAATATTTTAGACGTTAGAACTTATAATCATGAAAGCCAAAGAATTAGTCTAATAGGAAAAACAAAAGAAGAGTTGCCAAAAGAGACCTGGCATGTTTGTCTTAGTTTTTTTGGTAGATCACCACATGATGCATCAATACTATATTCCTTAAGTAGGCCTTAAATTATTATATTAGAATGTAGTCATGTCCTATTCTAATTAACATCTTCCAATTGTCCTATCCAATGGAATAAGTAGTATGCAATCAAGCTGACAAAAATATGATCTGCTTCTTTGAAAACTCTTCCGTCTGTTGAAAAAAAAAGGGAAGATTATGGAGCTTAAATCGACCGGCAACGAAGAATCTAAACGAGAAGCAAGATGAAATTATTAAATACTAGGTCAGCATTGAAAGTATCATTTTTAGTATTAATAGTATAATTACAGTCTAAGTTCAGTTAAGTTTCCATTTGAAACGATCAAGTCAACACATATGTGTTACACCACCAGTGTACTTTCTTTACTTATAAAATACACCAGTATGCATATGACCAGTTTGTCCATGCTCCAAGTCAGAAGTTCTATGAGTAACTTTCAGCACAAGAACTTCTCAGTTTGAGTGACGATGACAGAACAATTTCAATAACAGTAACACATAATCAGAAAAGATTATGTAGCAAGAGCAAACCAGTGTCAGGTTCAGCAATTGTTAATTACCAAACTTTGAGCTGAATGGCTCTATGAATCAAAGAATTTTTACACCTTCAGTAAAAAATGTCTTTCTCTATAATGATTCAAAAGAATTGGAACACTATCTTTACATGTGTTTTTGTGAAGTTTCCACTTTCTCCTAATCACTTAGAATGGGATGGTCACTCTCACAGCTACATGGTTGCTGGCCCTCAGGGCTTGAAATGTAACTTGAGCCACTAAAGCTAGCTAGCTGATCTATTTTAACCATTTCATCAACAAGAGGGCAATCTGGGATTGAGGGAAGTGGAAAATCTGATTCCAACATCTTCACAACTTGGTCCATTGTTGGCCTTGCATATGCTACTGGATGAGAGCAAAGAGCTGCAACTAAAACATGCCTTTCCATAACTTCTGCAAAGCCCAGCTCAGGCATGCTTTCATCTACAACATCTAATGGGTTGCCTTCCCTCACTTGTGACCAAGCCCAATCTGCCAACAGCAAAGTTCCGGCGCCATCAGCTTCTACAACTGCTTTTTTCCCACCCAGAAGCTCAAGAAGCACTACCCCAAAACTGTAGACATCACTTCTTTCTGATAATTGCCCATACATGGCATATTCAGGTGCAACATATCCTAGTGTCCCAGCTACCCTTGTGCTCAAATGTGTAAATCCTTCTGGTGTGAACTTTGCAAAGCCAAAATCAGCCAGTTTTGGCTCAAATGTTTGATCTAGAAGTATGTTACTAGCTTTAACATCTCTGTGGATGATGACAGGCTCTACACCGTAATGCAAATAAGCCAATCCGCGGGCAATTCCACAAGCAATCTTTTGTCGAATTGGCCAACTGAGTTTCTTCAACCTTGAATCAAAAAGATGATCATAGAGGCTTCCATTGTGCACCAATTCACACACAATTATCCTCTGGTGGCCTTGCAAAGGCACTGCCACAGTACAATAGCCTCTCACAGCAACAAGATTCACATGCCTAATGCTTGCAATAACCTCCACCTCATGTGCAAAAGCTTCAGCCCCACCAGCAGAGAAGTTCTTGAACCTTTTCAAAGCTACTTCAGACCCATCAGCTAATATTCCCTTATAGACATTCCCATAGCCTCCCATCCCAATTATGTTCTCCCTTGAGAAATTCTTGGTAGCCCTTTTGATTTCCTCAAATGGGAACTTAACCAAACTGGTATTTTCACCAATAATCTCCATGGCTGAAGCAAAACCCATCTCGGTTGACTCCATGTTTCTCTTCCTTCCCCTGTACTTCTTGTGCCTTCTCCAAAGAACCCAAACCACCAAAACTGCCACAAAGAACCCACTAACACATCCTACCAACACTGCCCAACGCATTACCTTGGTATGCCTGATCCTTTTAGTATTTACATTAAAGGCATTGAAATCTAGTGAAAACAAACACTTGACTGTGCCCAAGTTTGTAGGCCCATACCTGTTAGCAAAAGCTGCAGCATACATAAATGGATAGCTATTGCAATCTGATTCATTCCCATCCACAGGCCTACCAAAGTTAGAAGCACTCACACGCCACAACCTCTGCTTACATGAATCACAATTTGAATTATTCTCCAAAGACTGATTGCAAGAGTCCTGAATTCCCTGCAGCTCAGATTGAGAAATCAGGCTTTCAAACTGTGACCGGGTTGTGATATTCATGCAACTCTCTGTCATCAAACTGGCCTTAAATCCACAAGTGGATTGAACCCCGAACCCAGGTAACGACTCATTGCTCAAACTTTCATAGGCATGCCAACATGCCTCGGAGGCATTGGAAGGCGGGGAAAAGTAGCCAGTGGTTCGGAGATATTCTGATCGAAGCAACCGGATTCCTTCAAGCATGAACTGGCACTCTGTCTGGACATCAAGAAGCACGAGGGGTTGATTGCCTTCACGGATTATTTTACGGAAAGCATCAATGTCCAATGGACATGGAGCATTGCTCAATTTTCTATGTGGGATTTCATGGCTGCTGGCAACGCAGGAGCCAAAACTGGTGAAGCTTAAGCACAACCCAAGATAGAGGTAGAAGAAGAGAGGCATTTGAAGCAAAGTTTTTCATCAAAAATTTGAAACTGATGGTCAATACAATTGAATGTGTTTGCTTTTCAATTAAAACTTTTGCTTGAATAATCTCATCAGAAGTCAAATGAATTATGCGGTAAGCTTGCAATTCTCTTCCATTTCTAAATATATGGCTTGACAGTTGAAGACTTGGAGGGAACCAACATGGAAGTAGACATAACGGATTTTTAAAAGTGGGGGCCTTGGATGTGTTTGCTCACACCTATAAGTACTCTAAGGTTGAGAGGAATATTTTGATCACATGATTGTAGACCGTCGGATTTTGTTACAATTGTGACATTTTTTACAGGAGTTCAAGCAGTTGCTTGATAATAATTTGTGAAGCTCTCTTATGATTCCCATGGTAGTGTTTGACCTTGTCAACTTTTGAGAGTGGCGTAGAAGCTGCTTCAATCATGCAATCAACATTCAAAATAAGTCTTCTTTTATGAAGCTAATCTTGGCTAAAATGCAAATGATCTCCTTTGGAGTTTAGCAAACATTTTTACAAGTCGGTATATGAAGTTCTAGTCAAACCATTTTGGGCCTCGAAGATATTGGGTTAAGCTAGATGAAACGGACTACTCACTCCTTTACACTCAAGTTTAAAATCGAATCTTTTGCCACGAATGATGTAAAATTTGTTCCGTGAACTTGTTTTTGACGTGGACTTTTTTTTAAAAAAATCTTGTTCAAGAAGCCCTTTGTTTTTTTAGTCTTTGGAAAGTAAGAAGCCCATCTCTATTCAAGTGAATCTTTTGTCTTGTTTTCATTTTACTTTTATTTTGCATATTTTTTCAGAAAATAGGAAAGCCCTTACACCTATCGTCCACTTGATGTGCTTGATTATGACCATGAAATCAAGCAAAAACAAATTTAATGTCTCTAGTTTGGATTGGATGTCCACATCTTCATGGCCAAAATTAAAAGTATAATTGTATTACTCTATCACACAATTCTCTTTCATGAATCATTATTTAATAACGTATAATTGTATGTCGATATGAATGATCGTCTCATCACTCATGTTTGTACCATATCTGACCCTCCACTCGTACAACGACACGTGGATCTCATAAACTCGCCCAAGCACCCAAGGCCTCGGACAATCGGCATAGGCTACTGATGATATTGTCTCAAAGCAGCAAAAGATCATTACAGGGCCCAACACAGCCTACAATCGGTATCCCCTACCGATTCTGCAGAATCAACCTCGAAGCACCTGCCTGAAATATCTAAGGACTCGTGTCAACCTCACAGGGCCCTCCCACGAGTCCCACATCGGAAATGAACACCACAAGCATACTAAATGCCCTCTATAAGTATGCCCCTCCCACTACAATACAGGGGTAAGACTTTTCAGCTTGACTTTTATACTACTATATAGTCAACAGCAAGAGCTCTTAAAAACAATCTTACTCGAGCATCGGAGGGTCTTAGGCTGGTTCCACACCGGTTCCATAGACCTCACGAGCTTCGCTTATCTTCTATTCAGGATCAGCATCCAAGGACAGGAAGAATCGGCATCCAACACCCAATCGATCTCTTGATCGTCCATCCCAC
>NW_018921815.1:434768-477249 GCF_002207925.1 Prunus avium
TTTGTGTTTACACGTATAAGGACCCAATTTACTTTCCTAATGTCCCTATTTACCTTAATATTGTACTAGATGTCTTTATCCTTGTAAATTACGATATTACAAGATTACGGATGGGTTTTACAATTCTATGGAACACAGCTGTCCAAAACAGAGTAATATGAGACTTTAATATTGTAAACGTCCGTGTTTACAAGTATAGGGACCTAATTTAACTTCTGAATGTTCCACTTTACCTTAATATTGTACTTGTTTGTACCATATCTGACCCTCCACTCGTACAACGACACGTGGATCTCATAAACTCGCCCAAGCACCCAAGGCCTCGGACAATCGGCATAGGCTACTGATGATATTGTCTCAAAGCAGCAAAAGATCATTACAGGGCCCAACACAGCCTACAATCGGTATCCCCTACCGATTCTGCAGAATCAACCTCGAAGCACCCGCCTGAAATATCTAAGGACTCGTGTCAACCTCACAGGGCCCTCCCACGAGTCCCACATCGGAAATGAACACCACAAGCATACTAAATGCCCTCTATAAGTATGCCCCTCCCACTACAATACAGGGGTAAGACTTTTCAGCTTGACTTTTATACTACTATATAGTCAACAGCAAGAGCTCTTAAAAACAATCTTACTCGAGCATCGGAGGGTCTTAGGCTGGTTCCACACCGGTTCCATAGACTTTACGAGCTTCGCTTATCTTCTATTCAGGATCAGCATCCAAGGACAGGAAGAATCGGCATCCAACACCCAATCGATCTCTTGATCGTCCATCCCACTTGTAAGTTGCACTCATCTCTATCTATTCAAGATTTAGCGCCAACAACTCATAAATGGATATACAAATACATCTCACTTCTAACTCAAAGATCAAATTATAATCATCAGTTTTAATCTCTAACTAAAAATTCATTATGCTCTTCTTCTTTTTTATGTCGTTAAGTGTTATACATATAATTTCTCATGTCATTGTTTTTAGGTTGGTCGTGGATGTTTTCTGGCAGAATTGTATTGACAAAAGTATGGAAAAAGAAGCCTTTACAGCAATCCTCCACTTGATGTGCTTGATTTTGACCACCAAATCAAGCAACAACATATTTAATGTGTTTAGCTTGAATGTCCACATCTTCATAGCTAAAAGTCATGACTCAGACAATGCACATGTTAACACATCAACCGGCATATCAGCCTCCATCTCTGAATTTGATTTCACAACTCAAACACCTAATTAATACACAATACCCTAACAAAACACCATTCTCTCTTCAATGCCATTCATTTCTTGATTTCATTTCTCACACAAGAAATAAAAATTGCATGCTTATGTAAGTGGTTAAAATAAGCTTGTAGATTGCCAGAGAAGGAGCGTCATTGCAAATTATAAAATTTCGTGTAGAGTAGGTCACGAAGGTGTATTTTATTATAATATATATATATATATATATATCAATCATCCTTTTCCTTTGTAGTGGGTTACTTTATGTCGGCCAACCGTATTGGGTTGTCTTGCGATGGGACAGAACAACATTCTTCTATAATCTATATGTCTAGTGTAGGTCTCCCTCACATTGGGGATGGCGTCGGGTCAGTGTTGTTTCCCAATCTTGTAGTGGGTTACTTTATGTCGGCCAACCGTATTGGGTTGTCTTGCGATGGGACAGAACAACATTCTTCTATAATCTATATGTCTAGTGTAGGTCTCCCTCACATTGGGGATGGCGTCGGGTCAGTGTTGTTTCCAAATCCATGCATGGGTTTGCGTTCTATACCCTTGTGTTTTTATCTATATACTCCCTCTCCCCTAGTTGTTTTTGCCTAATCAAACTTTCATCATATAATGCGATTTTTGTTATAATTAGGTCTATCTAAAATAATACTTGTGACTTATAGATGATCATATATTTTCGAGCTTCACCGTGAGTATTTTCATTACCCAAATAAATAATATTGGGTTGCAACTTATGCTCAACTTACCAATGAGCTATTTCCTTTTATTTCAAAGAGGTCAATTCCGCTAAATTTATGATTGGAAGTACTTGCTATTAAGGAAATGAAATTCATAAGTTCAATTGAAGCATTTTTTATAAAAATATTGAAATTAAAGTGACTACTTTTGGATAAAGAAATCCGTCCAAAGTTGATAGTAAAGTTATTCAACACGAGTCAAGCGTACATGTAATGGTGGAATTATTCGCGCTCTACCTGAGCACTCTCCCATACTAGCAGAACACTTTTTTAGATACTATTTGTACTTTCCAAATTCCAACATAAGTGGAGAATCGCTTAAGGAACCCGTGAATAGGCTTTCTCGAAAATAATTATTGAAGGTTAAATTTGGTTGGCATAATAACTTTTGCCCAATGATGCAACATCTATTTTTATTAAAATGTGCCCTCTTATGTAGTTTATTGCACATTTTAAAATTCTTCCCCTCACATTATTTTTAAAAAGAAACTTGTTCCCTTACATCTATATAATGTTACACAATACCCAAAAAAAAAAACAAAAAAGGTATTTCCATTTCTATGGAATGAAATAAAAAGAAATGCATGGATTTCAAATATTTTAGTGCACTTAATCATTTCAAAATCCTAACATTTTCATGTATTTGGTCATTTCAAAATATGGTAAAATCTTAATATATTTTTTTTCTTTGAGATTCTTCCATAAAAGTGAAACCTCAATATCAACCAAGTAGATTGCACATATCCAAATGGAAGATCCAAAAATGGGTCATCCCTCCTTATGGGTGGATCCTGTGGTAGATTACCCTTGTTGAATTTTGAGCAAATATAATTACTTTAAAAACAAATTAAGAAGCCCAAAATTGAAAAGCTTGGCATTTTAACTGTGCCAACAAATTAGTGAAGATATCTCACAAACCAAGGCCAACATATTAAATTTGTGGAAAGACCCAAGAAATTAATCAAACCACGACCAACGTCCGCTCTCTCTCTCTCTCTCTCTCTCTGAAACTTTCTCTCACTCGGTTTAAGGTTGAGAGCAGAAGTCGCTGTCGAGCTTTGAACACTTGTCAGTAACCCAGTTCGACGCAGCAGCGACTCTTTCGGACCGATGTAAAAAAGACAACGAAAGCGAGAGAAAACAGTGCGAAAAAGGAAGAGAAAGAGTAAACAAACTTAAGACAATAATGAATGCGAGGCTCTTCCATATTTAGTTTCTAGATTCCCTTCTCTTTTACTTATGGATAATAACAAGAAGATTTTGTAGCTTTAGAAAAATAAAATATTTTTGCCTTTAAAAGAGAGATTAGCAGGGCCTCCTTGTTGAGTGCATTTTGCATTTTGCTTGGCCAGGCTAGTGGTTCTTGCTGGTTTATGACAGTGTTCATGGCGGATGGTGAAGAGCAGGGACCTTATTGTCTATGGTATGTGTGCTTTCTCCTTCATGTTCTTTCATTTGGGTATATCTTATACCTTCATGATTTAAAATTTTACCATTTTGTAATGTTTTATGTTGAGGTTCAGCTTGTGGGTCCTGTGGATTATGTATGCCAATGTAAAAGCTGTGGTCTTTTCTGCATATCTGAGATGATTCTTCTTTCTTTTGTTTATCCTTTTTCTAAGCTTTTCTATTGATTTTTTGGCTTGGGATCTTTTAGATTTTCAATGTCTGTGCAATGGCAAAGAATGGTATAAAGCTTTTCCTTTTTGGCACTTTGGCAAGTTTGCAGCATCATTCAGTATTAGGAACCCTTGGCAATTCTTGTATCTTTCCTGCCCTGTTTCCAGTGGTGGATGATATATTGATTTTGAGTCTGAAATTGTGGAAATAACTTTCAAGGGAATGTCTTAGCCTTTTTAATCCTTCACTAGAGCCGTGATGGCTGGCTTATATCTGCCCTTTCAGAGATGCAGATTCTGATTTTCACTTCCTTCATTTTTTGTGATTATAGATTCTTTGCCAACATTTTGATTTACTTCTATCCAGGGGGGCTGGAAAGGATCCTGAAAACTTAATGGTGAAGGCACCAGACGAGGTTTCTAAGGTGAAACAGAAAAGAAGAGGTGTTCTACTTCCTTGTGCTTCTGCCCAAGGCAACTTCCTTTCCTCTTTGTGTTTATCTGTTTCCATGTTCTAATTCGTCTGTCATAATGCTTGGTTTCTTCTCTGTAGATTTGAGATGTTTGGACATAGAAAAGGAGAAAGAAGATGCCCAAACTCCTAGAGGAGTTTTAGAAGTTTGCATAAGAAGCTTTGAATCTGAAACTAGTGTTTCTGAAAATAGCACAACAGAATCAGAAGCTCCTTGTCCAAATTCAAGTTCACGTTCTCACTGGCGTAAATTTTTTAAATTATGGAGTAAAAGATCAATTAAGCGCTTAGCCTCCTTCCCTCCTCTTGGTGTGCCAAAGATATCATCAAGAAGAAGGATCAGGAGTGCAAGAGAGAATCCAGGACTAGCTAATATATACAACTTCAAGTCTTCGCTGGTGACCTTTACCTTCTCTGACCTCCAAAGGGCGACCAATAATTTTAACAGTGGTCTGTAATTTCGTCCACAAATTTAAACCTACTATCCAATATGAGACTCATTTGTTTCACATTTATAGCAGAATTTACAAAACTGTAAATGCAAGACTACTGACTTGAATTTAATCCATATAGAAACTTCAAATGGAAGTTTTATTTTCATCTTGATTATGATATTTTCTTCGTGGTTCCTATTTCTTGCAGAAAATACAATTGGTAAGGGTGGCTATTCCGAAGTTTATAAGGGTTGTTTGAAAAATGGGCAGCTTATAGCAGTAAAGCGGCTGACTAAAGGAACATCAGATGAGAAAACAGCAGGCTTTCTATCTGAACTTGGCATTATAGCTCATGTAGATCATCCTAATACTGCTAAGTTAATTGGATGTTGCGTTGAAGGAGGAATGCACCTTGTTTTTGAATTATCTTCACTTGGGAGTTTAGGATCTCTCCTGCACGGTATGATCATGATTTGTAAATTCATGTTCTTAATTTAAAGTGCTTATTGGTTTATGGATTTCTTAAGTATTCTACACATTCCAGGTCTGAAGGCTAACAAACTGGATTGGAGTAAAAGATATAAAATCGCTTTGGGGATAGCAGATGGTCTGCTGTATCTTCATGAGAGTTGTCAGAGGCGAATCATTCATAGAGATATTAAGGCTGATAATATTCTACTTACAGAGGATTTTGTGCCTCAGGTATTTCCTCTTTCTGCTGTCGGTTTGTTTTTATCATAATGTGTAGCCTAGGATTACAAACAGTTATGGCAATGTAGAAAACTGTGAATGATGATTGCCTCTTTCATATTGGCAAAGAACAATTAACAGTACTAAACTATGTCTCGTTTTCGTTTATCACTTTAAATTTGACTTACTGATCAGTATGCCAATTTATACCAGATATGTGATTTTGGGCTTGCGAAGTGGCTACCCAAACAATGGACTCATCACAATGTCTCAAAATCTGAGGGCACATTCGGGTATGTATGGTAGCCTCTTTCATTTTACAGTTAAATAACGCATTTTATAGTTCAATTTCTTCATTATACCCTTAAATGGCAGGTATTTTGCCCCTGAATATTTCATGCATGGAATAGTTGATGAAAAAACGGATGTTTATTCTTTTGGAGTCCTGCTTTTGGAGCTTATCAGCGGGCGTCCAGCTTTGGATGATTCTCAGAAAAGCGTTGTAATTTGGGTAAATTTGCTTCTGCATAGTTTGAAACATACCATCTCATGTTGTCAATATATACAAGCCCTGGCTCCCTTTTAAATTTTTTTTTTCCTCTGTTGTAGGCAAAGCCTTTGCTTGATAACAATGAGATCAGGGAGCTTGTTGATCCTTCTATTGGTGACAACTATGACCAGAAAGAGATGGATCATGTGGTTTTGACTGCATCTTTATGCATTGAGCAGTCTTCTATTTTACGTCCGCGAATGAGTCAGGCAAGTACAAATTAAAGATGCATATCTATTATGCAGCTTGCTTCATATTTTCATGGTTTGTGTAAGTTCACAATCAGAAGAAGTTAAGGCAGAAAAATGACTAGCCTGAATGTGATCTAACATTGTGTTGTGGCACACTATAAAATTGTAAATGCATTTAAAACCAAAAGAAAACAAAAAGAAGGAAAATTAGGAATGAGTTCATACTACCTACCCTTTAGATGCTTTAAAAAATGTATTGTATGGGATGGCAGATTGATGAACAATTCTTTGGTTGTGTGCAGATTGTGGTACTTCTAAGAGGCGATGAATATGTATCGAACTGCGCAAAAGAATCGAAAAGGAGGTCTCATCAAAGAACATACTCGGAAGAACTGTTGGATGCACAAGAATATAATTCAACCAAGTATCTGGGCGATCTCAACCGTCACAAGCAGGTTGCTTTTGGTTCATGAAATAGGTGGAGAGAATATTTGAACAATGTTTAATTATAGCAGTTCTCATAGACTCTTTTCTCTGGGTGCTTGCAAGTCCCATGGAAGTCTACTGGTTTTATATTGATCTCCATGGACATGGTGCTTGAAAGCACTCTCTCATCACTGAAATGGTGGCTTCTGTCTATCATTGTAAATTCATGTCAGATGCCATGAATTCCATGTAAAAAAAAAAAGTTTTTCCTTTCCATATGAACACCCTAATGGCGCCGCTTTTGTTCTTCCATTGCTCAAACTTGTTGGATTTTTACTTTTGTTTGCTTGTCCATTGTTAATGGATTTTTTAGGTTCAAAATATTTGTTCTTTGGTCTGAAATGAAGACTTTGTTTGTGTTTCTCTTGGGGGTGGGTCGTTAAAAAAGGTCCATATCCAAAATGCAACACGCCCAACAAATGGGCCTAGCCCAACATAATCTGGTACTTTTTAAAATTTACTTTAGATTAATTTTTATATATAAAAAATAAAAAAAATAAAAAAAGTCAATCTCAGATTTCTTTCTTGTTTAACCTGTTAAGAGATGACAGCAAATATTCATATCACCGTTGTCCATTAAAAATAAAAAACAAACGTGTTGTGTTCCTCATCTTGGCTTAAGATATTCTCGTCCCTTGTCGTAAAGAAACCAAATGTCCCCTGTTTTTCAAATTATATTATTCCTTACGTTATGCCTATAATATCACGGGTCTCCCCGAGAGTTCCAACTAATCCCGTTTGGCCCCCCACATTTTCATCAAATACTGATATTGACCCTAATGGGCCTTTCAATGCTTCAAATAAGATTCAAAAAGACTAGTTTGACCCCATATTATGCGATTCAAGAAAGGGAGAAAACAACGAATTCCTCAAAAAATAAAATATGGGAACTTCTTCAATTCTGGATTAAATCTTATATCAAGGGAAATTTAGATCTTTTTTTTTTTTTGATACATTGACTCACTAATCTTTGAATTTGTGTAAAAAGATAAGGAAAGTTTTAAATCAATTATCATTATCACTTACCAATACATGTTTTTTGTTTTGTGTTTTTGGCTATACAAGATTGAGTGGAAGAATTTCTCACCCAATAAAAAACACGAAAAATTCCAACAACAACAAAAAAATAACACGAAATATATATTTTTTTCGTTGTTTTTCTTATACAAATGATAGCCTAAATTAATATGATTTACGAGAGATAAATTCGAACTTCGGTGTAAAGGATCTCATCTCACTACTTTGACAAACTGGCTTAACTCATGTTTTAGAGAGTTTTGTTTCAAATAGAAAGGACGCGTGAGGGCAAAATCGTAAATTTGCAACCATTTTCGTTTTCCTTTTAATTGTCAGTAAATTCCTAGGGAACCAACGAGATTATCCAAATCCTACTGGGATACATTCGACATTTCCCCAAATTAGCTTACAGTGCAATTAACACCAAGCAAGCACAGAGAGAGAGAGAGAGAGAGAGAGAGAGAGAGAGTCTAAAGCAAAAACAAAACTAAAAAGCCAGATAGAGAGAGAGAGACAGAAACCCACATTTCCATTCCAAACCGAAACGAACCGTCTCCATTTCAAAGCCTTCCAAGGTCAAAACTCAACCACCACCACCTTCCCTCCCTCCGTAAAAAACGACGCCGTTCCAATCCCCCTCCTCCTCACCCAACTATCTTATGCTGTTGCTGATCGCCTTAAGTCGGCGACCGTCGTCGGCGGTGGGGTCCACTCCTCCCACTCGCGGTAACTCTCCGGTGGCCGGTTGCATTCCCCGGGCTCTTATTGCCTGACTATGAAGAAGAACCAAAACAACAATAATAGCAAGCTTGTTCAGACTAATCATCACCATCATAGCAATACTAATGGCTTCCTTCCTAATTCTCTGAAATTCATTTCTTCTTGCATTAAAACCGCCTCTTCCGGTGTCCGGTCAGCCGGCGCCTCCGTCGCCGCCTCCATCTCCGCTGACCCTCACGATTGCCGCGACCAGGTTTAATTTCGTTTTTCAAATTTTAAAATTTGTTTATTGCATGTTCCTTGATTAGGAAGTTTGTGGAATTGGAGAACTGGTTTAGCAATTGATTTTCGGGAAATTGTGTTGTTTTTTTTGTTTGGTAACAGGTAAAATTGAAAGATAAAGGAAATGAAAACGAAATTTTAATTTTTACTTAGTTATTTGTGTTTAGTTGCTGAGACAAATTTGAGGGAAAGACAAATAGGAAGTGAGGGAGTTTTGAGTTTTCTTTTTTTGTCTTCTTTTTGAGTTAATGTCATTTAATTTGGCATAGAGTGAAATGAAGAGCTCAAGCTTTGTGCTCGATTGTTGAGAAAATTGAAGGAGAACAATTAAAATGTGAGGGGATTGGTTGGCTCTTGAAATTGAATTTTCCTTTGGAGTGAATGGTTGGCTCTTGAAATTGAATTTTCTTCAGTTTAAATATGTTTGGTTGGTCGGATAATGAGGGTGGAGAATGAATGAAGCGCTTGGCTGTTGTGCTTCATGTGAAATTGAGTGTTTTCGAAAGTGGACACTACAACTTAGTTGTTGTGCTTGTCAGAACTGATGTTTTAGAGTGGTTAGTATTTTGAGGATGGGGATCAAACACAGCCAATTTATGATCAGACATATATTGATGGTGATCAAATTGATAATCTAAGAATGTTGATATTGGATCATATTGGATATGGATATGGCCCGGGGAAATTTAAGAATGTTGAATGGTAATATCATTTTTGGATGATGGCAGCCATTATTATTTATTGATGGTGATCAAATTGATAATCTTATGCTGTCTGAAGGATATGGATATTGTGGAACATTATTACGTACCCTGTCCATGAGGTTTTGATGTTTTTCATTGAAACAATCATCCAATTAATGTCCAGTAGACCATTAGCATTTCAAACCTAGCATATACATGTAAGAAAATCCTGGAGTATATGGTGTCTAAATTGAGCATTCAACTAAGATAGAAGTCAAAATATAACAAAAACATGCTTTTGGAAACCTGGAAATTTCTGTACGATGATGGTATATGTTTAAACTGTGAGATTTATGAGTAAATGTGAGCTGTGGGTGGTTGTAAAATGGTGAGGCACAGAATTAGTGTGTCATTGCTTTTAAAAAACTGGAAGTTGTAAGAGGCACTGTGTACACTTTCAACATTTTCTACAGTCAAATGCTTTGTTTGCCTTATGATATAGAACCAACTAGAACGTACATGAAATGCAATTGATTTAATGGGTTTGAGTAACTTCTTTGTGTAGAATCTATTATTAGATTCAATGTATCAGTGTAGTTTAATTTGTTGTGGCAAACAGGTGCTGTGGGCTTGCTTTGACAGAGTAGAGCTTGGTCCATCTTCCTTCAAACATGTTCTACTACTGGGTTATTCCAATGGCTTTCAAGTCCTGGATGTTGAAGATGCCTCTAATGTCAATGAACTTGCATCAAGGCGTGATGATCCAGTTACATTCTTACAGATGCAACCTCTGCCTGCAAAGTGTGAGGGTCAGGAAGGATTCAGATCTTCACATCCTTTACTCATGGTTGTTGCGTGTGATGAATCAAAGAGCTCAGGTATGACGCAAACAGGGAGAGAGGGGTTGGTCAATGGTCATACTGAGCCTCAAACAGGAAACCCTCCTTTGTCTCCTACAGCTGTTCGGTTTTATTCGCTAAGGTCTTGCAATTATGTTCATGTTCTGAGATTCCGTTCAACTGTGTATATGGTTAGATGCAGTCCTCAAATAGTAGCTGTGGGTCTTGCATCACAAGTAAGCATTAACTTATCCCACGTATTCATTAATATTATATGCATTTGGAAATGCACAGCTTTACTTTTTTTCTCTTCTCCTTCCAGCCAAACTGTAGAGGCTGAATAACTGTATCATCTTATAGATGTTTTTTTGGGTGTGTGAGCGTTTGTGGAAAGTTCACCATGTTCCTTTAATAAACCAGAAGAACCAGATTGGATGGTTGCAGGTTACTGGTTTCAGACATTCACTGCAGAAGCTACATCATTTAAATATGAAAGTTATGTAATTCGTATGACTAAATAGGTAATGAAAAGTATTCGAACCTGGCTTAAGTTCTTTTTCTTTTCCAACTGTTTGCTGGCAGATATACTGCTTTGATGCGGTCACTCTTGAGAACAAATTCAGTGTCCTTACTTATCCTGTCCCCCAGTTGGGAGTTCAAGGACTGGTTGGGGTCAATATTGGATATGGTCCCATGGCTGTTGGTCCCAGGTGGTTGGCTTATGCTTCCAACAACCCTCTGCTATCAAACACAGGCCGCCTCAGTCCGCAAAGTCTTACTCCTCCAGGTGTTAGTCCATCAACTTCACCAAGCAGTGGGAGTCTGATGGCTCGATATGCAATGGAATCTAGTAAACAGTTAGCAACCGGTTTACTGAATCTGGGAGACATGGGTTACAAAACCTTGTCCAAGTACTATCAAGAGTTTATACCTGATGGTTCCAGCTCTCCTGTGTCATCAAATTCTAGCTGGAAAGTTGGGAAGGTTGCATCACATTCAACAGAAACAGATATTGCTGGAATGGTAAGTTTTCTTTCTAGCTGAAAATTATATTTTAATCTTACACTGGAATCATCATTGTTTCACAGCATACTTATAAAAAAGAAAGGATTTATTTTTTATATTTTGAGTTATAAATTCCATTTCCTTGAGACAATCTGTTTGAGGTGAGCTTAAGAATCTACCGGCATACTTACTATTGCTTAATAGTTATTATTATTATTATTACTATATTTTTAACTATTGCTCAATAGTTTAGAAAAACCCAATACTAAATAGCAGCGGGATGTGGTTGGTTTTTATAGTGTCACAATGTTTTACGTTATTACGTTCAGCAATTCTGATTGAAGCATATTTACTTACTCAAAATGGTCTTTGCAGGTTGTTGTAAAAGACTTTCTTTCCAGAGCTGTTGTATCACAATTTAGGGCACATACTAGTCCCATTTCTGCTCTATGTTTTGACCCAAGTGGGACTCTTCTTGTTACCGCCTCAATACATGGAAACAATATCAACATTTTTCGAATAATGCCAACCTGCTCGCATAATGGATCAGGCACTCAAAGCTATGACTGGACTTCTTCTCATGTGCACCTTTACAAGCTACATCGTGGCATGACATCTGCTGTACGTTCTGGCCTTTAAACGGGTTCTCTTATGCTCTTTCTATTATGTTCATATGTTGATCTGGGCTTTGTTTTTCCTTGTGCTTATTATACAGGTGATCCAAGACATCTGTTTTAGTCAATATAGTCAATGGATTGCAATTGTTTCATCCAGGGGGACTTGCCATATTTTTGCTTTGTCCCCCTTTGGTGGTGACACAGTTCTTCAAATTCAGAACTCTCATGTTGATGGGCCTACTCTTTCACCAGTTCCATCTGTACCATGGTGGTCTACTCCTTTTTTCATGACAAATCAGCAACCTTTTTCTCCACCACCGGCAGTTACCCTTTCTGTGGTTAGCAGAATAAAGAATAATAACTCCGGTTGGCTCAACACAGTTAGTAATGCTGCATCTTCTGCAGCAGGAAAGGCTTCCATTCCGTCTGGGGCTGTTGCCACTGTATTCCATAGTTCTTTACCTCATGATCTGCGATCTTCTCACGCGAAGGTCACTGCTTTGGAGAACCTATTGGTTTACACTCCTTCTGGCTATGCAATTCAATATAAACTACTTCCATCAGTGGGGGGAGAGCCAGGTGAAGCTGTTTCAAGAACAGGGCCAGGTTCTTCAGTGCAGATACAGGATGAAGATTTGCGAGTGAGAGTTGAGCCTCTTCAATGGTGGGATGTTTGCCGAAGAAATGATTGGCCTGAAAGAGAGGAATGCATTTCCGGGGTTATGATTGGGAAACAAGAATGTGTGGAGACAGTCATGGATGGTTCTGAATGTGACGACAATGATATTGGGGATAAGGAGTTGGTAAAACCCCCTGAGCGATCTCACTTGTATCTCTCCAATGCTGAGGTTCAGATCAATTCTGGAAGGATTCCAATCTGGCAAAAGTCTAAGGTACCTTTTATATTTTGACAGTGAGATCCCTTTGATTGTCAGCATTATCAAATATGTTTGTGATCCCTTCATTTATCTGTTAGATATATTTCTATACAATGAGTCCGTTGGGCCCTAGTGAGCTAAATTTCACTAAGGATCTTACTGGAGGAGAGATGGAAATAGAGAAGGTTCCTGTTCACGAGGTGGAAATTAGGCGGAAGGATTTGCTACCTGTTGTTCATCCTTTTCATAGATTTCAGTCTGAATGGAGTGGCAGGTAATTTAGCTGTTGTATTCATCAAGTTGTGGTATCCTTGCTATTATTATCTTATTCTACCTCTCTGGTAACTACCTTATTATTTATGTTAACATGGAAATGAATTTGTGCCTTTATTTGTTCTATAGCATTTCGTATGGATCCATCTTATTTTTCTTTTTCTTGCTTGTAGAGGGTTATTACTTCCCTGAAAATCTGTATTTATGATGACTTTTTTCTGATGATGGTGGTTCTGTATGGTTTGATGACTTTTTCTGGAAAGCTATATTTTTACGTCCCTAATTTATATGGCAGATGATGAAAAATGGACTGTTCATATTTTTTAACACGACCTTTATTGTGTTGTTTAAATTGTCCAAACTTACATGTCTCGTGAGGCTTGTATGTTCCGTGAGCATGGTGTTTCCAAATTATTAACTCAATAGTATAACTAAAATAACTTTTGAATATATTAACAACTAATTAGTTTTTTTGGGTGCTTTATGCAGGCGTGTAGTTGGAGGATACTCAAGTTCATCTTCTGATTCTCATGAAGCTAAAGAAAACTTTCAGGAAAAGGGTGGTATTTCCGATGACAAGGTGGCACCTACTGGCTCAGCTGAAAACCCAGATGTTGGTAAGATAAGTGTTTATGATGTAATATCATTGTTTTATCGGTAGAAGAGGACTTTCTAATGCCACTTTTGTTTTTTAATGAATTGTTAGGTGATTCTTATCCATCCATTCACCAACCCGGGAGTGGACGTAATGGCGAAAAAAGAGGGAGATCTTTTTTGGTGTCACCTGACTCACCTCTACTGAACCAAAGCTCCACAAACAAAAATATTATGTTAATATCTTCGAAACAACCTACCTCAGGTGTTTCTGTTGTTGAGAATAGTAATTATTCAAATAGTCTATCCACTTTAACAACCAGCTCCCTTTCAGCCGATAGAACTTTTGCAAAAGAGGTTCGGTCGGTGAATAGTGGTGGGGCCAGTGAAGGTTCCAATATAAGTTCTAACCGTTCTGATCTGAGTATGAACATCCTCGATGAGGGACCAGTACAAGAATCGCTGGATTTTGAGCAGTTTTTCCATGAGGGCTATTGTAAAGCATCGCCTCTTAGCAACTTTCATGAATCAACTGAAGTTGTAACTGATGCGGATAGCAGCAGCCCCCATGATAGGGGGAAATGCGAGGAAGATGGTGACAGTGATGAAATGCTTGGTGGTATATTTGCCTTCTCAGAGGAAGGTAGGACCATAAACATGTACCACTTGTTCACTTTTATATTGAATTTCCTTATTTTTGGATATTTACATAAAAGATGAATGCTGCTTGAGCGCTGACCCCTGCTATACTTGTTTATTGTGTTTTCTAGCATTTTCAAATGTGGCATAATCAATTAATATTTTACTGGATTTCATTGACACCATATTGGCTTCTCATGCCTGCTATCTAACACTTACGCAATGATCCTGCTTTGCACATGCTTTTGGATTTTTATGAAAAATATGTTTGGGCATAGTATCAATGGAACCGGATGGAAATAGCATGTGATATATGATTCTATGTTGGAAAAGTGGAATGGCTATCCATTGACGTTTCCATACTTTCTGTTGCAGGATGATGTACCTTTCGGTGCTCGAATTCTAGCGAAGTAATCAGACCTTTTCTTATTTTCAAAAGGTTAAAAAAAGATTGGCCAAAGCTCAGCCAAATGCTGGTGTGGAATTTAATTGATGAAGTTTCAGAATTGAAGTTGTTTCTTTTCAGCGATGGAGATGCTACTGACTTAATCTTTGGTTCGTCATGGTGCTGCTGCTGGGGCAAATGCCTGGTACCTTCCCTTCTAATTCTCATGTAAATGTTGTAAATTGAGATCCATAATAGAAATGATTTGTGTGGACAGGTTCTTTATGTGATGCGTAACATTGTTCATTCTTCAAACAAAAGGAAAAAAAAAGAATAAAGTGAAAATCTAAAGAGAGATTATAACTGTACAAGTTGCATTCCTTGCTTTTGTGGTTAGTTCATTGTCTGGATCTTTCTAATTCAATCTCTGTATATGGGTTCAATTCAAGCATCATTCTTTTGGTACAGGAGTTATACAAAATTTTCCTATAATGCCTTTGAGGATTTAATTTAATTGGCATTGGCTTCTTAGGTTCCAGTCTTGTCAGTTTATAATTTCAATTTTCATTGGCTAAAACTAAAGGCATGTGAACATTATTGACTGCCTAGCTTCTTATGAACTAGAATTTAAAAAACACAGAAAAAGAAGTTCAACTTAAAATGGATAAGAATAATAGAGACATGCCTACAATGCACATTATCACCTGTATGGATTTGTGTGTTTATGGCGTGCATATGGTTGTGGTTGTGTTTTCAAGAAAGACAAAATGTTCAAAAAAATCCATATTTTTAAAAAAATTCAAAATTGTTCAAAAAAATTGTGGCCAATTTCAAAAATTTCCCAAACAGGGAGAATAATTGCCATAAATACAAAAGATGTGATGTACAATATTTACTGGTACTAGTAACGAGAAAACATTGTGGCTCCGTTTGGTTCACGGAATGAATTTGATGGGAAATCATTTCCCATGTCATTTCCCAAGGGATGGGAAATGTTGATTCCTTTCCCATGTTTGGTAATGCCGGGAAAGTGATCCGGAAATATTACTTTATTTTCTTTCCCATGTTTGTTTTGAGTAGGAATGGAAAACATATTTTGTTTAGTTTCCCAATTGTACCCCTATTTAAAAAAAAAAGAATATCAATAATTGTTGGATAAAAATTGTAATTATGAATTGTTAGTAAGAACAAATTAGTCAAAAAAAATTGTATTTAATGCTAGTTTTACTTTCCCATGGGAAGGGAAAGTGAAACCCAAGGAGGAAGGAAGGATTCACTTTCCCTTCTACTTTCCCATGTGCTAGGAATCGTTTTCCCATGCCTGACTTACCAAACATGGGAAATGAATTGATTTTCCATGCCCAAAATTCCTTTCCCATGAACCAAACGCAGCCTGTGGGAAAAAGGCTTGTTGATCCATAGCTTTGGATTCTACCAAACATGCAACATTCTTGTAATTTTGTGGCCTACCATGCTAATATGAATTCAAGTTTGAAGATGGTATTAAATTTAGGGACCCACTTTGATGCCCTTCATATCATATCAAGAGGAAGACTGGAAGAGAATACAGAATGGAATGGGGGAGTGGTCCCTTCTCTCTCTCTCTCTCTCCTACAAAAAATGTGAACCCAATTTGATTGAATGCCATGATTAAACATCTCATTCTCTCTTGTACAGAACAGAAGAGAGGAGGAGAAGGGGCTAGGTTGGGTTTTGGTTTTGGTTTGGTTTGGGCCCTGTGACGTTGGTACTATGGCATGCCCGGTCGGTACGAAAACGGTCGGCTTTTGTCGTTTGAGGTCTTGGATTTGTCGTCATCAATGATCAATGTGGGTTCAAATGAGTCACTTCCCATGTGGTCTCTATTGTCCTTGACTCGAGTAAGTAAAAATAAAATCCCTAAGCTAAGCCATCCTTAGATAGTGGTGGAGGCAATATCTTAAGCATGCGGTTGATTCGGAGATAGTGCTAAATTCAGTCGCTCGTACATATACGAGTTAATTCTAGTTATTGATGCATATGAGACTTACAATACACGAATAATCAGAATCCACTCGTCCGTGCTTGAAAGTAACATTTTTTACTTTATAGTTCTAGATGTCTAAAAAGTGTTTTTGTTGGTCAGCAAAGTTGAACGAAATTGGGGTCAAGAGTCAAAGACAGAAGATGTGTAATTCAAGCGAGGGCCCACAGTAATTCATCAATCAATTTGGGAATTGTATATGTGAAAAGATATCACATTTGGTTTGATTGGTATAAAAAATAACAGATGGACTCAAAAACAAAAATTCAACAAAGAAACAATGAGATGAAGGAAGCTTATCCAAACTCCCAAGTCATAGGTCCCAACAAAGTTGATCATTAACAATGAGGGTTGTGAGTGACAACTCATACATTGATCTCAATCCAAATTGAGCCACAAAAAAGAAACACACATCAATCTTGAACTACCCTAGTGGGTAAATAGTAAGGTCCAAATCTTGTTGCTATTATTATAAATTCCCATCATTTCTCACAGAACCCTAACAAAAAAAATCATTTTTCCCATTTGAATTCAATCATGCAAACGCAGCCTCTTGCAAGCAACGTGTTACATGTAAAGATGCCCAACCCAACCCCAATGATGCCTCAAAATTTGTGACAATTTGCAAACAAATGCAGCCAAAATCCCGTATGCGTGCCCCCTACACACAGTGCTTTGAGCTTCTGACATGTGTCCCATGCCTGCAAAAATTACCCACCCCTCCTAAAATTGATAGATGAACCGAGTTATTACTGAGCTTGAAGAAGTAGCCTGAAACAATGGGGTCACTGAGGCCCGAGCTCTGCTGAATTGTCCCTCTTTTCAGTTTCCTGGTATTAACCAATTATCGATGCGAATGTACCAACCAATCAAACAGCAACAACGCAAACAACCTAACAAAGACAAGAGCAACATCGATTTAATTATAAAGAATCTTGAAAAGATTGAGAGATCAACGTTAAATATTGTTAAGGAGTACGAATGAAAAAGAAAGGTATGGATGGAGGGAGGAGTGGGTAAACATAAATGGTTTTTATTTTATTTTATGTTTTTTGTGTGGGTGTGGAGAAAAGGGTAAAAATAAAAGGCTATCACATGCCCGTTGAGAATTCATCAGACAAGAAAAGTTCAATACTTTATTTATTATGTTACACCAACTTAACTCTTTGTACATAGAAATGTTAAAATTTCGCTTTTATTGTTGTTATTATGATGACAAAGTCTATCCCAAAAAATAAAATAAAAATCCAGAAGATATGGATGGAGCTTTGTCTGAAGTCACTTTCCCATCATATGTCACTTGAATTTGGCTTCTGCTTCTCTTGGGTTAGCAGTATGATTTTGTGACCTAAAATCTCTCTTACTTTCATGTATGTAGAATCTCAAATGTTTGCACTCGAATTCCCAAGGTATCATAGTTGTGTGTGAGAGAAATTCTCTCCTATGTAGTTTAGACTATCGCTTATACTATAACAAAAAATCTCAAATGTTTGTAAGATTGTATTTGTCCAAATAACTTTTATGTTATGCTAATTAATTATACATGAGTTTGGTACTGAGTAATAGACAAGCAAAAACTCCCACAACAAGAATGGACCAGACTTGGAAATTATCACACTCCCCCAACACAAGTTAAGTTAGCACCTTGGAGAGGAAAAACAAAAGAGAAAACTAGCTCCATGAAATCATATATTAGAGAGAGAGAGAGAGAGAGAGTAGAGCAATAATTACTGAAAGAAAAAGAAGGGAAGGTACATGGCATCAGGTTTTGGATCTTGTGATGCTTTTTAAATTTGGAAAGAAGTTGGGTGCTTATCTTAACCTTATATAATGTGTTGAGAAAAGAAATAAAAAGAACAGAGAATTACAAAATTAGCTAGCTAGTAGCCAAATAAGGAATACCAGAAAGGGTGACTTCATGTACTATACATGTATATGCATGTATAACCCACAAAGGTAGGAATCTTAATTAACAGCATCCCTCCTCTCCTCAGTCTACAAAATAAAAATAAAACTTAAGCAACCCTTCCATTGGGGTTTGTTCTATTTAAAGAGGGGGAAGAAGGTGCAATGAATCCATAAGATCTGTAGAAAACACAAAAACAAAAGAATGAGTGCTGTGAAGCTTGAGAGTGAAACAATGGCTGATGGTGTGTCTCAGTTGCAGAAGCAGTTGGTTGACTACACAGCTTCACTGTTCGATGAGGTCAGTATATTGGATGATATAGGAAGTTTGTGTGTGTTGGTTCTGTTCAGCTTATTGGGTTGGCTTCTTTTTCATTTCCTTTTTTTTTTAATGATAAGTTTTTCTTTTGTTTGAAGGCTTTTCTGGATGAACAGTTCAACCAGCTTCAGCAACTGCAAGATGAGAACAACCCAGATTTTGTAGTTGAAGTTGTGTCTCTTTTCTTTAAAGATTCTGAAAGGCTTGTGGATGAACTGACCAAAGCTCTGTAAGAATTAAAGATTTCTCATCATTAATTTTCCCAATATTTATCTTTTTTCAAGTAACTTTCTTGCCTTGGTACGGTATATATGGTTCTACTTCTACAGTCAGGGCCTTATTAGTCTCTTTATTATTTTTTATTTTCTCTTTATTTTTGGGTGCAGAGATCAGCAGGCTGTTGACTTTAAACTTGTGGATAAAAATGTTCACCAATTGAAGGGTAGCAGCTCCAGGTATATGTTATTTTTCCCCTTATAGGCCCCTACTGGTTATTTCATATATTTACAGAATGCACCTGTCTCATGCATCCCCCTTATGTTCAGCATGGGAAGAAGCACTCTTCTGACCTTTCAAGTCACTTTGATATCTTTCACCAAAAAAAAAAAGTCACTTTGATATCACCATATCAGTTGCTGTGTGATGCAAACACATCCTTTTAAGTTGAAACATTCAAAACTTCCATTGAACATTTCAGTGGAATTGTCTTGGAAAATATCTGAAACATAGAATTGGACCAGTAGGACTTCCAACTGTTCCAGCTTTGAAATGAAAATTTAAGCAAGACTCAAAGCTCCCTTTGGCTGAAATTTCTTTTTTAATTTGGAGGGTTTATCATCAAGCAGAAATGTCATATCAGCAAATCTTTCATACTAAAGTCCAAATCTTTAAGTTGTTTTCTTGGAAAGATATATAGTCATTCTCTCCACTTTGTCCCACATGAAGGCATGTACGCTTACTTACAAGAGTCATTAGAATATATAGCATTTCCAAAGTATTTGTCAGCTAAAAAAATAGCTCTTTTTTTTAGTTGTACTTGTTCTTGTCTATATATATGTTTCTTCTGTTGTTGTTTCATGAAGAAAATTTGGTTCTTGCAATAACAGCATTGGTGTTCAGAGAGTTCAGAGGGCCTGCATTGCATTTCGTGACTGCAGTGAGGAGCAGAATGTTGAAGGGTAAATAAAATTTGGTCTTTCACTACCATGAGTTTGAGAAAATGTTCATATATATCTGAATGAAAAATATTGGTCTGCAGGTGCCTAAAGTCTCTCCAGCATGTGAAGCATGAGTATTCTCTTGTGAAAAATAAGCTGGAAACTCTTTTCAAGGTAAGTAGAAGATATTGTATCATAAACAAGCATGCATGGTAGCTTTCGGTCTCAAAGCCCTGATGTCCTTCTTGTTCATATGCAGCTGCAGAGACAGCTTTTGGCCGCCGGCGGTCCACTGCCAAGGTAATGATGCTTCATGATGAAAGCCAGTGGGGGAAGTTATTATCAGCAGATAAAATAACAGAAGCAAGCACACATGGGGGGGGGGGGGGGGGGGGGGTGATTGTCGTAGCTATATTTGTGATTGTCGTAGCTATATTTGTAGAGGAAGCTTGCTTTTTAGTTTCCTCTTCTATTTATCTCTTATTTGGTTGAGCATCCAGATTGCTTCGGGCTCAAAGAAGCTGAACTGAGTTAGTATGGTTAAGGTTGTGAATGACTATTTCTACCTCTTAATAGTATCTCTATGGCAAAAGTTTCTTACGCAAAAACCAAACGGCAATAAGTTACTACCAGCTGCACTTAATCTCTAGTGAGTGGGAGGGAGTGTGGTAACTTTGAGTCCAAGCAGCACTGAAAACCAACTACTCAAAATCTGATAGATAATGCAATGAAAAGTTGCTTTCTTTTCTATGTTTAAAAAATTTCGGATTCACCCAAGTAAGCAATTGGGTAAAATTAGTTTCATAATCAGTGCATAATAATTCATGTTAATGACTGGTAGATGGCACAAAAGCAAATGTACATGAGCAAGAAGAGTACTTGTGGTGTGGTTTGTATCATTATGAAATTAAATGTGCCACATTATCACAAGTTTCATTTTCTCTACCAACCATTTGTTGTATATTGTTGACTAATTATAGCATGGCTTTTTTCTTGCTAACATTTAATTAAGCATGTAACGAGGATTATATCTATTAGTATCGAGGATATTATGATTAACAACTTGATTCGATGATACTTCTCTTTTCAATATTAGAAGAGGTCCTTAATTTGATTCCACCCTCCTATATTGATATAAAAGGGTATGGAGGGTATTAGGGTATTGAAAAAGGAGAGAAAAGCCCATTTTGTTGGGATGATTTAGTTGAATGAGCAGTATTAATTTTTAATTAAATCAGCATTCCATGATCACATTACATTCAATGAATGAAGAGATAGATGTACAGTTCAAGGTCAAGTTACTGTCAAATGTATTTTAATGTGGCGTGGGATATCTACAGGACAGTCTGGACTGGATGGTACTAATGAGAAAATAATAGACCTGCACTGCATGCTGTGTTGGTTTGTATGTATGTATGATTTTATGCTTCTTGGTCCAAGCGTATCTAATATATAATATATATTTTTCTTGCCTCGTGTTTAACCATCCAATTTTTATGCTTTTTTTTCTTCTTCTTTTTATATAAAATATTGATAAAAAAAAATTTCACAATAACATATGAGTCATGAACAGAATTGTGTTCTAAATCTTGTTTGGATGAAGTGAAATGTTGGTAAAGGCTCTTCCAAATTCCAATCAGTAATTATGATAACCATAATAATTATAGATTGTGGAAGTAGCAGCATTAGAAAGAGAGTCACCTCAAAACAACCCATGCTTTCTAATCTCCAAGAACTATTTCTTAACAACTTAGCCAACCCTAGACGTTGACAATATGCACCACCTACATTTGAATGGACCATAATAATATCAATTATTAACTCAGCCTAATCTACATAATTCCATGACCTCATCCTCCCTTATTTATGAAGAAGTGAAAAACGTGGATAAAAATGAGAGTTACAAAGGAGAGTAAATTGCAATTATTATAAGATTAACTGAAATTAATCAAATTTAAAATTCCTAAACAGAATATTTGGTAAGCTAAAGGGAAAACCAATCAGATGAGGTTACTCTCTAGTGCTTGGTTTGTTTTGCAGCTAAAGGGAAAACCAAGTTAGTCGAGCAGTGGTTGTGGCACTCCCCCTTCCCCCCGCTTGGCACCCAGTATTAGAATCCTAGGGTTTCTTTCCTCCCAATGTAACAAAAAAAAAAAAGAAATAAGGGAAAACCAAGATTGGAAAAATGGAGAGAGAGAATTATCAATTTTCTAACTTTCCTTTGTTTTATTCAATGTGAAACACAAACATATTACACTCAAGATGGATTTTACAGATTAATTAACAATACAACTAAACAGATCCTAATTTTCAAGGGAAAACATCATCAGTTGCCCAGGTGATTAACAAGTTCTATTTGGTTGGGTAGCCCATGTTCCTTTTTCCTCAACAAAGCTTGCTATAACAGCAGAAAGCTGTTTGGCTCCTAATATATTGGCAAATTGTTCATAATATGCCTCTGGATTTATGCTGCACAAGATCTTCACCATCTTTGTTTGATTTTCATCAATAAGCAGCTGCCCAATTATTGATACATCTCCCTCAGCCACCACCTTGAGAGGCATAAACTCAAAGGTTTGGTTTAATAGAGGATGACCACCAGCCAAGATTACAGCACCAAGGATTTCCCCCAAAAATGTATCCTGTGAAATGACAGAATGGAAACAAATGTAAGTTCTTCAGAGTGAAAGTGAGTTGAAAAATGTATCATGCATTGAAGCATTCAAGTACCCTAGCCCTTTGTGCAATTTCAGTGTATCAGAAACTTATAAGAATTCAAGCACACACGTGCTCCACCTCCACGTCACCCAATTAAATTGTCCACATGTTAGGCTTGGCTTATAAGGGGTTGGGTTGAAGATGTGTCCAGAACGAAAGAAACTTGAATTCAACCAGATGGACATATTAACATAATGGGAGAAAAGAGACTTCTTTGGATAGCTAATTGACTGTATGGAACTTTACCATGTGAAGGTATCTATGATGATTCTGTTTTAGTTCCCAAAGCCTTGAAAGTAGATGCTGGGCAAATGCAGCTTCAGGAGTTTTATCTGTTAGCTGCAATTCGACAAGAATATTCTGGAAGGAACTGACTTGCTTCTGGATCCGCAATGGAATCAGTGTTATGTTCAGTTTTGAATCTAAAACTGCCTTTGCAGCCAAAGGGTCAAGAAACATGTTAAACTCTGTATATTCATTTGAAGGGACAGTGAACAGATTTCCTTTTTCATTATCGTGGGGAATGTGTCCCCCAACAATATATACATCCTGCAAGAAAATCATGACAATGAAAATGGCATCCGATATCAAAGCATGACATACAAATTGAGGGTAAACATCTTTATAGTCTGGTTTTGTTCTGCCACTAAAAATTTCAGTTGGGTATAAACTTACTCAACCATTGAAAAACCAAGTTCCTTTGCTACACAATAAGCATATGACCACATAGACAACATTTACCTGGACCACTGAGTCTGTGTTCTCAGAAAGAATGATTTGGGCTAAATTTGTCAAAGGTCCATTGGTCAACAAAGTAATCTTGGATCCTGGATGCAGTGATTTTACAATGGACTTCCAAACATCTAGTGCAGTCGGTTGTCCAAGTCCAGGGTAATCAGTGGTTTCTGGTCTGTATCTGAAACAGACATGAAGAATCCAAACATTTTATCATTAATGTAAGCTGTCCATCTTACACAAAACATTTGTCTACAACATCATTGTAACCAGCTGTCTACTAGTTTAAACAGACAGTGATACCTTCTAGGACTGCGAGGTAAGTCACGAGCAAATCCATAGAGTGTATCAGAGTCCAAGGAGCCACCACTACCCTGAGGAATGGAGCTGCTGTACCTGCAGTCTCCAAGAGAAGGGAACTCTGAATGAGATTGACCAACTGCAAATACATTTCCAAGACCAATTGGAATATCATCACGGCCCATCATATGTAGTATGTCATATACAACTTCTATGGTTGCAGCAGTTGCCCAGCCATTGGCACTAACCAGTATTCCCTGGATAACATAGAAAATTCAGACAAAAAAAGAGTTTCTGAGTATTGATAAAATTACATTAACATCATTGTGTGCAAGAACAAAATCCTTCAAGGCTTGTTTGTTGAACTTGGAAGCAATTAGCAGACTCCTAACGTATAAATAATTATTAATCATATTCAAAATGTGTAATTGCTACTTTGCTAGCATGAGGCCCCACAAAGCTACTCAGTCAGGCTATTCATGTGTATTTATGCATGTGTAGCACCAAGCCTGACAAAGCCTACAAAGGCAATATAATACCTTGAGGTTGATCAGTTCTACAGGTAATTTTAGGAGATATAGAAGAGCTAGAAAGTCCCCAGCACTCATATCCATATCAAAAACTACGGGTTTACCCATCAATTCCTTTCCAAAATCTGGTTTTTGAAGTACTCTCTGATAGAGTGGAAACCCTGCTCGAGTATTAAGCTGTCCAATTCGCTTAGGTCGATTTATAACCTGCATTTGACACATTAATTGAAATTATCATTCTGTAGCCAAGACAAAATAGGATCCTGCAAAAGCCAATCACCAAATAATACTCGTAAGCCTATCACCATGTATTGTAGACAGGTGGCCACAAATCTAAATCTGCATGTAACTTGTATGTCTTACAGGAAATTTCACTCAGAACATGCATTACACAAGGAGAGAACATAACTTCTGTATGTCATATAAATGGAAAGGAGAACACTGATTGGGTCAAAGTTGATAGAATCATAAACTAGCTTACATCCAAGAAACTTTTATAGAATTCTTTGGCAAGAATGCTGTCAACGTCACGATTTGCCTTAGCTTCTGTTGCAACAAGAACACTAACTGCTTCAGGACCATTTACCTCCTTTGTGTAACCATCCTGTTAGTATTGTCTGAAATTCAGTTAGTTAATACATCTTTTGAGGCCTAAAGTCATCAAGATATGAATAATGTATAAGAAAGAAAACTAGTGTACGCACCTGACATTTTCCTTTTCTCCCTTTGACAAGGCAAAACGGGTCTTGAATTCCCAGCTGAACATGACCACTATGCACCCCTTTCTTCTGTACATTGAACTTTGGGATTGAACGCCCATCAATGAGAGGATTTGAGCCATCTGAAATTCCATAAGGTCGATTTGAAGTAATCACTGAGATGTTCCTCCATTCCATTTTAGCAAATTTATTTTCTCCCTCATCTCTCTCTAAACTTTGCATTTGAGATAACGCTACTCCAACCATGAAAAAATCCCACATGCAAAATTCCTGCAAAATAGTCAATATCTCATTAATATATTTCTGAGTTAGACAATCATCTTGATAAAAAAATCAGGGCAGAACTGCAGACTTTTAGCTCATACATAGAAGCACAAGATATCATAGGAAACTACCTTATGAAATTCTTTGTTAGGCCATGTATCACGAATCATTTTTAAGGACTGGAAGCTGTAATGTGCCTCATATGTCTCTTGTTTCTGTTCAAATGCTGAGAAAAATTTCTCATCTACAGGAACCGTTCTTGTTGCATCCAGAGGAATGAGTGTGATTGGAATGCCAGAATGTAAGACCTGATTTGGTCATAAAACATTGCTCATATTCAGTCACTATGAACTTTAGTCCAGCGTAGAATGGTCAGCAAACAACTATATATACCGTGTATGCAGCAAAGGGATCTACAAAGATATTGTACTCTGCGTATGGATTGCTGTCTTGTGAATACAAATTACCGATGTCACCACACAGCCCTGCCTCGGAGGAGGTGGCATTTTCGGAGCAGGTTGATCTAATAGCACCTCCCATTGCATATATATGCTTAATATTGTTCTTCAGACGAGGATTGGACATAAGAAAAGTGGCTAAATTTGTGTGAGCGCCCATAAGAAACACAGTGATGGGACCTGCAGATATTGCATCTTTCATCACTTGCTGAGCTGTAGGTTGTTGAAGAGGCACATATTTTCTCTCACCCTGTTCCATGTACAGACAGAAACACATACTACTTCTAGTTCAGCAAAGAAAACGATACAACCAACTGCTGTGCCTAGGATTGCATTCATACTAAATTTACAACATGTCCTAGTATCAGATTGTGTTTTTATTTTTAGCTCATTACTGTCTCTGACATATGATATATAATATATTGGCAATACTGGTTGCCTAGTTTAACAAACTTTACATTGAAAAATGAAACCAGAAAAGAAAAAACACGAGGCCATTATTTGGTACCTGAGGAAGTAAAGCCTTGCGTATGCCATAGTTTGTATTTACATCTAGACGTCCATCTTGGCCCGGTGGTACTTCTTGTCTGTATCTGCAACCACCAGCCGTGGACACGCCCTGTGACATTAGAACTCATAACAAGACATTAAAGTATGTCAGGGTTAAACAATTGGTAAAGTCTCTATTTTTTGTTGAACAGTTTCTGATTAGACACACGCACCTGGTCAATAATGGGAAGATAACCCCCAACATTTGGAAGGATGGTACCATTAGGCAAAATGCCACCTTCACCTCCAACACCAACAGGAACATCGTCGCGATCCATCATAAAAAGAATGTCATACAAATAATTAACAGCGTGCCCAGCATCATTCCACCCATTTGCATTAATAGTAATTGCCTGCAGCAACCTCAGTTACAAATTTTCAATCAATCACCATGGACATATCTATACATATAAGATTATAGTTCATAAAAACGGTGCATCATGAACTTTCATTCGATTGCAAAATTTTCAACTTGAGAGAGGACGCATCATTTCTTCACAACCCATCTCAAAAAGGCTTGAAGCAGCTAAAAGAAAGAGGCTTTTCTAAGATTGTAGAGTGACACAGACCAGTATTTATCATAAAACACCAATCACGTTCAATTTCGTGAAACTAAAAGAGGAAGATTTATAATATTCCTGAATGAAACGCAGAAGGTGCATATAATTCTATCCATGTTCTTAAAAGGAAAAAGAATAAACCTTCAAATCGAACTCTGTGTTATTTTGCTTCAAGAGATAAAACAGAGCAAGAACATCATCTATATTCACATCAGTGTCTACAAGAATTCTGTGAGGTTGAGCGTCCACAGGATTTAGCAGAAGTCCAGTTACAGTGATCAATATCCAAAGGAGTCTTCCCAGCATCTTTGGTCCCCTAAGTCCGAGACCATCAAACAGAGAGAGAAATCTATTTATTAGTCAATAATAAGGATTCTCTCCGTTAAGTATTTTATGTTAAATATTGGTTACATTCATTCGTTGATTAAAAGTATATAATCAATTATTAACTTAAATATTTATTAAAAAATTAAATTTATCATAAAATAAACACAAATTTAGTATAAAATAATTAAATATGTACCATATGAATTGATTCATACAACATAACATAACCCAATTATTTATAACATTTTTTCTTACTTTAGTTTTAGAAAGTTATAAATTGCAAATGAATCATTAGTGTAATGGTTTGGAGCAATTGTTTTCCCAGGAAAAGTCCTGAGTTTGAGTTTTAATATCTGCGTACTGCATGAGTTTAGTATACTATCATCATTCTCAATAAAAAAAATCTTTAAAAAAAGTTATAAATTTAAGAAAATCAAGAATATATAAAAGGAATGACAATGAAATTAAGTACGCTATCTAATTCATTATTTTGGAAGTATTAAATTACGAATTATAATGTTAAATTTAGGTATTCTTTTATTAGTAAACACAATTAAAATCAGGAATTTGAACAATTCTCAAAAACTTCATGTATTAATAAATGCATGAAATAGAAAAAGAAATCATTGTATACTACAGAAAACGACGTTGTGAGCGGCACTCAGCACCACACAGACGAAATGGGAAAATTTGTGCTGATTCTACTCATATGGTCCGCCAAGTGGACCGTTTAAAAGTGATGCACATGAATAAACTGAGACACGTGGCTGTAAGATAAGGCTACAAACAGCAAAATAAAATCAAGAATAAAACAAAACAAAAATTAGAAGAGCACCCCCAACCCAACAGTCAGGAGTCAGCCCCATCTTTCTATCTTCCAGTTTCAATTTCCAATTTTCCAATTTTCTAGGATTTATTCAAGCTCTGGGCCAGAGGGCCTGGGCCCCAAATTTTAAAACCTAACCCATCCCCCCAAAACATTTAAACATCTCTCTCTCTCTCTCTCTCTCTCTCTCTTTTCTGTCTCTCAAAATCCCTATCTCTTTCACCAAAAAAAAATCCCTATCTCTTTAAATATCTCCCCCACCCCACATCTCAACCATAAGAACCCTAGAAAACCCCAATCCTCTAATCCCCAATCCCACATTTCCCATCACAACAGCATCACAAAATGGCCAAAAAGAAGGTGACCCACCAACCCAAAGACACCAAACACGAAGCTCATCAGTCCCAAAGCCACAATACCCACCAAGCCACCACCATGGATGAGCCCTCAGAGAAGGTTCAGAACAATACCCACCAAGCCACCGCCAAGGATGAGCCTTCAGAGAAGGTTCAGAACCTTAAGTCCCTCAACTCTCTGCTCCTCAAGGAGACCTTTGATCGCAGGCAACAAGTTGAGTCTTTGATGCAGGCCAAGGAGGGTTTGGAATCTGAGTTGACTAGGTTTCGTGTGGAAAGTAAGTTGTTGGAGAGTGAGTTGACTGGGAAGAGTGAGGAAAATGTTGGCTTGGAGTTGGAAAAGAGTGTTTTTTGTGTTTTTGTTCTGGCTCAGATGGGTCAAATGGTGAAAGAGCAGGTTGAGATTGAGAGGGCGAAGAGCGAGAGAGATACTGAGATTGCTTTTTTGAAGAGGGAAATGAATGACCTTATGGGTAGCCTTGAAAATGAGAAGGTAAAGCTGAACCGAGTGTGCTGGGAAAGGGATGTGGTGAAGAGTGATTTTGATGGTCTTGCTGAGGAGGCGAATGGGTTGAGGTTGAAAGTGGTAGAAATGGAGAAAAAGGAGAGATTTACTGAGGATGAAGTTGAGAATCTCAAAATCCAATGTCTAGGGTTAGTGCAGGAAAAGGCTGAAAAGGAAAGAGCGGTTGAGGTAGTCATCAGAGAAAAGGATTTGGCTCAGAGGAAGCATGCTGAGTCGGAAAGAGTAACTGAGGGTTTGAAGAAGGAGATTGAAGGGATTGTCAGAGAAAAGAATGAGATTGAGAAGGAAAAACATGGGCAAGAAGTGAGACTTTTTCGATTGGAAAATGAAGTGGAGCATTTGAGTAAGGTTGAATTGAATTTGAGGAAAGAGAAGGAACTGTTGCACATTAAGGTTTTGGAGTTGGAGAAGAGTATTAATGAGGCTATGGGGAAGGAAGAGGAGAGGGAGAGGGACATTAAGGCATTAGTGGAAGAGAAGAGGGAGAAGGAGCACAGCATTGAGAGGTTAAATGAGGAAGTGAAATCACACAAGGCACTTTTAGATATGGTTACTGAGGAATTGAAAAACAAGGAGCAAAGAATCAAGGAAATGGAGCAAAAGAAGAATGAGATGGAGGAGGCGAAAGTAAATCAAGAAACTGAAATTGCTGAGCTGAACAGAGAAGTGGCTGAACAAAGGGATATTGTATCTACACTGCGAAATTCATGCAGTGGGCAAGAAGAGAAGAATGAACGATTGGTCTCTGAAGTTAGTCAACATAAAGATGCTGTTGACCGTGTTATGCAGGAGAGGTCCGAGGCTCAGAAGAGTTTGGATGGGGAGAAAAAGAAAGTGGAAGACTTGATGCTGACTATCTCAGATAGGGAGAAGACAATTAAAGAAACTGAGAAAGAGTTGGGGAAACTAAGGAATGAGCGTGACAACGTTTCTGAGAAAAATAAAGTGATGGAGAGCCGCTTGGAGTCATTGGTAAAGGAACAAGATGTGATGCAGAAGAACCTTGTTGAGGCTCAGAAGAAAATTCATGATTGGGAAGCTAAATTTGAATCAGAAGGAGCCAAACTTAAGCGAGCTTTGACTATGTTGAAGAACACTGCAGCACTGGTATCTTCTAAGTCTGAAGGTAAGGAAGAAGTGGTTGCCAATGATCACAAGCTTGGAAAAGAAATTCAACCATATGTGGTGGAGTTGGATGCCATACAGAATGCTTTCAGAAACAAGGAGAAGATGGTTGGAGACTTGAAGCAGCAAGTTGAGTCACTGCACAAGGTAGCAGAGGCACAGAAGAAGAAGAGTTTCTGGACTTTGGTGTCATCAGCAACAACAATTATTGCTGCAGCATCTGTTGCATATGTTGCTAAAGGACGCTGAGTAGTTCATCAGCCAATTTTGTTACAAGGACTAGGTTGCTCTTGGTTCTTGGATCAACCAGTCAAGTGCTACTTGACGGCACGGTGTTATCATGTTTGTCCTTTTTGAACTTCTAATCTAGATAATAATGTTTTTGGTAAAGAAATAGGTCTCATGGGATACTTTGATATGCTATGTTCTTTTGCCAGCTATATGAATGAAGGAATGAGGATATCTTATCTGAATCAATGGGATTCTCTGCCTTTTTTACTCTTCTGTTGTTTCATATTTGAAAATGCTCACATTTCCTTCTAGATTCCATCTTGTGAAGTATGTGGTGTGATCTACTTTGCTATATCCTTTTGTTGGTTAGGCATGTCTTGATGTTTGCTTGCTCACTTTTTTTCAATTGAGGAATGCATAATTTGGAGACAAATTTGGCCCAAAGATTATTCAGTGGGATCTCAGATTTCTATGCCTTTTGTCATTTAGGTCTTGCATACAATGAGACAAATGGTCTGTGCTGGAAAACTGTTCTGTTTTTGGAATATAAATAAATAATGAAATATTCAATTGATTCACCCTCTATAAAAGGCCATCTGTGCCAAATCTCAGTTCTGATGATGATACTGTCAATCATTCATCTTTGAGTGGTGGAAGAGACTAGAAATGTTTCCTTTCTGGCAGCCTAACTAGGTTTTTTATGACATGTGTGCAATGAGATAAATGGCATGAACTAGCAGGCTTTATCCTTGTTGATCAGACCATGGATGAATAGCATCTACTTGGAGCAGGGCCTGCCATGCCACTACATGGCTTCTGGCCACATATGGAATATTTCTGTGGATGATTAGATATTTTTAGCGCACAGAAGAGACCAAAAAATACAATCCAAGATTATATGGAATAGGAGAAGAATTTATGACCCCCTGGCCCAAGCATTTTTACGTTGGCTGGTTCACAAAGCATTTTTGTTTTTGGGCCGGGTTCCTAAGCTTTTCCCCCTGCAAACCTCTGTAGGACCTTTTGTCTTGTAAACCCAATTAAGCGATGAAGACGATCTTTCCCACTTGATAATTTCCAACTGCGTGCAGACGTGGATTAGGTCGGTTATCCAGGCATTTCCAAATCAAGTGTGTTTAGAATAGTTTAAACTATCGTTCTATTTTAAAAAGTATAAACTAATTTCCAAGTGTGTTTGAAGAACACTTTCGTTTTCATCATTAGACTTGTATTATTCAACAATTCAGTGATAAGCATGCTGACGACAAACATCTTCACATCATGGAAATGAATTATGGCTGCCATGGATCATATAGTATAGACCGATTCAACCGATTAAGAATATGTTTTCAAAGCCAAGAACTCTTGACTTTATATCAAAATAAGATATTGCTAACGTCATTTGATCTGATAATTGTTGGCTGATATGAGTTTTTCATAGTGGATGACGACTGTGTTTGGCGAAACCTCAAATTATATAAACAAACAACCACATCTGACAAACAAACCCACTTGTGTTCCTCTCCTGTTAATTAACTAATAACAAGCTTTCTGGGTCCTTTAATTTAAAATTAAGAAGAAAAAAAACACATTAATTAACACAAACAAGGCGTCATGATGTCATTTTCAGAAGCTTAGCTGTTGCTTGCTGTGCCAATTTTTAAATCATTGTGAAAGCAACTCACCCAGATTAGATGGCATTGTTTGATTCTGAGTGTGGTCCCTTAGAAAAGCACCCACAGGCCAACCACCACTAGTAGGGGTACTTTTTTCCTTTAGAAACAAGCCATTTTTTGCATTTCCTCTACCACCTTCTGAGTTACACATGCAGAAAAAGAGTGGAGAGGCATTCATGAACTGACAAGGATGACCCAAAATCAGTCTCCATCAGTCCTAAAATATGAACTCTTTCAATCATTTAGCATCCTATAGAGAATTAGAGATACAGATAATCAAGTTTACTTATATAAATCTTAAGTCAACTCCTGTTGAAAATTATCATTAAAGTTGTTGATTGTATGGTTTATGGAAACACAAATATCGGCTCAAAGCCTTCAACGTCCGTAGGAGAAGAAGAAACAATGTTATCCTCGTTTCACACGAGTTTTTCTGCTTCTGTATAGCTAGTGTCGTTTAATGTGTTTTTTTTCTTTTAAGGTCCAAAGTAAGCCACCTCTGCTTATTTCAACCATGTTTCAAACGCATATGCTTATGGAGATGCTGAGATGTGACATATTAGATTGTACTTTGGTGCCTGTATAATTTGTCATTTAGTGGCTTGTTTGCTCTTTTCTTTCCTCCTTTTCCTAGGCCTTTTAGTGAGCGACTTGTCCTAATACAATCAACATCTAACTCTGCCATCCCCGTTCTGCATAATGCTCCTGTAAGTCGCATTCAACTTCTCCAAAAATAAAGTTTCCAGCTTCTTGCTTCTTCCCACAGCCATTATTCATTTTGTGTCGAAGAAGAAAGCCCCATAAGAAGAACTTAGAGAGCTTTTTTAACTGATCTTAAGGAGAGAAAAGAGGAAAAGAAATACAAAACATGTTAAGAGTAGACATTAACATTCACATCAAATATTGGCATACCAAGTAACTGGAAAGCTTAAACAACAAAGGCAACAGCCAATACACAACCATTTTATATAATCTAGGACATAAGTATACACAATAATACATGACAACAATACCATGGAGGATGATTTTCCATCCATGTTCCGAATTAGCTATATATAACATAACATTAGCAAGTCACTGACTCATGGATCAGTCACTGGATGTCGGTGTTACACCAACAATCCTGAGTGTCTTCCTCTTCATTGTGGCCAGTAGTCGGAATCCTCAAATCTGGAAGTGTTGTGGGACTGCTAACCTTGGTTAATCGATCCTGCTGTCTGCAAAGCTTTATCTAACCAAAATACCAAATTTTCAGAAGCTCCGATTTGCACCAGAACAAAACATGCTGATCCAGCTATATGCAGATCCACATATACCTTTGCATCCAACAACCAAGCCTAGTCCTCCTCAGACAAGAACCAGACCCCAGCAGGATCTTTTAGTACCACAATTATCAATACAATAGTAATAATCACTATAGCTACACAATCTTACGTACTGCAAACAAACCCTTCATTATTCCGGGTGAAATGTCAAGCTTAGGTTATATATCACCGCACGCGATGAAAGTCAATTCTATTAACAGTTGGAACACACAAATTTACTTATCTCATCCATCACGGTGTAGAAATGGTCATTATTTGGCAGCAAGTAGAAACCAATTGTGGCCTGCTCAAGATACATAAGTTTGATGTTTTTGCCAGCCTTCTCAAGCCCTTTAGCATAAGCCAATTGCCAGTCCTGAACAAGATCCAAACCAGCCACCACGACAAGGCTCTTTGGGAACTTGATAGCTTCAAGGTTATTACCCCTTGGACCAAATGGGTTACATGCCGGGTGGTCCCTGTCTTCCCCTTCAGGGAGAAAAGCTCTCCAATACCAGTCCCGGTCTTGGATGGTGACAAAGTATTTCCCGTCCAATCGCTTCTCAGATTCAGTTCTCTCCTGCCCACCAAACATTGGGTTGAGCAGTATATTTCCCAATACATCAATTCCAGATTCTACTGCTCTTAAAGCAACATTGTGTACAATGTTCCCACCAGAGCTATCACCAGCAAGATATATATGAACTTTTGAGTCCTTTGTACTTTTAAGCCACGATCTAGAGTCGACCCACTGCAGGGCTGTCCATCCATCATCATAGGCACAAGGAAAACGATTTTCAGGTGCCCGGCGGTAATTTACAGAGACCACTACAGCCTTGCAAATACCAACTAGTCGGCGGCACAGAATATCATATATGCCACTGTTAGCAGAGGAGTGCGCAAAGCTTCCACCATGGAAGAAAATGATGACAGGCAAAACCTCATTGCTCACAGGTTTGTCAAGATTAAGAATATTCAGCACAGATTCTTCAGCATTGGCTGGTTGATAGATTCGAGTAAGCAGGCCCGTTTCACGGTCAATGATGACATCAAATGAGACAACCCCATCAACTGGTTTTGCATTGGCTGGCACTTTCCGATCAAGGAATTCTGCCAAGTGACGGTTAAAAGTCCCATCAGGCCGACGAAGAAGATTGTAAGACAACTTGAAATTGGAGATGAGGACCCATGTATTCAATGGAACCACCGTCTGTACAGAGCACAAGATCCCAAAAAAAAATTATGTATGTTAAATTCATATTCCAACATAACAAGATAAACATGACTAAGAATCAAGAACTCCAACCAACACCAGAGTAATGGCATCTATAAACAAAGCTTTTTGCTATTGTTTCAAGGTAACAGAGACATCATGGAGCCACCACAAATGAAGGACATGAACACTTTGACAAGAAAGCACAAAAACCAAAATCTACTAAAGCATTCCCATAAAGCAGTGGATTTGGCCATACAAGCCTAAAATCTATTACCAGTCTTCAAATACAATCATGTTCATCTAATCAAATTTCTTGAAGCTGAAGCTGAAGCTCAGCAGATACTCAGCCTCCCATCCCAATGCCAAAACCACAACACTAAATCCCAATCACATCTCCAAACAAGAAGAGCTTCAAAAACCTGATGAACTCGAACAAGTATAACAAACCCAATACCATATCTGTCCAAATCCTAAAGAAAAACTGGTCAAAACCTCAACTTAAACAAGAACAAAGTCTTCAGACCAACCAAAGAAACAAGAACAAATTCTGGCTTTCTATAACAAAACCACAAACCAAACCCTATAACACAGAGAACCCATTAAGATAAGCAAACCATCACCGTAAACCAAAACCCAGAGAAGCTGAGCCAAAACCAAACTTTGAATTAAACAAAAGATCAAAGAAAAAGTGGTTACCCTGGATTCATTAACGTTGACTTCGTTGGTCCCAGCCATGGAAACTGGTCTGAAGAAATTCCACACCAAAAGCTTAGCTAGTAGAAAACCCAACACAGATCCTCTGAGAGCAAACCCACTTCAGAAAGACAAAGCCTCACGTAATCACACTCAAATAAGAAGCAAAGCCAGCCAGGCTGCACCTAACCTTTGAATCTCTCCAACTTTAAGATCGTACTTCGTTAACCCATTGGTCCCAGACAAAACAAGCCCCTAATCTCTAGGGGAAACCTCTCTCTGCATTCATGTGATGAAATGACAAATCTCACTACAATAAAACAGAGCAATAGAGAGTGTGCTTGTGTGGAGCGGGTGCAGGATAAGAGGGTTGGCGTATTTTAGCATACAAGTGAAGATGTATGCTAATGTGCGAGATAAGTGCAGAGATGACGCGGGAGATAGAGGGGAAGGGGACAAAGTGAGCGGCCGAAAGAAACACGGTTAGTGGAACCCACCTATCCAAAAGAAATTAAATTCGTTAATTACTTCATTTTTTTAAATTTCTTTTTGAGAAAATAAAAAGGAAAAACAGGAGAAAGTGAGGAATTTTAAATATTTGGATGGATGGAGCAATAAAAGCTTCAGGGCGTGTGGTGGAAGGCAGGGCACGTGAGGACAAACAGAGCCCGTCCGAACACAAAGTACTACTTTTGGCGGTGCCACAATGACCGTTTTGTCTTTCATTTTGGATCGTATTTACGGAAATGTCATTGTGAGTGTGAGTAGATATTTTTTTAATCGTAGCATGTGACGCGCGCGTGATACAACTGTAAAAAAAAAATATAGTGATGCATGAAGGGTTAATTCCTCATTGTTGATGCATGTCGATAATTAGATTCTGTCCAAGCACATATAGATGACGCTATTAACATTATGTAACGAAAGATTTTAGAGGGTGATTCTCAGTAGTTGATGATAAAGAATCAACAAAACACTAAACGGCTAGCATTCGTTAACACGAGTGTGAGTGGTTGTCGAGGTGACTTACGCTATTAATATTTGTAATGAGATATTATGGTGGGTGGTTTCTACCTAATAAGTGATGAAGGCGGGTCAACAAAACATTAATGGCTAACATACATTAACACGAGCGTAAGTTTGTGCACACAATTGGTGCTATCAAAATTTGTAATGAGAGATTCAAGTATGTGATTCCTAATATGTGATGAAAGTGGATCAACAAAACACTAACGGCTAACATCCACTAAGATGCATGTGACGTGGATGTACACGTGATTGACATTATCAAAATTTGTAACGAGTGATTATGATAGGCGATTCTCAATAGTTCATGAAAGCGGGTCAATAAAACACTAACGGCTAACATCCACTAAGATGCATGTGAGTTGTTGTTACAAGCACAACTTAATTGCATACCCAAATGTACAAGATTTGTGCTATCGTAGAAGTGTATATTATAGTGTATTTTTAAGCTCTCTTGTAATGCTTAATGTAGATTTAAGTGATGATTAATTTTGCTCCAATATATTCGTTGAATTGTACACTTTCCGTTTGGAGAATAAAAGCAAAAGATACTTCACGATCAATCAACACTCTTGAGAAAAAGCTGTTGCCTCCTTAAGAACACATAATACATGTGACAATACTTAAACAGTAAACAAAACTAATCTTCCACAATCATGCTTTTCCCCCTTCCAAAATCCATTGGGACAATGTCACGTTTTCACATTTAGTCGTTGTCATTAAGCCCATAACGAGCTAAAGCTCAATGACAGTTACATTTCAAGCTCTGTTGCTTCATTACTTTTTAACTTTTTGAAAACAAAGAACACCCTTTCATTTCATCAGTAAACGTTTTTTCTTTGCATTTCCAACACTTATTTATTTACTTATACTTGTCTCCTTTCCCGGAATGAACTTTTAACTACTTTTTTAAACGAGCCGTTTCTCCTCCGGTTTAAGGTTAAGAACTACTCGGCCTTCTTTAGTTAGTGTTAGTGATCATTACCCGATATATTTTTTCTTAATTAATTATGTTTAGATGTAAACATTAATAAAAATGATATGTTACATGTGTGGCCTTCCTTCCTTTCCTTTTGAAGGGACGGTACGGCTTAATTTTCATTGTGTTTCTCTCATCTCATGCAAGAAAACCAAAAACCAAAAAAATATAATGAACAAACTAGTAGTAGTACGTCATTTGCATTTTAAAATTTTAAAAAATTGGAAAGAAAATAGTACGTCCTTTGCATCTTGATTGCCTGTAAAGTAAGAAAGAAATATCATAAAAAGAGGAAAAAGAAAAAAAGGACTTATACTCTGTGAGTAGCAGTAGTAGAACTATTTGTAGGGCAGTTGGCAACGAAAACAAACAAAGCACACTGGCTGGGCAAAGGCGTGCATCATCTCATCTCTCTCATCTCTCTCGTCTCTCTCATCTCTCATCTTTCTCTCTAGTCAGTAGCAGTCGCTGTCGATGAACTTCACCATCAAAGTTCTACTTTGGGTGGGACTTTCACTATTATTGTTCATGCACACTGCCTTTGGAACCATTGCTCTAACTGTGAGGTCAACAATTACCCACATTTTTTGGATTCTTCTGCCTCCTGCTGCGTTTGGCTTTTTCCCTTTTCTTCTTCTTTTTATTTTCTCTTTTTTAACTCCAAAAAATTTGAAATATTTCCATCATCCTCCTCCTCTCCAACTTCAAGCCCTGCCCTTAATGAGGGAGGGCATCTTTGTATAGTTGTTTGCCTACGTGTATGGCCCAAGATTCAACACCTAGGCTAACCCTTTCTTTTTGCCTTTATCTCTTTTGTCCTTTTCTGCATTTTGGCTCTTCTTTTGCCACATTTCTGTTCGTTATTGTCCTTATCTCTTTCTCTCTCTGACTCTTTTTCTGTCTTATTTTGGGCCTAATGGGCCTTCCTTCGTTCATAAAATGGGCTTGGACATCAGAATTATATTTGTCTAGGTTGACTTGCAGCACAAGGCGGGTAAGGTGTTTTGTTATGTCTAATAAGATTAGGAACCCGAGCTCCTGTGTTCGAATTCCTCCCCCCTCAAAATCGTTTACATTAAGAAGAGCCCACAGACGGTTTATTTCATCATTATATGCCAATATGGGAGCCTACTTGATCAGATGATTAATCAAGCGTGTTGTTCATCGTACTAAATCATCAATAATAATTACAGCTAGCTGGAAAATGGAATCTTTTTTCAAGTTTCAAGGGCCCTTTTCTTTTTCTCCTAACTAGTATAGGTATCCAAAAGCCAACAAGAACCCGGTGCTGTACGATCCACAGTAATTTTTTTTATAAAAACAGAACCCTGTGCGGTACGATCCACAGTAAAAAATGTCAAACGGTACCGCTTTACCCTTCATGGGTGATTGATGCGTCATGTCATGATTCAGTGTCATGCAGCTCATAGATTCTAGAATCGTATTCCGTGGGCCAACCAATTCTACTCCTACACGTACGCTTCACCATTTGGGCTGCGATCCAATAGATCATAACAACAACAGACCCCAAAAGTTAAGAAACTTCAGGCCCATAACTTTTGCCCAAACGTCGTCGTTTTTTTTTCGGGCTATTTTCCTGTTAACCGCGAAACGAGAATCGCTAAGCGGTGGACCGTGGGAAAACTAAAAAGGACCAAAATTCAATTTCCCGCGAATTTCAACAGGGGGTGCCACGCTGGCGATCCGTGTGACCGCAATCTCCGCCAATCAGAGCACAGCTTGACCTCTTATATATTCCAAACCCCACTCACATTTCAGTTTCACGTTAAGAAAACCCATCACTCTTTCTCTCTGCCTCGCACGCCTCTCTCACTCGCCCAGGACTTGTTCTCTGTTCTAGGGTTAGGGTTTTGTGATTTCAGTGTTGATTTGGGAAAATGAGTTCTAAAGAAGCTGGTTCGACGAAGGGAGGCAGGGGCAAACCGAAGGCCTCCAAGTCTGTATCGCGGTCTCATAAAGCAGGGCTCCAGTTTCCGGTGGGCAGGATCGCTCGATTTCTTAAGGCTGGCAAGTACGCCGAGCGGGTTGGTGCCGGCGCACCTGTATATCTCTCCGCCGTGCTCGAATACCTTGCTGCGGAGGTTAGTTTGTGTTTGATCTAGATGTGTTTTTACTTTTATGGGTCGCTTGTGATTAATTGAAATTTTGGTTTTAATTTTGTTTGTGTAATGGGATTTCATGTTTGAGGGCCTTGATTGGGTTCGGTTAGGGTTTTTGTTTCTGAGTTTAATAGGATTGTTTAACCTAGATCGAATTTGTTGGTTGTGTTATTTGGATTTGAAATTGATTTTTGTATTTGCGTTGTGTTCTTTTGGTGAAATGAGTTGAAGTTTCATGTCTTATTTGTATTGAATTGAGTTTTATAGGTTAATATTTTCATGAAAGTGATGGATTGTTGTAGTATGGAATTTGTATGGGTTTGATCTGACTTTTGGTCTGAAATTGGGTGTTTAGGTATTGGAGCTTGCTGGAAATGCTGCAAGGGATAACAAGAAGAACCGTATTGTGCCAAGGCACATCCAACTGGCTGTGAGGAACGACGAAGAGCTAAGCAAGCTATTGGGGTCTGTGACCATTGCTAATGGAGGAGTGTTGCCAAACATCCACCAAACTCTTTTGCCGAAGAAGGTGGGCAAAGGCAAGGGCGATATTGGATCTGCCTCGCAGGAGTTCTAGAGGGTTCTCTCTCTTCTGTGGAGTTTATGAGTAGTTACTGCAGTTGTACTATATGAAGTTGTTTTTTAATTTTTTTGGGGATAGAGCTTGATGTTTTGGTACTTGGAATTGGTATGCTATAAATGAAACTTTGTGTTAGGATTTTCTCAACTAAATCCCCTTTTCAACTTCTTTTGTTCTCCAAAACCATCTGGGGATGTTTAGATATTATTTGTGCCTCTGGGTATTTGATTTCACTTCATGAGGTGAAAAGAGTTTTAGATCAACTATCTCAAATCAAGTTAAAAAATGGAGGCATATTGTTTTTGTTGTTAGGCAGCTTTATCTATATCTCTTACTAATAAATCAATCCTCAGTTTTTGGCCTTCTAATCTCGCGCCGGTCTTCTCCAATTGTAAACACGACCAACTGTATTTTTCAGACCATAGTAAACCAATTCCGAAGGAAATTCCACAGATCATTCAATCAGAGACTTATTAAACGACATAGCGCATCACCTGGTTCAACTAGTTTATGTGTCAAGCCAATACGATCCATTTAACCAACTTCTTTCTGTCTTCGTGTCCTTTGAACGCGGCATTAAGGTTCTCTGTGCTCTGCTTCAACAACAATTTCATATGGAAGTTGACCAATAATGGGTTTTAAGTTGACCAATTTCATGTTTGATATCCAGTAATTCAAAAGTTTTTGGAACGCTAGCCTAGGTATATAACTTAAATGGCTGCTGCAAGTTGTAAAAGAGGGGTTCATGGTGAGAGCAGGGTAGAAATGATCTTCCAGAACAAGTTGCTCATCACATTATCTCCTTCCTTACTAGTACTGCAGACCTCACCAGTTTTGGCACAGTATCCAGGACACCTCCATCTCTCATCTCCATCCTTGAATCTTGTCCAACTTTCTGACCCGAATGCCAGCGGGTATAGTTGTTGGTTTCTTTGAACCGCCTCTTCATTCTTAGTCTTAATAAAAAGATACAGCAGCTTGGCGGCTTTGGCAACGCTATGGCATTGTCAAATCATGGGAGCTATCTCGTAAGGCACTGATCCGTAGGGTTGAAGTGCTTGATATCAACATATACAATGAAGGGAGGGGAACAATTTAAATTTCCAGGTTGGCTCTTTCTTTCTGAGTTTTTAAGGTTTCTGTCGGTGAGCATGTGTAATGCAACTATCAAAGTCCTGCCCAGCTCGTTGTTCCAAGTTGGAACACTTGAATTTGTAACGTGTTGATATGGATGAGGGGTTGTTCAAATGGATCTCCTCTCACTGCAGATGCATTAAGGAACTGCGTCTTGAACATGTTGGGTTGGCAGATATCACCATTGAAAGCTCGTCTTTGAAATCCTTTAGCATTGTTGCTGGTGGCGATAAACTTAAAATATCAGGTGAGAAACTTGAAGATATGCACATCAGGTGGCGGACAAATTCGTCCGGCCAATCGTTGAACATTGTTGCTCCAAGCCTTACATATTTGGAATGGATTGGGAACACAATCAATCACCAGCTGGGGAAATTATTGCATTTGGAAAAAGGAGAGATTTGTCTGGTTGCTGATCACAATAGCTTTGGCAAGGTGTTTGAGGTTTTTCGGAGTATACGCAGGGAAAAAGTTATAGCGACTACTCTTGAGCCTTTTTCTTTTGGTTCAATACTAAATATCTTTCCTGTCTTGGTATGCAATAGAGCTAATAAATTTATGTATCTTACATTTCGGATTTGCATTGAAAGAACATTCACATTTATGCTCCAAGTTTTGTTTGAAGATCAGTCTAAGAGAAGTGCTTTGTTTATGGTTTAACGTTGGCTAGTTGATGTCTATTCGTCTTTGCAGGCGGGCCAATGCCATTAAATGATGTTTCTTATTTGTGTATCACCATTGGAAGCTTTAAGGATCACTTAGCCCCTGAATTAGCTAATCTTTTTAGGAGAATGCCTAACTTGAGTACTTTGCGCATGAAGTGCAATCCACTGCCCGAATCCCATGTAAGTACAAATTTGTGTTCCCCCCTCTCTCTGTACATTTTGCCATTCTCATTTCTGGAATTATTGATCTTCTTCTTCTTGGTGCCTTTTTCAGGGTTCCGGGTTTGGCATGGAGTTTTGGAAAATGCAAAACCTTGCTTTTATTTCTCAGCTTAATGAGGTAACTATAGAGCTATACGAGCTTTCCCAGCTTAAGAAGATTTATTTATGTTATAATACTTGTATCCAAACCCTAGCGTGGATTTATTTATGTTATAATACTTGTATCCAAAGCCCAAAAAGCCAAATACCGGTTGCACTTACGCAAACATTAAAAAACAAAAAGATAAAAATTAGGGTTGGAATCTGGACCAAAGAAGAATATGGGATCGCAGTCACCCTACTTCTTTTGCTTATATGAATGAATGGTAAGCAAGCACTCTAATTAGGGTTTTATTTTGGTTCAGTGTATAGTAAATGAGTGCAATTTGTTAGCAATAGTCAATTAATGAGGATTAGTTTGGCACCTACAATGGTTGGTAGCCTACAATGTTTAGTCAATTAATGAGGATTAGTTTGGTTGCCTAACTAGGTTGGTTGCCTAACTTGGTTGGTTGCCTAACTTGGGGGGCTTGACTAATGTCTTAGGAACTTGTATATATATGTGTTGATTGTAAGTAATGAAACATAAGTGAAAATCAGAAAATATTCTACAACTCTCATTCTCTCTACACTTTCCACTCTCTACTCTCAATATTCTCTATGTTTTAGCATGGTATCAGAGCCTAATGGCTAATCCTTAAGATCCTCTATCAAATTGAGAGTCGTTGGCGTTTTTTCATGTTGCTGTAAATTCTCTTGTTTCCATTAAATTTCCTCTCTTTTATCTGTATGGGCAATAAGTCCCTTGGCCACGATGGCCTAATTTGTTTCCTATGGGCAGTACGTTCCTTGATC